>OZ010583.1:39541280-39691280 GCA_963932145.1 Acanthosepion lycidas | reverse complement strand
AAAATTTACATGCACATGCTCCAAGCTAGCGGAAAGGCCAAGACCGACGTTACATTTCACAACTCGCATCGATAGTGGAAATAATCGATTTTTTCATGTTTCTACGACAGTTTTCATGTAGTTTGCGGGCATTTTGTACTGACCAGAGTGAGATCCTATAGCTGGCTGACACAAATAGGCAGGAAGATTCTATTAACCAGTGTGAGAGCCAACAGCTGACTGACACGAATGTTAACTAGCATGCACACAAAAAAAATCCATAGCTGCATTCTTCACAAATGGGAAAAATTTAAATCTACATGGCACTTTACTCCAATTGGCTCATTTGCTTGCTTAAACTCAACGTTGATTCTGATTCTGCAGAACTGGGTTCGGTGTGAAAAAGTATTTATTGTTAACATTCTTTTTTCATTCGGTTTTTCCAGTTACGAGTCCTTTTTTAAAGCTGATCGTTTTGTGTTCATTTTGTTAAGTTCTTTTTTCGTAACAGATTTAATGTTTAGTATAGAGCATAGAAAAAAATCGCAGTTTGAGATAGGCAAGAAGTAAGGCGTCTAGCAACATTAGCACGGCAAAGGGCACTCCTTTAAAGACAAGGAAGGGCAAAAATATTTTAAGTCTAGTGATAGCTATTGGTGTATGTGTCGTACGATTTTTGAATCAAGCACGGGCAACGCCGGGTTATGTTGCTAGTAAATAAATAAACGTTAAAATGGCTTACATTCGGACTTAAATTTTCGCAGAAATATCTTCCCGCTAGTTTGTCGGAAATAAATCTAATGAATTCATTAACAGTATCGACACAGATACAAATACTAAATGGTCACGGTTATTTCCAAAGGTCGCTTGTGGTGTGAAACTGACAGTCACTATTCAATATTGATTCCCAGCTCCACACTATGAACACTCCAATATTGAGAACTCTTTCTTCCATAAAGTAAATTTTAAATCATGTATATATACATATATTATTATTATTATTGTTATTTTTATTTTCTTTGATTTCTGGCGTTTACACATTTCTTTTTCGGGTCCCGCCCAGAGACATAAGGTTAGAAATGGCAGCATGACACTTTCCAATGACAAAAAAAAGAAAAAAGAATTACATAGATAAAGTCCTTCGTAATGAGTGGGCTGTACTTGTCAGAACAATTTTTTTTAATTTCTTTGAGGCATGGACTTCCAGGAATCCCTTCAATTAGTCTAATACAATCTTTTCCAACCAGTCCTAGGGCTCCAACTACAACAGGGATTGTTGATGTTCCCATGTGCCACATTTTCGAGATTTCTATTTCAAAGTCCTTGACAGCTTTTTGAATATATTCAAAGATACATTACAGTCAGCAGGGACTGCCATATCAATAAGGAGGCACCGTTTGTTTTATTATTATTATTATTATTATTATTATTATTATTATTATTATTATTATTGTTATTATTATTATTTCCTTTGGTTTCTGTTGTATACTCATTTCATTCCGGGTCTCAAACAGAGACTTGATGTCAAAAATGGTCTCATGATATTTACCACTGAACATCTTTGTAAAAAATCAAAAGCAAAACGAAAATCACATATATTTTACATAGATAAAGCCCTTCTAACGTGTGATCTGTACTTGTCAGTACAGTTTTTTATATTTCTTTAAGGCTCCCAAGAATCCCTTCAATGAGTCTATCGGAACCTTTTCCAATCAGACCGACGGCTCCGACTGCAACTGGAATTATTGATGTCCTTATGAACCATATTTTTCAGATTTCCTTGTATTTCGATAGATCTTCGAAGATAGATTACAATCTGCAGAAAGTGCCAAGTCAATAAGAAAGTGCATTTGGTTCTTGTGGTCTTTGATAGCAATGTCTGTGCGATTACCTTTGATTGTTCGATCTGTGTGTATTGTAACGTTCCATAAAATTGTCACACGTCCTATTTCTTTAACCTGGTTATTATTATTAGGTTGGTGCAAAAATAATGACGTAATAATGTCGTTTTTTGACGTTCAAAAATACGTCAAAAAACGACATTATTACGTCATTATTTTTGCACCAACCTAATATTATTATTATTATTATTATTATTATTATTAATGCTGAACTATATAGTGAGCGACCAAAGGTAACATCAAAGATGTAGCAAAGAAGGGTGCGTCTAGCAGGACGTTGTAACAGGCGTGATGACGAAGTTGTCAGCAAATTAGTACTCTGGTGGCTAAGCAGGGGATGAACAAAAGAAAGAAGACTCACATTCGAAGACGCACTGCTGGAGGATTAATGGTTGGAGACGACACAAAAAGTAAAGAACATCATGGTAGACAGTGTGAGGATGCTACGGGATGCCCAGACAGATGAATTCATCTAGTCTAGTTATCATCATCATCATCAACAACAACAACAACATAAATAAATAATAATAATGATGATGATGATGATGATGATGATGATGATGCCACCTTATCATTTGATATTGTGCACTGTAATTATTAGGTTGGTGCAAAAATAATGACGTAATAATGTCGTTTTTTGACGTTAAAAAATACGTCAAAAAACGACATTATTACGTCATTATTTTTGCACCAACCTAATACAAAGTCTGTTGCCTCAAATAGATTCCAGAAATACGCTTGTCGACAGTTTTATTTTTAAGTCTTACCACCCCACTCACTGGTGTTTAAGAAATACAAAAAATTGCCAATGATTACGTTACTTTAGTTCCCCTCGCTCTCTTTTACTTTTCTTTGATATGAAATAGTCCAAGTGATATTAAGTTAAACCTTAATGGTCAATTATATATCGGCCGTTCCATAATTAACCCTAACCGAAATCCATGCACTCGAGTTCCATATGCTCTTAGTTTATCTATGTACTTCTACGCCCAGCCCCGCTTACATTTTGAGATTTTATTCTCTTTTTCTTTTTTTTTTTAATATTAGATAGGTTCGCTTATCACCCGGTTCAATTTCCTACCTCATCTTTTGAAGAGGAGTAGAGGTCTATACCCGGTTACCTACAATGGGGCTTCCGGCCCCTTCTTTTGAGGCCTTGTATTATAAATAAATAAAAAATAAAATATATAATAATAATAACAATAATAATAATAATAATGAAAATTATAAATAAAATAAAACGATAACATAACATAAAAATCTTGTATAAAATAAATTAAATAAAGATAATAAAAATACTCCCAGCATGCAGCAAAAACTGTTCCTGCCGGGAATATGGACATCCCGCCAAAAGACGTTGAATTCAATCTTTTCGCCACGAATCTTGATACGGGCAACACGTGTCCGCCTTCTCTCTCAGATAACGCGGAATAATTTCTCCCTTTTATCACATGTACTATAAAACAATTGTAACTTAAAAGGTACACTCACCAATACACACACAAAATTATAAATAAATTGTATGAAATTAACATACAATTTAACGTGCTTTTACTGTTGTGTACGTTTATTTCCTGTCAAGTATGCTTTTATCTCTGTGAACAAAAGGCTAATTTCTGCTACCATGATGTGAGTGAATCCCCCACAGCCTTAATAAGTCGTAACTGTTGGCTACGACTCTTCATATTTCGTGTATTTTTATTTATTTTCCTGTTAGATTTTTGGGGGATATTTTTGCCTTTGAAGATTTTAAAAGTAGAACTCGTTTCTTACATTGTATAAATCAACATCTGCTTTCGAGTGGTACATTCTATTGCTTATTATTATTATTATTATTATTATTATTATTATTATTATTATTATTATTATTATTATTATTATACCCGTTTTTAAAAAAAAATAGAGACGCGATTGAAAACCGGCTTTTCTATGAGAACTTTTGCACACATCTAAATATTTAAACATTTTTAAAGCGAACAAAATAGCCATTTTCAAAAAAGTAAAATAACGGTTGTGACGTCACGCCCCACATGACGTCATTTGACATGATATTATTTTCCCCTGCTTTCTTTCTTTCTTTTTTCTGTCTTTCTTTTTTCTGTCTTTCGTTTTCTTTCTTTTTCTTTCTTTCTTTCTTTCTTTCTTTCTTTCTTTCTTTCTTTCCCCTTCCAACCGTTATGCGTCTTGTCAAGTTTCACTATGTTTTTTTTTCTCTCGAAAGAGAAACTTTATTTACTTCAGAGCGTAAAAACATTTTTAATTCGTCCCCATTTCATCTTATCTTTTCATCGCCACGATCGGGTCGTTTTACATTCTACAAATGTTAAGTAAGCAACCTGGATCCAAATAAAAGAAATAGACTCCGACTGTAAGATAAAAAATAAACAAGTAAAAAAAAAAATGGTTTTAATCTAAGAAATTCAGCAACTTAAAACTATTACATCTGCAACTACTACAAGGTGTAAACAACAATACGTACTAAAAAAAAATCAAAGAAGTAAGGACTTGGCGATAAAACTTTGCTTATTTGTGGCGAAAACGAAAGGATGTTGTCTGTGTCCGAATATGGGTGCGTGTTCAAATCTCATCAGAGGCTACTTCTTTATTTAGCGACTCATTCTTATTTAACGACTGTAGAATTTAAAACAACCTTATCGACAACAATGTGACAAAAGATAAGTGAGATACAATTAATAATCATTACCTCTATCCCATAATATTTGTTATATTGGTAAAGTTTAACATATGATATACACGAGTCCTTAATGACTTTATAAGAGTCTCTGTTCTATATAAGATACAGCAGGCATAGACATTTAAAGACAGCATCATTTTCACGCCCTTTTATGACGCTTTATTTAGAATAAAACCCACTATTTTATTACTGAAGTAATTATAAACATTATTAATTTTGTCCTAACTACATAGAACGTGACATGAAAAATATGAATAAATAAATGCACAACGGTGATTATTATAGTGTTGAAGTGTTAATGGTGATTATTTTATATTGATATATTATATTAAATATATTTATATAATGCTGTTAATTAGCCAAGAAAAATAATTCAACTCAGAATTAATCAAGATTTATTTACCTAGCTTAATACGTTTTTATTTGATTTGTTTAATGGCACATCAACCCCTCATGAGTCATTTAATGCCGAAATTTACTATTCTTGGGGGCTTTAAAGTAATAAAAATATGATATATGTTATTCTGCTTCACAATAGAATACATGGTAGATGATACTCAGCTTTTGTGTATAAACATTTTTGTGTGGACGTTATTACTAGAGGCGGAGATATGTATATTTTTGTTGAAGTTATATATTGGAATGTGGTTTCATTTCTTTAAGTAATTGGAGGATAAATATCATGAAAGTTCTTTCATGTTTCTTGTTTCATTCTGTTTAGTGACATATCAACACCTCTATGGGTTCTTTAATAACGAAATCTAAATATTTGAACACCATTTTATGACTTCGACTAAATATATTTTGAATCTAATTGTATGCCTTGAGATATATTGCAGGTAATAAAATGTGTTGCAAGTAATTTTACTATAAATTGTATTGCTAGTCATCTTGCTATAAAAAATTATTGTTAGTAGTTTTTATATTAAAAAGCATGTATTGCTGGTAATTTTACTATAAAATTTGTTTTTAAACTTTCATATTATTTTGGTTTGGGGATTCACTATTTGCCAATAGCTGCGACCCAAACAGGTGCTTCTACTCCGGCTCAGGGTGGGCTTGGGTAAAACAGTAATTAAGAAGTGGTTCCAAATTCCTCAAAATCTCGAATCTCTCAATCAGAGCCCTTGCTGCCGGATGTAGTTTATCGTCATACCCAGGACTTAGTGTGATACGAAAGATATAAATAAATAAATGTAATAATTATAGTGTTGAAGTGCTGATGTTGATTATTTTATATCGATATAATATATTTACATAATGCTGTTGATTAGCAGAGGAAAATAACTCAACTAATAATTAATCAAGATTTACTTACCTTAGCATGACACGAAAGATATAAATAAATAGATGTACAACGGTAATTATTATAATGTTGATTTTCAGTCATAAACTGTAGTAAAGAAAAAAACATTGATTTCTAAAGCAAAAGCAGTAAAAAGTATTTGAAGAAACACTCAACATACAGACATTTTAACGGATGGTTAAAATTTACTCAGCTTAAACTTCAATTATTTTTATACTTTATTGTATTGTCAATGGATTAATTTCCCCGTCTTTGTCGCTTGTTTGATATTCCACAATGTTTCAATCGTCTACTTTCTGGCTTTCTTTTGGGTGGCTATTGCATTCTGGGATGTTGTCGAATCAAACAACAAACACAAGGAAACTAGTTCGCAAAAAAGTGAAAAAAAATACAATCATTTACAAATATATAAATTATTAAAAACACTCCGAATAACAAAATTTCAGTCAAGAAGCTTTCTAATTTCTCGTCTGAACTCTAGGATCCCAGTACGAGCCAGTATGTTTATTCTTTCATGCGTGACCGTACGCCTATTGGTGGCTAAATGTATATTTGTGTGCCCAGAAGAGAGTCAGTGTATGTCTGTGTGTATGTGTCAGACGTTGAGGGTGAGTAGTTGTACGCTTGCGAACCATTAAAACGATCATTTTCCGCTCACCTACACCGTCCTCCCTCTCGTTGTAGAGCGAGGATCCAGAAGAAGCAGATATTCCGCACTTAAGACCGAGTCCCAAACGTCCGTAGAGAACACGAGTGAGAAGAACGGAAGAAAACACAAACGCGAACATGTCAACGCAAGAGGGTGCCATCTTTAATCTGTTAACTTCGCTTTAAGAAGCCGATAGGCTGGACGAAGATAATTTGTGACCCTTTTCAAAACCAAAATTGAATTTTTGAATTTTTTTTTTTATTTATTTATCTACATTTCCGGCTAGCCTTAGAATTCGATTAGGTCATTAGTTGTTTTGTTTTTTATTGCTTCGTTTTTTTTTTAATCGATTTGATTATTTGACCACCTTTTAGGTTGATGCCCTTTTGCAAATTAATAAGTAGCGGATTTGGAATAAATGTTCGTAGCGTTTTGCCATATATGGCCTTTGAACGAGTGCTTTTGTTTCACACCTGACTGAAATTTCACGCGCACACACACACACACACACACACACACACACACACACATATATATATATATATATATATATATATATATATATATATATATATATATATATAGTGGACTCTCCTATCGTGAACGATAAATGGGTGTCAGTATTGGATGGTGCCTTTCGTTTTACACTTATGCATGCTACCAGGGGCTATTATGGAGAAAATCAATTGAGGGAAAGACACATTTCATTTGTACTTTCTTAAGTGCGATACTAGCCCAGCCTTGCTGCAGGTGACAAAGCCACACTGACAGATGAAATTTGTTAAAAGTCGGATTTTGATGGCGTCTCTGCATCTGAGCTTGACGAAGCTTATCACGGGGCTTCAGTCTGCTGTCTTCACAACCCTTTAACTTAATGAAACATGTCTTACGCCACTCCTTTCGGTTTGACGCTTGGCCTTCCCAGGTTTTCAGATCAAAGTTGAGACGTTTCAAGTTGTCTTTCAATTTGTCTTTGTAGCGTAAGCGTGGACGTCCAACTGAACGCTTAGAGTTTGGTAGTTGTCCACACGGCACCTTTTTTGGAAGCCTATGCTTATCCATTCTCACAACATGACCATATATATATATATATATATATATATATATATATATATATATATATATTGTGAAAGGTAACATTCCAACGCGTATTTATATGCGATTCGTGCTTGGATTGTGAATTTGAAATGATTTTACGCTTAAATTGAAAATTGAGAAAAGTGGGTTGTATCTTCGTTTTATGATACTCTTTTCACTGCAGAACGGAAACACCGTTCAAACAGCAAAAGAAAAAAAAAGATATGTGCTGTTTGTGGAGATGGTGCCGTAGCTGAGATTACTTTTCCTAAGCGGTTTGCTAGGATTAGAAGTGGGACTTTTAATCTGGAAAACAGAATATTCCGGCAGGCTTGCAATCGTTGATGATGACCAAATCGAAGCATTGATTAAAATAATCCTAGTCACTTGACACGGGACATCACAAAGATACTCCACGTATCTTATATAACGTTCTAAAGCACTTGAAAACACTTGGATACATGCATCGTGACCATGTTCGGATATCTCATGATTTAACGGAAAAAAATTGAATGGACCCCCATTGCCATGTGCGATTCTTTCTTCAAAAGCCAAAAGAAATACCCATTTTTGACAAGAACGGTCGGGGATGAAAAATGGACCTTTCTTACAATAATGTGAAACGAAAATGTCCCAGAAAAAAAGAAAATTAGCCACCGTTAATTTGCATCCAAAGATAGTGATACAGTGTATCTGGCTGGGCCAGTGCAAGAGTCTCGTGCCCTCACCGAATCTATGATCGCCCCATCCCAGAATCTAAGATACGCCCCTCCCCACACCGATACGGCCTCCACTCTACTACGTCCCAATTTTCATAAGGTAGTATTTATATAAAGTACAAATTTTATTGTCATCTAATTACGTACAATAATGAATCATATACAATATAGATGAACAATTCAATTAGAATTAGAGACATGTCATAATAGATCATTTCATCTTAAATTAACAATGTTTTGCGGAAATTTTTAGTAACAAATTGAGACTCTTGTTAAAAAGTTGAATAATTTTAGCACATTCAACATTATGGATAAAAATAGTAAATTTTGTATAGTTTTTTTTTTTTTTTTTCGTGACTTAGCATAAAAAAAAAAATCACGGATTTGAACGAAAAAATAACCCCGAATGACGTAAAAATCCGCGAAAATGTTTCTTCCTTAATTTTTAACGTTTATAAATGTAGATTGAAAAAAAATGTTGATAAGATAGCGAGGATCACAAACCACTACCTAGGTCCTATAATCAGGCTCCCCCTGTTGGTGGCGGGTGAGTCAAGGTAGTACTCGCCGGTCCTGTTATCTGGTGGTATTGGAAGGTTGATGCGTATTACGAGTTCCATTCACAAAATCTAATGTTCCCATTTGAACCAACTACAGGTAGAAATTGGTGAAAAGCGTCCAAAATTGGTTAAGTAGAAGTTTGTCGTCTTTCATCAAGTCAACAACAGACCTCACATCTGTTTACAAACCCGACGGAAATTGGTACAACCTTAGCTGGCCTGTGCTACTACGCTCGCCCCACTCAGCTAACCTAACACCCTCGGATTACCACTTATTCCAGTCTCCTATGAATTCTCTTAATGGGTAGATCTCTGGAAGCCTGTAATAAAACACTTAGACTAGTTCATCACCCAGAAAGATTCCAATTTCTGGGAGGATGGAAACCTGAAACTGCCTCAAAGACGTCGAAAGGTAGTGGAACGAAATGGCATATATTTGGTTGAATGAACCCACGTACAAATATCTAAATATATAATTCACTTAAAAACGCTACGAACATTTGTCCCGACCACATAATTGAAAATATAGTTTCATAAATGAATCTTATATAGAAATTAAAAAGTAATTAGACTTCTAGTTAAATCGGATACTCATCGACATAGACATGTCGATGCAAAAAAAATAAATAAATGGGAAAACGAAAAGAACTACAAGGAAACCGGCTAGTTTGTAGGCATTTACGGATCCGTTATGTTGATGCAAAAGTTTCTAGGGCCTTTTCAAAAGCCCTATTATTTAGAGCAACTCATTGGGGTCTTTATTCAATTAACAAGTTATTTTGCATAGCTTTCTGCAATTTTACTTGACTTTTCTTCTAAACTGTGGGTTCTATCATCAAACAAACTATTTTGATTCGATGAATTTCGAAATTTCGAAACCGCTGACCAGATGCCGGATGTTGAATGAGGCACATGCTGTGACAATACAAAGGTCTGAGACTATGCCCTCATGTAGAAGGACTTCCCATATCAACTCCATGATCATTTAATGCGTGGCATTTGTAATAGGGACATAGACGGTTTGCATGCAGCAAGAACAGCAATTGGCTCTCCTGAAGAACGCATTATTCTGGGCAAAGAAATCGACTGAGCACTGCACAGTGATAGCTGGTCCAGATTCCTAAAATTTCGTAATAATTATTTTTTAATCCCACCAGGCACAGAGAAGAACTGAGTAGATTCCGTTCGGGTAGAAATACTGAATTCTCCCCTGGATCTAGCGACGATTTTATTCATTGCGAATTCTTTTAGGTCTGCCTGACGGTTATCGTCGCAAAAATTAGAATCGGCGAGTCGAGTTCAAATTCCGGGCTTGTCTACTTCGTTCACTTTTACACTAACAGCTTTGGGAAAGGTATGAATACATCTTTTCTCAAGCTGCACCGCAGCCTCCGTGGCACTAGACACTGGACTCTATTAAATTTGGTTGCAGCCAGTCGAGAAGGGCAACGCTTATTCAAAAGTGTAGAGAAGGCAATGGGAAACCATTCCACGGTCTTTCCGGACGACTCATAGCAATTATCCTGACAAGAAAACAGAATCTGTTAAGAGCTATGATTACCTACGATCTAAAAGAACATAGCATTTCAGAAAGAAAAAAAATCCCTGAAAGAAATCTTTTTTTCTTCTTCACCGCCAGTGACTGTTGTGTTTTAGAAATTATATTTTTCTTTCTTGGGAAGCAAAGTGAGAAAGTAGATTATTTGTATGCTGATTGATCTTATTTACGAAAGTTCATGTGGAACCAATTTTCCCAGCTTTAGAACTTAAAAGACACCTTCCTTACGCTGAATGAATAATGCCGCCGGGAACATTTGCACCAATCTAATGTAAACACTAAGCGCTAGATCTGCTAACAGGCAGCAATCTTTTTCTTGACTGTATTTATGTGTGTAAAATATTTCTAGAGAGAATCATGCAAGAAACCTTGAACGACAATGATCCTTCAATCCCAATCGATGGCAGATCAATCTGTAACTTACGTTTTACAGATGACATTGACCTCATAACAGATAGTAACAACGAGCTCCAAGACTTAACCAAACAGACTTTTTAAAAGAGCAGGAGTATATGGAATGGCGGTCAGCTCTTGGAAATCCAAACTAATGGTGAATAGTACAAACAGTAACACTAGTGTCAACATTACCATGAATGGGAATTCACTGGAGGAAGCCTCCAGTTTTAAATACTTAGGAGCAAACTTGTCTAAAGATCGTACCTGCAGCTCGGAAATCCGCATGCAAATGGCTAAACTGACAAGAATATGGAGAACAAAACCAGCTTTCAAAGTACAGACTGTACAAATCTCTGGTAGTCTCCATTCTCCTATATGGATGTGAAACGTGGACACTGTTGGCAGAAACAGAGAGGAGGATCCAAGCTTTTGAGAACAAATGCATGAGAAAACTCCTTGGCGTTTTCTATTGGGAACAAATAGCCAATGAGTTTGTGCGGAAAATTGTTGAAAGATTTGTGGCACACCAGGGACCTCTTCTCGCCACTGTGAAACGTAGAAAAACGGCATTAAATGGCATGACAGCCTGTGCAAGACCATCACGCAAAGCCCCGTTTAAGGTGGACATAGGATAGTACACCAACGCAAAAACTGGTTGGACAATGTCAAACAATGGATAGGTATGACTGTACCAGAATTGCTGATGGCTGCCGTTGATAGACCGTTGTGGGGGAGATTTAGTGTGGTTTCTGCATTCGGATCTGCCCTACGATTACAAAAGTCAAGCGGATGATGGAATGATGATGGTGATGATAAATATTTCATACTCTATGTCTGCGTGCGTGTTTGTGTGTGAGCGCGCGCGTGTCTATATGCGTGTATTTTACAAAGAAATATAGGACTAGGCCCTTCAACAGGGGTAATATTTTTCAGCAGGCATTGCCTCGGCAGGTAATTTTGCATATCTGACCACTTCTCCGTCAGTTATTGTGGCATGCCAGTGACTAGGCATTCTCGGCTAAGATATCTGGTAACGTGACAGAGCGCAGGGAAAAGGGAAATCATGACTTTCTCAATGGCAATCGTGCTAAAGCATGATGCTGATTCCTTATAACATAGCGTTGGCGTTACACTACCCACCTACCCAACCATCTCTTTATCACACACACACACACACACACACACACACACACACACACATATATATATATATATATATATATTTATACGTTATTTTAATAGATACAATTTATTGAAGTAAATGTTCTGTTTTTTTTTAAATAAACAGTATTATTTACATTTACAGACCTGGATATTCGAGAAATTTCGTAGAAAATATATGCTTCTCCGACAGGAATCGAACTTGTAACCCCAATGGGAACCATCATTTGAGTTGATGTGCTGTTAACCATTAAGTCACAAAGAAGCGTCTGGTTAGCAAAATCCGAATTACAGTTTATAAACAACAAA
Source organism: Acanthosepion lycidas (assembly GCA_963932145.1). Lineage (NCBI taxonomy): Eukaryota > Metazoa > Mollusca > Cephalopoda > Sepiida > Sepiidae > Acanthosepion > Acanthosepion lycidas. The sequence goes on along the minus strand of OZ010583.1, from coordinate 39,678,970 downwards.
TATTCGACGAATGATCATATCCGCTCACGAAACGTACCTTAACGTAGACATTGACAACATATAATAAAATGGATCAAGTCTGACAATTATTTAATATATTTTCTGTTTATACGTTATTTTATTAGTTACAATTTATTTAATTACCTAATCTGGGGCTAAAGCCGATACGATCGTTCGGAAAAGATCGTCGAAGATTTGTTGTTTATAAACAGTAATTCTGACATTGCTAACTTTGTGGCTGAATGGTTAACAGCACATCAGATCAAATGATGGTTCCCATTGGGGTTACAAGTTTGATTCATGTCGGAAATGCATATATGTTCTGCGAAATTTCTCGAACATTAATACGTTTATTTAAAAAAAAAAAGACCATTTACTTAAATAAATTGTACCTATTAAAATATCATATTAACAGAAAATATATTAAATAATTGTCGGACTTAATTCATTTCATTATATATATATATATATATATATATATATATATATATATATATATATATATATATATATATGAATGAATGATGCATGTCTACTCGATTCCGTGCCTGAGTATTTTCTTAAGCGTAGCTTAGCTATTGATATAAGTATTTGCAATTCACAGAGATTGTCGTGATAGATACTTGTACACCATTACTGCCATTCTCTGAACTTCAACTACCATAATCCAGTGGAAAGAATGTTCAAAATGACTGGTGATAACTTTAGTCTCAGATTAGACAGTTGAATTGAACTTACTTGATACCAATCTCATATTTACTTATAAAAACTGTTTACCTAAAAATCGTTATCCTCCTGAGAAAAAAACATTGGTCGATTATTTTTTGTTTTTTTAAGCAATTGTTATTATTATTATTATTATTATTATTATTATTATTATTATTATTAATAATAATAATAATAACAACAACAAAGTTTACTTTCATATATATGTATACATTTGTTTATCTATGCACAAGCACTACCCAACCACACATAAACACAAACGTGCACATAGAGACTTAAAATGTTGAATACAGTGGTGTTTATTTTTATAAATAGAAAGATAACCAAAGATGCTTGCTATAAAGTCTGGAATTTTGTCTGTACCTTTGAGCTATATCCCTTGTACTGACGATGCCGTATGGCAGTGTCTTTCTTTTGACAATGGCGGACAGTTCCAACATTTTCACGAAGCCGAGATGTTAAAAGACCGACTCCGTAAAAGTGTAAAATGCAACAATATCGAAAAAATATATTTAAAACTCACATGTGAAAACTATGTTCTACTGGACATAAAATGGGGGATCGAGTTATCTTTTGTACTTCTCAAATGTTAATGTCATATTTGGAAAATTTATTTAAAGACTCATGTGTGAAAAGCGAATAATATTAAGGACCCACAAATTGCCATATTTCATGCTGACATGCGTAAACTAGAAATGCTAATCATATAGTTATACGAGGTCTGTCTGAAAAATAATGATGTTGTGTGAGCCCTGGGCAAAAGAGGGATAAGCGGATTGTGTTATCATCTAATATGATATTTTGGGATTATATAACTGCAATCTTAGCATTTGGTTTGTTTAGTGTTCAAGAAGAGATGAGAGATGTAGCAGGACAAATCGTGGTTGTTTCAACCCAACAATGAACTTGCTCACAACGCAATGAACATCCGTCAGTTGCTGGCTGAATAGAACATCGCCATTCTGATACAACCCCTCTATTCCACTGATCTTGTTCCACGTGACTTTATTCTTATCTCCCAAACTCAAGTGGATCATCAAGAGGACCTGTTTTGAAAGCGTGGAGGCCATCAAGAGAACTTTACAGATGGAGCTGAAGGTCATTACTTTGAAGGGGAAAGTATGGAGTTTGTTGTTTGGAATTGAAATAAATTGTTCTGTTATGAAAGCATAGAAGTCATCAAGTGGGCCGTAACGATGGATCTGAGGAGCATTTAAGAAGAATCCTTCCAGCAGTGCATAGAAGCGTAGCAGAGAAGGATGAAAATATGCATTAGACTCTAAGGAGATTACTTTGAAGTAATGTAGTTTGTTATTTGGAATTGAAATAAATTGTTTATGACACCAGTCCTGTTACTTTTCAGACACAGCTCATATATTTGCCGAGTAGTAATAGGATGCAAATTTTATAAGGGCATATCTAGATTACAATTCATCGTAAGTTATAGTAGTCCCTTAATTTCACAAACCGATTAATTTGTAGTCATCTATCTATCCAGAATATCAATGTCATTTTTCGATACCTACTGGACTCGGGAAAATATAAACCTTATAAGCTAAGAAATATTTTATTTTGGTCTGTATTTTTTGTTTATTTTGGGGGCTTACATTTACATGTTCTTCTGTGTGTTTGATTATATATATATATATATATATATATATATATATATATATATATATATATATATATATATATATATATTTACTTTATGCAAAACTAGTAATAATCCGTATGGGTAGACCCAAGGAGGATGATATCCAGAGAGCTCAATGTAAATTCAGAGCAAATATGTTTGAATAAAAACAGACCACTTTAAGGTTCCATGTAATAAGTTATTTCACCACAACCCTTTTAAAGGGCTCTCGGTCATCAGACTTTACTTCCAAAGGTTGAAATGAAAAATGAAAATTGCGTATATATATACATACATATATATATATATATATATATATATATACGCAATTTTTATATATATTATTTATATATTATATATGCGCGGTACTTATTGGAAAGCGCTCAATATCAGCGATAGAGTTAACATATTTAGTCGCGTTGATATGAGTTTGTGACCCTGGGTTTCACGCACTTTGCGATCGTCAGACAAATTGATTAATTTTGAAAGTTTGGTTTTATTTATGGTTGCGTATATCCGGGTTTTTATGGCAGTGGGTGGAAAAATTCTCCTCCTCGGGACGCCACTCATACATACACGCACGTTCGCGCATTGCACCTCACACAGTCATATATGAACAGTGTGTGACTGGGCGTATATGCGCATGCATGAGTCATTGCGTGCATACGTACGTAATTGGTCACTGTATTCAATGTTGGAATTGTATAGAGAATTTTTCCCAAGTGACTGGCGTTACACTGTTTACCTAAAATCGTTATCCTCGTAAGTTATAGTAGTCCCTTAATTTCACAACCCTTTTAAAGGGTTCTGGATCATCAGACTATATATAGGATAAATATCAATATCATTTTTCGATACCTACTGGACTCGGGAAAATATAAACCTTATAAGCTAAGAAATATTTTATTTTGGTCTGTATTTTTTGTTTATTTTGGGGGCTTACATTTACATGTTCTTCTGTGTGTTTGATTATATATATATATATATATATATATATATATATATATATATATTTACTTTATGCAAAACTAGTAATAATCCGTATCAGACTATATATAGGATAAATATCAATGTCATTTTTCGATACCTACTGGACTCTGGAAAATATAAACCTTATAAGCTAAGAAATATTCAAAATTTCAAATTTCAAAATTAATCAGTTTATCTGACGATCGCAAAGGGCGTGAAACCCAGGGTCACAAACTCACATCAACTTAACTATATATATATATATATATATATATATATATATGTGTGTGTGTTTTTTTTAGTATTTTTTTTTCTTTTTGAGCGTTTCACCCCAAGCAAAGCGGGAAGCTACTAGGACGCAAGGGGTTACAGAAGATTTGGAGCAAGATCAGATAGGAGTGATAGAGGAAAGGATGGGGAGAAGGATAGTGGATAGATCAAGGCAACTGGAGATGTCGATTGACATTACATTTGAATAGTTGGAGATCATAGCTCTCAGGGAAAATGGAATAGGGAAGGGAGTTCCACAGGCAAGAGTTGCGAGATATGAAGCTATTGGAGTAGAAGAGACGGCTACATTTAATAGTTTCGACAGTGAAAGGGTGAGAGCGGGATGCCAGCCTCGTAGGGCGCTTGAATTCATGAAGACTGGGAACCAGCGAATGCAGCTCCTCGGAGCAATTACCATGAAATTATTTGTAAAAAAGACAGAGAGGGGCGACGGCGCGTCTCTGAGAGAGCGACTGTAGACGAGATGCCAGAACAGGAACAATTATATTGCATATCCGCCTCTGGAGCTTATCAAGAACCCCGAGGCAAACAGAAGGGACTCCAGACCATATACGGCAGCAATTGTATTATGCTTGTCTCCGTTGGAATGCATTCTATTTTACGAATTCGTTCTGTTTCGCATAACTTAAACTAACACATGAATCTATTTAAAGTTTTAACTGATTTAAACGTTATATCCTTTTAGGATGTAGATGATCAGGGATTTCTATATTCCTTTTATTTCATTCCTTTATTACCTTGGCATCCTGAGAAGAGAGTCCCGTGGTTTCCCTTTGGATTCTCAGAGGTCTGGAATACAGAATTTTCCTTGTCTTCGACTGGTTGCAACCTAGCTACACCGCTCCTGTCTATATGGCGTAAGAAGGATGGCTAGCAGAAAATTTAAAAGAACGGGAGAAGACAAAAATGAGTCAATGGCCAGCTAAGTAGACGTGGTGTCTCAATAAAATCACCGTGGAGAAGACAACGGGAAGCCACCCCACAATCTTTCCCAGGACAACTCATGGCTGTACACAAAACAAATTTAAGATATTGCTAAATATAAAAAAAGAAAGAAGCATAGATTTAAAAAAAACAAAAAACGTTTGTTTAACAAAGTAAGGGCAAATAAAAAAGATGAGTTTAGCAAGACTGTTAAAACTAACATTCAAAATTTTATTTAAATGTTTAATTTTTTTCTAGCCTTAACGTAAGTACAAAATCTATCGGAAGTTCCATTTTTCCAGGTACAATAAAATATTTTTTTTTTAAAAATAAGCATGCTATGTTAGTTCTTTAAAAAAATATAATGAATTTGTTTGTCATACTTGTTTTCAATTCTGACATTACATTTTAAAACAATATTTTTAAACTTTTATTAATATAAAGGTAGACTCATGGTCACATCGAGGCGGTGTAATGGTTAGCAAGCTTGTCTCACTAGAAAAATTTACGCCTGAGTAGTGAGTTTGATCCTCACTGGGTGACCCATACTTTAGGACTTGTGCCGCATCTAAGCTACGCTTGGAAAATCACTATAAAGGAGACTCAATCGAGAGACTGCGGCTGAGGTGGGGGGAGACTCCGTCCCACCGTACTATTTCACCCGGCTTGCAGACGATATGGAATATGTTATAATTCCCAAATAATAGGTTTTTCATATTATTTCCTTCACGAATATTATATTCCCTTAATATTATATTATTTGCTGTCCAATGACATGACGAAAGACAAAGGCAAAGAAGGCAGGTTAACTGACTTTAGCAAATTCTTCCCACATAAAAGATATTCTGCCTTAAACATTTTCTACCCAAAAATTAATTTCAACTTCTGGCACGATATACTCCTGGGAAAAGACAATTTCAAAGACGAAGCAACGCTCGGTCAACATCTTGGCCATTTACTTTTATGCCGATAGAAGCAAAAATCATGAACCATTTTTGATTTAGTTTTACTTGCTAAAAAGAATTTTATATTTTTAATCAATTAACCCCAAGCAAGGCGATAATACCCCTAAGATTAACGGGATGGAAAGAGAATGAGAAGACTTTAAAAGAAACCGGAAATCCAATCCTAAACAGGAAACAAGGAATAAACCTCTACTCCTGTTCAAAAGACCAGCGAGATGTGTGAACCGAACGACATTGATATTTAAACAAAACGGTTTAAATTAAATAATTAAAACGGATTGCTTTTCGTGGCTGAGAGATTTGAAGCAATTCTGGCTTAAAGGTGGTTTCTCCAATAGAAGGGAAATGCAGGTTCGAATCCCGTCGAAAAGCCCATCCTCTTTATTAAGACTCTCGAATGGCCAGGCCGGTTGACAACAATCACGCCGATTAAAATAACAGCGATGTCTTTTTAAACACGTGTATCCACTAAATGTAATTGTTTATAAGAAGAAGAAATATACACGTATGTGTTTCTGTGGTTGTATTTTGAATCCTTGGTCTGCAAATCCAAAATCATTGCCAATATGATCTGATATCTTAACAGTTTGCCGATTCCTGTCCTAAATCGTAGACTATCCGATCAACGAAGAGATATATTAACACACTTTGAAACAAGTGATTTTACATGTACGGAACTGGACTATTGGGTATTTTAAAGAAGTAATACTTATTTTAAAAACTTAAAGTGAACCAGTGCTATATCTTACCAGCATTAAACATTAAAAAGTTTTTTTGAAAAAAGTTTAAAATCCAGCCAATACAAGACTCAAAGGCCATTCAAAACATAGAAGGTTATTGTTAAGTGTATTTGATGAATGTGATGTGGGATATGGGGGAAAAAGTAGATGGTAGAAAGTGAAGATGAGGGGAATAGATAACAATTGATCCTTGACTTGAAATGCTTGAAATGATTTTATTGCTCAGGGAAGCACCAAGGTATAAAGTGGCAGTTCTTGGAGATAAAAAGAGTCTGGGTGAAACTTTCTTCTGACATTGGTAATATAGGAGTAATGAGGGTGATTAGACTGCATGGAAAATGAATGGATGTATCCTTATATGGATGAGTGTGTATAAAGGGATAATGTACACGCACATGTGCACGCACGCACACACACAAATATATAGACCACAAAACACATAGATAGATAGATAGATAGATAGATAGATAGATAGATAGATTAAGAGGATTTCTTGGGAATGATCTTAAAGTGGTTTCTCGTTGCCTTCTCCACATTTTCGAATTCAGATTTCATTTTTCACAGACTGCCACCCAGGGCTAAAGAGTTTATTCTGCTTTATTACATAAACTATAGCTACCTAATCTTTTTTTGGAGTCCATAATCTTTCATCAACATTAGGCTATTTCAGAATATCAGACTATTTTTTCTCCATTGCATAACTTAGAAGAGAATTACCCTATATACCCGTGTATAAGCCGACTTCACGTACAATGCGACCTCTGACTTTTTTTTGGTATGAATTTTAAGCCCACCAGAAATAATTTACCTGTGTATAGTGCAACTAATCACCCAAAAGTCATGTTTTTAACCTTTTGTATAGTGTGACCAACTATTTTGGGCGTAAAAATTTGAACATAAAATCTCGGACCAAACTCAAATATATGCGGTGTACTAATATTAATGTAATTTAATCTGGTTTATTTAAGGTATATTTTATGAAGCCAGAATCTTCAGCTATTAAATAAAATGTCTTGTGTCTTATCTCTCATTAGTTTATTTACTGCTAAATAAAAAACGAGGAATTAAGACAGAAGATAACGAATGCAATGTCAACTGTTATCTTCTGTCTTCTTAATTCCTGTTCTTTTATTGTTCTCTCTCCATATTGTTTTTCTTTTTCCCATAATTCTTTCATACTCAGTAAAACCCCCTCTTGCGACTATGTGGCTTTATCGCTTTGCTTGGGGAACGGAGATGATTGAAAAAAAAATTGAACATCCTTTGCTAGTTCCATAAGTTTGCCAGGGGATGCATTTCTTTCATACATATTTAGAAATAGCTCGTTGTCTTGAAAAATTGAATGATTCATTAGTTTACTATCGTAAGACTTAACGATCTTCTATTATCTAGTTTCAGAAGAAGAGGTTTCCGCTTTTGTGGCACAGATTATTGAGAGCGCAAAAGAACAAATAGCAAAAGAGATGTCAAACGAAGGTAAGCATTCTTTATAACCAAGACTCGGAACAACAAAAAAAACAAAAAAAAAAAAACAATCCGAGAATGAACTGGCGATAGGAGATCGAATATCTCCTTTTCTTTACAGGTATTTTCTTTTACCGACTTCAGTTGCATTAATGCCAAACTGAAAATATACGTCGTTTCAAACTCTTTTCTTTCTTCATCTCTTCTCTCTCTCTCTTAAATTTACCCTCCCTCTCTTTCACACCTTTAGTTTTGGCATGTTTCATTGCATTTTGAAACATTGGTTCCCGTACGATCACCACAGTTAAGTAAAGTCTAGTCTAGTCAGTACCTATACGGGTGACCACTTGAGAATACCAAGTGATGTATGCATATATATGCTGATGGTGTAATGGATAACAGTTCGGAATTGGAATCAGAAAACCTAGTTCCAATTCCTGTTGGGTTCGTTATATATAATTATACACATTCTTTGGGAAAGGCATGAAACCACCTCTTTTTTCCACCCTAGCTTTAATTAGTAGGATTTGTATGAGTAAATCATCAGTGTCTCTCCCAAAATATTATAATCTAAAAATATTGTCTGACTTTAAAAAGGTTGATAACCCGTAAAAAAAGAAACAAATTAATCTAACTCCGAGTCAAATACCTGGATTCAACTAACCGTTTTATCCACTGGGAAATTTCTCCTTGTGGATATCAGTGTGTATATTTTAGGGATTTATAAACCTAATGTCTTAGCAACCATTTTTTTTTTTTGTTGTGAGTTCAATACCTGGCTACAGCTGAGGTGAACAAAAAAACCTGAAGAATTTGAGTTAAAGAAGGAGATAGCCGGAAGAGGCATGGCACATGGAACTAGAACAATCTACGCAGGTGGACGAAATAAAGGGTTCAGATTAAAATTCCAATCACCTGAAGAAGGCCGGGCGTGCAACAACCGAAACGTCGTGAATATTGCAACAAAGATGAGGACAGCCCCCCGGACAATGTAAAGAATGTAATAATCTTGATTATACCATTATTTTCTGGTCGAGTTATATATGCTACCCATTTTAATTGTTGCTACTATTGAAATTCCTGAAAATTATCTTGTTTCTGTTATTTGGTACAGTTCTTTGTTTGTGATTCTGTAGCGTCAATCTATGAGGTTCAGCGAAGAATTCTCCTCGTTAAGACCTCCAGGTTTCATTTTCTCGCAGGCATCTTGATCCATTAATCCTAGATTGCGTTTGTATACAGATGACAGTTTATATATGTTATGGACGAGTTTACTGACGTGCATGACATTCATATGAAAGTCTCGATATGACAAGTTTATTTAGGAACTTAAATTGACTCGAGTTTTTAAGCTAAAGTTTTGGTTTTGTACCAGTTTCAGGTGTTGAGTGAAACTGTAGTACTCAGTAAAGATCCAATAAAACTGGCAGATCTCAGATCATTACGAAACCCTAGAGCAAACCTTCTGAAAGAAATCTTAAGCAAGATGAATTTTATATAGGACAACTAGCAGCATGGCCTGGCGTTGCCAGTGCTTGATTCAAAAATCGTACGACTCATACAGCAATCGCTATCACTTGGCTTAAAATATTTTTCCCCTTCCTTGCCTTTAAAGGAGTGCCCTTTGCCGTGCTGATGTTGCTACATGCCTTACTTCTTGCCTATCTCACGCTGCGAATTTTTCTAAACATTAAATCTGTTACGAAAAAAGAACCAAACAAAATGAACACAAAACGATCAGCTTTAAAAAAGGACTCGTAACTGGAAAAACTGAATGAAAAAAGAATGTTAACAACAATTCCTTTTCACACATAACCCAGTTCTGCTGAAGCAGAATCAACGTTGAGTTTAAGCAAGCGAATGAGCCAATTGGAGTAAAGTGCCATGCAGATTTAAATTTTTCACACTTGTGACGAATGCAGCTATCGATTTTTTTGCATGCTAGCATGTTAGTTAACATTCGTGTCAGTCAGCTGTTGGCTCTCACGCTGGCTAATAGAATCTTCCTCCTTATTCGTGGCAGCCAGCTATAGGCTCTCATTCTGGCCAGTATAAAATGGCCGAAAACTACATGAAAACTGCCGTAGAAGCATGAAAAAATCGATTATTTCTACTATCGATGGGAGTTGGGAAATGCAAAGTCGGTGTTGGCCTTCCCGCTAACTTGGAGCATGTGCATGTAAATTTTGGTGAAAATCTGTCGAAAATTGCCGTCGTTCATTCGTTACACACACACACGCACATCCTGCCTTTATATATATATATATATATATATATATATATATATATATATATATACAGGGTGTTCGGATTAATTTTGAAATTTTTTAAAGGGAAATCAAAGTGAATATTCTAAACCCAAAATCAATTTATTGGAAAAAAAAAATATGTCACACACAGGTTATAATATTAAAAAAAAAAAAAACAACTCAAGCCGCCCTCAGCATCTACCATGGCCTCGATCCGGCTCCGAAATCTGACACCTGTGGCCTTTACAGTGCCCCTAGGGATCGCCTCAAATTCCGTAATCCTGTCGATCAGCTAGGCCTTGGTGTTACAGGAAGCGCGGTTGGTGTCTTTTCCAACCGCGCTCGACAAAATAATCCATGGGATTATAATCAGAGGAGTTAGGAGGCCAGACGTTGTGTCTGGTGAAGGCGTAAAAATTATCTGACAACCACTTCTGACTTTCTGGAGGTTGTGACAGGGAGCTGAATCAAACAAGCAAAAAAGGCAGGTAAAGGTAAATTTTGAAAGAAAAACATTTTTTTAATAAGTAGTTTAATATAGAAATTTTCACACCAATACATTTATAACGATTCTAAACAAGCAGAAAGGCAGTTACCATAAATATAAAAAGGGAGAAAAATTTATTTGTTAAAGCAAGACAACATTAAGGATGGACAGACAGTTCCGTACTGGACATTTGCGTCCCGGACAATTGCGTACCAGACAATTGCGTCACTGGACAATTGGGTCCCTAGAAATATGTGTCACTGGATAATTGCGTATCTTCGATAATTTTTTGAAGCTTTTAAAGACAATTGCCATAAATTTTGAAAAAGGGAAAGGTAGTAACCATACATTTTTTTAAAAAAGTGATAAAAGGAATAAAATTAAAAAAAAAGTTTATTTTTGTTTAAAATGCATTGAGACATTTGTGTTGTAAGATCGCTCTACACATCGCCGGTATGTTTTGGTTTCATTGGCGTTTTTTCTCTTTCCACAATTTTTTTTCCACCAGTGTTTGATTTTTAGAAATTAGCCATTGGTTCCAAAAAATCTCTAAAAGGCAGGATGTGTGTGTGTGTGTGTGTGTGTGTGTGTGTGTGTGTGTGTGTGTGTGTGTGTGTGTAACGAATGCACGGCCGCAGTTTTCGACGAATTTCCACTAAAATTTACATGCACACGCTCCAAGTTAGCGGGAAGGTTAAGACCGACTTTGCATTTCTCAACTCCCATCGATAGTGGAAATAATCGATTTTTCATGCTTCTACGGTACTTTTGATATAGTTTGCGGTCATTTTGTACTAGCCAGAATGAGAGCCTATAGCTGGCTGCCACGAATAGGCAGGAAGATTCTATTAGTCAGCATGAGAGCCAACAGCTGACTGACACGAATGTTAACTAGCATGCTAGCATGCAAAAAAATTGATAGCTGCATTCGTCTCATTCGCTTGCTTAAACTCAACGTTGATTCTGATTCCGCAGAACTGGGTTGGGTGTTTAAAAGTATTTGTTGTTAACATTCTTTTTTATTCGATTTTTCCAGTTACGAGTCCTTTTTTAAAGCTGATCGTTTTGTGTTCATTTTGTTTAGTTCTTTTTTCGTAACAGATTTAATGCTTAGTATAGAACTTAGAAAAAATTCGCAGTGTGAGATAGGCAAGAAGTAAGGCATGTAGCAACATCAGCACGGCAAAGGGCACTCCTTTAAAGGCAAGGAAGGGCAAAAATATTTTAAGTCAAGTGATAGCGATTGCTGTATGAGTCGTACGATTTTTGAATCAAGCACGGAGAACGCCGGACCATGCTGCTAGTAATCTATAAAATCGAGAATCTATTAGATTATTTGTGGTACGCACTGCTCGGTTGAAATGAAATTGCTAGCTTAATTTTCTCTTGCGCTAAAAAATAATTTTTTCACTCTTTTTATATTTATGATAACTACCTTTCTGTTTGTTTAGAGTAATTAGAGCTATTGTTGTTCAAATTTCTACATTAAACAACTCTTTAAAAAAATGTAACTTCAAATATTATCAGAAGTACGCAATTATCGAGGGGCACATTTGTCTAGGGACGCAAATGCCAAGGGCCGCAATTGTCTGGCACAAAACTGCCTGGTACGCAAATGTCCAATACACAACTGTCCGTCCACCCTCAAAATTTAACTCATGCTTTGTCTTGACGTCTAAATTAATCGACAAAAATGTCTAAGCAAATTCGAGTTATTAAGGTTTATGTGATTTACATAACAACTTCAGACGGGCTGTAACTCTAAAATAATAAATCTTATTCAATACAAAACAAAATAATAAGCTAAAACTTGAAGGGGGAAATTATCAACTGTATTGATTGCCACTAGGAATACTCAGGAGAAACCTCAAGGAATTTAAATAAAAAAAATGATATGAACACAAAATGAATCTTTTACAAAACAACACATTCAGTGGATTAGTTGCTCACCATATGGAGTTTGACCCTAATTTTAATTTTAAAAATTCTGCGAGAATTAAGATAAAAAGCAATCTACTAAAGTGAAAGCATATAGAAAGTGCTTTGATTTCACAATAATTTTATGTGCAGGTTCATACAACATTTCACCGCAGACCATTTATTGGCAGGTGTGGGATACTTAATAAGCATAGTGATGAAGCAGAAAGTAAAAGCAACTAAATGAAATCGGCAAGACTATATACTCGAACAAAAAGAAAAAAAACAATTAAATTTAAAACTCTGCGTCATGTGCTGTGTCACTTCAAGGCATTAGCGATCTAACAATTTGGCGATATTTTACGAACACAAAGCTCACCTTCATATTACTTTTTTTTTTCTCCAGTGATTCCTCTTATTCTTATTTATGTGTCATGAACCCTCAGGATGTAGGCGATCGTGACTCTCCACGATTTCCTGTCCTTTGAAGCTCATAATAATTTTTTTTTATCTCCCCTAAAACTTGTTCTGCCATACATTTACTGAAGCTCGCTGGGTAGGTTATGCATACTTTCTCCCTGACCTTCTTGACCTCAGTCTGTCATGTGAGTGTCAAATTTTCCATGCACTCTTTCATTAATTGTCATAGATTATCCGAAAATTGTTTTGATATATAACTATTTATTTATCTATCTATCTGCCCGCCACACACACACACACACACACACACACACACATATATATATATATATATATATATATATATATATATATATATATATATATATATATATATATATATATGTATATATATATATATGTTTAGATTTAATTAGAATTTTAATTATCGCCTTTTAAAACAATGACCATAACTGAGGAGCGGAGGTAGTTAAAACAATAGCGGTGTCAATGGAAAAACCGTCATTTTGACAATGTTTTTTTTTTTTGTGGGCACGATGCTCCAACTTTGTTAAACAATTAAACAAAGAGATAAAATATGTTCGTGTGAACGCCGTTGAAAAGAAAAAAATGAAACTCAGCTATTGGGAAATACGCATTTCTTTGTTTGTGTGTGTGTGTGTGTGTGCTTGCATGCATGTCTGGGGTGCACCACGTGGTCAGTGGATTAGACTAAATCCTTTTAGAAGTGAAAACTAAACAAGTCTTCTACCTGTCACATTCAAGAAAAAAAAAGAGGAAGTGGAAGATTATGTCCAAGTTTTTATGTGAGCTTCGACGTGGTGTAATGGTTAACAAGCAAGTGCGAATGTTGGGCATAGATCTGTACGATAGATTTTGGAGAGAAAAAACTGTCCGGCATGACACTGTGTACCAACAGCTGAGCTAGCAATGGATTCAATGCAGTCTTCCCGTTTTCATGACAGCCGAAAATGTTAACTAATTCAATAAGGAAGCAGTGGAAAACATTTATTAACTTCAACAGAAATTTTTTAAAGTGAAATGACGCGGAACAATGTTCCAGTTTTTAAATTTCATTGTTTTATTTCCATTGGTTCTCAAGTCGGCATCTGCGCAGACGACACCACTATTTACACCCGTCCCAATAGCAAATCCGGCACTGCTAACAAAGCTAACCTGGCCGTTGGTCTCGAAAACGACCTCCAATCTGTGGTTGACTGGGACAAGAAATGGCTTGTAAACTATAATGACTTCAAAACGAAACTGAATTTGTTTACCAAGCACTTCACAATAACGGGGGGGGGACTGGTGACGTGGCTCTTGATATCTCTAAAGCGTTTGATAGGGTTTGGCATACAGGCCTCCTTCGTAAGCTTCAGAGATACGATTATTTGACTTAATACAATAATTCCTGTCAAACCGTGTAATGAACGGATTCTCTTCCAGTTCTTTTCTCACGAACGCAGGTGTTCCCCAAGCGTCTATCCTGAGTCGTAAACTGTTCCATATCTTCATTAACGATCTTCCCGATGTCATCAGTTCCCAAGTAGGCATCTATGCAGACGACACCACTATTTACTCCTGTCTAAATAGTAAATCTGGTATCGCTGACAAAACTAACCTGGCCGTTGGTCTCGAAAAAGGACTTCCAATCGGTTATTGACTCGGACAGGAAATGCCTGGTTAACATTAATGCCTCAAAAACAAAACTGCTCTCTATTACACACCACAGAGAACCCCCCCCCCCTGCTTCCGATTAGAATTTCTGATGCCCAACTCCACGAGAGCACCACTTTGTGCCTGCTTGGTCTCACACTGTCCGCTCACCTGAAATGGAACAACTACATTGTCTCAATTGCTGCAACCTACCGCAAGGATGACTGGTTCTCTTTGTCGCGCCAGAAGGTTTTCCTCGTGTGAGTCCATCCTTCAAATCTAAAAATCTACCATTCATCCTTGCATTGAATACTTTTGTCATATATGGTCTGGTGCCATCGCTGTTCATTTCGAAGTTCTCGACAAAATCCAAAGACGGATATGCAATGTGGTAGGTCTTGACCTGGCATCTCGATTGCATTTCTCACAGTCGTGATGTGGCATCCCTCTGCCTTTATAAATATTATCATGGTAACAACTCTGACGAGCTATTTTCATTGGTGACCGAACTGCATGAATTTACGCGTGCTGTTAGGTTATCATCTCGGTCCTACCCTTTTACTGTCGAAACAGTTAAATATAACCGCCTATTCTACTCTAGCAGCTTCTTCTATCGCACTTCCCGACAGTGGAACTCCCTTCCTCTTACTTGCTTCCCTGATAACTATAATCTTCAAAAATTCAAATGTAATGTCAATTGACATCTTCTGATGCCTTGATCTTGATCCCCGTTCTTCTTTTTATCCTTTCCGCAAGCTCCTCTCTTTACCTTTACATTCACTCTCTGTAACCCCTTGCGTGAAAGTGGTACTCCTGTCTTGCTTAGGGTGAAATGCTTAAAAAATGCTTGATTTGATTGATTTGTTGTTTTTTTGTTTTTTTTTGGGGGGGGGGTCTCTCTTTTTTATCAAGTTATTTAGAGCCAGAAAACACTTTAAGATTTTTAGAATTTGTGGAAGATAAAAATGACTTACTGATATAATTCCTATTGGTTAACACATAGCTGGGGTAGAGGAGAAGGTGCGGTTTCACACCTTTTCCAAGGATATTTTCGAACAAGCGAAAAAAGAACCCAACTGGAATTGAAAATCGGTAAATCGAGTTTTAATACACCGTCCGCACATTCAAGCTTACAGTATCTTGCCTTCCCAACAGGACACCTACCTAGGTGAAATTCCTCATTCCCGTGCCAAACGTCTTATGGATTCAGTTGGATCTTTCCTAATGATCTCTTTAGCTCTAAGTTGAAATGATGATCCCTCTTCCTGTTGCGACCTGCTGATCCATCTTTCCTCTCTACTGTTCCCTCTTTTTTTAAACCTATTCACCGTTCTCATGATGTTCCTTGAATGGATTTTGAAGACGGAAGCCAGAGTATGAATGATGGTACCATTACTGAAGGCCTGAATGATTTTTTCCTCTCACTACTGCTCAGTTGAGAAGACAATGGGGCTGACGCAAAACAATTTTATCCTGTTCTTTTTTAACTGGATAACGCAAAGGGCTTTTCAGTGATTCTTACGAAAAATTGTGTCAAGATGGCTAATCATCTTATCTAAAAACATGGAAGAAAAGAAACTCAATTAGTTTAGGTTTCTTTTAGTTATTAAACATATTTTGGGATGAATAATTTTCGCTGTTACACGATTTGGACAATTTCGTTTTTGAGCTAAGTTAAATTAAAGTTTACGGTATATGACGCTGTATTAGACTAGGTTACATTTGTCATTCGTGTACAGTTGTGGCTAGTCTGTTTTCAACGTTTAACGCGTGTAGTAGTGAGTTAACAGAGAAGTGTTCCGTTTAACAATGGCAGGATAATCATATCGTGAGCAGGCAGATACGATTTTGACATATGGCCGAGCAAATAGTAATGGACGCGAGGCTGCATGGCTGTATCAGATTGCATTTCCAGACTGAAGGCAGTCAGCTAATCCAACCTTTGCTGCTGTTTATCGTCGCGTTGATGATACAGGATCTGTGGCATCACAAACTATGGATCGAGAATAACCGAGATCCGCTCGTACGCCTGACCAGGAAGAACACATTCTACAGGGTGTCGGAGGCGTTCCAGGTATCAGCACACGTCAAGTGGTCATTGCTTTTGCGTGAGGAACCCGCCCTCAAAGTTTGTGAAAGTATTTTTGATACACCCTGCATATGCATAAAGATGATATTTTTTTTATTTACCCATTAAAAGTCTGTTTCGTGCTGAGCGAGTTATCAAAATGAATGTCTGTTCATTTTCAACGCTCCTGAAATCTCTTCTTCTTTTCACATTTTTCAAAAGAAAAGCGTCAACGTGTTGGCAGTTCGAAATAAGTTCATTTTTACTCTCTTTTTTAAATTTTTAACGCTCTTAAATTCTATAATTTGGAATTTCTTCTCCAAGAATAGATTGCAATTTGTGTTTCTGATTCTTCATTTTATTATGTACCATTTCATTACCGGTGTTTTCACTTTCCTTTTTAGTCCCCATATACATTTTGACAACACGGGGTAATTTTTATATCTTCCGTATGATTTGCATATATTTCTTTAAATTCTTTCCCAGTAACCCCAATGTAAATCAATAAAATAAGCAGACACCGATTTTCAAAATTTGCAAACCGTAAAACATGCTGTTCATCTGTAAATAATCAAAAATCTTTTTTTTTTTTTTTACTAAAAATCTTTTTTTAATATTTTAAACAGAACAAACACACACACGCGCAAACACACACATAATATAGGGTGTTTCATTAAGACGGATCAAATAAATCAGTGATATTGGTGAAAAATTATTTATTTCTCTATTAGATCGTGTTATTTAAGTCATGGCAATTATGCGTGAAAAATAATATCGCCCAAATGTCCGCCAAGGCTTCGGCGGCACACTTCCACTCGATGGTCAAAATTTTTGATGACGTCTCTGCATAGTTGCTCTTCGATCTCACCAATATCTTATTCTTCAACTATTGAATTTTCGTTGCTTGTTGGCATAGACCTTACTTTTGAGATGACCCCAAAAGAAGAAATCTAAAGGCGTCAAGTCACATGATCGTGATGGCAAATTGACTTCGCTGTTTCGAGAGATGATCCGACCTGGGAATATCTCATTGCATTTCTATTTGAACGTCCATTTTCGTAATAGGCTTCGAGAACTTTAACACGTTATTTGATTGTTAATCTTTCCATGTTTGAAATTGCCAAAGACTTAAGTTGTTAAATCTGAAAGGAAAAGATCATTAGACGCTTAAACTTAATTCACATTTAAAATCGGACCAAGTTATTTGAACACACTTTATATATAGGTGGAAACCTTTGATAGTGATAATAGGGTCACGCTCTGACTGTCTGTCAAATGCTTCCGGTACATGTGTCTCAAATAACCAGTTCCAAGCCGGAGAATCGGCGAAGGCGGACAGCTGGCACCTTATAACCAGTTGATTTAAATCGGTGGAGCTCGATTGCCGTGGAAGGCAGTCCATCTAGGGGAAGGAAAACGTATATTTTAAACCTCCACTGCCTTGCGGTTATGTCCAACCATACACGGAAAAGTCTATGCAGAAAACGCGGAGTATAGCTCCAAAAGGGGTTGGCTGCCAATACTGACTATGTTCCAGAAACTCCTAAAACTAAGCAAGCTCCAAATGTAAGGTCCTGTATTCCTGTATTGTCGGTTCGGCAGAGAGAGAGAGAGAGAGAGAGCCTATGTAGTATGAACAGCGCACGACCTTCATATATTATCGGCCACGTTTGCGCCAGGGAGTGGTCACTTCAGTCTCAACACCAAAGGACCGAATCTTGACCAAACAGAGCGTTAACTTTAAGTCGCGAGATAAACTTGTCTACTGACTATATATATATATATAGAGACAGAGACAGAGATACAGAAACAGAGACAAAAGTGGACATTGGGGTCAATACCTAGCGGCAATAGTCTGAAGAATGCTTTTAAATATGAAACAGACTGCCTTCACTGAGTGGTGACCTCAATATCCACTTCATATACAAGGAATAGAGAGACATATTGCGTTGCATCTCATACCAGACACCAGATTCTTTGGCAATTGTTCCAATAAAACGCTTGTGGTTTAAAAATTACCCTTCGTCCACATAGTTACCCACGAGTGAAAAGCAAGACAACTTCTAGAAGTAAACCAGATTTTATTCTTAGGTTGCAACCTACTGCTATAAGCGAGCGAAGTAGACACGAGGCTTAGGTGAAGCGGGAGGTGCACAGTTCAGCGGCTGTCTATCTTGTCCATTTTCCGAGACCCGCTTCGTCATTCTGCGTGTCTTTTCACGGGATGGTCAGTTTTATAGATAATAATTTTATTCGCCTTGTCATTTTCGTCTAAAAAAGTAATTTATCTTCATTCTTACCCTGTACCTTAAAGTTGAATTCACTCACTGATATCCACCGGTCGAAAGTAAATGTTCCGTATCTAATTTTGCGAAAGGTCCCGCTGTTTCCTATTTAACAAGATCTCAGCTGACTCACATTGCTACAGAGAGAGAATAATTTTAATACAAGTCATGTAATGTCTGGTCAGTTTTCAATCGTTGATTCTCGTCGATGTAGGAATTGTCAACACATCTTATTGTTGGGGATAGCGCTTTTGATCAGGGAACAGAAAATTCCAAAAATGCTACAATGGATGCTTTGACAACCATGGGCAATTCCTGCATTGTTTTGAACCAAACATTCGGGTCTTTGTACGAAAACAAAAGTAACTATATAAAAATATTCCTTATGTGTCGTATTCAACTATGCATGTATAAATTAAAAATTACTGTCAGCCCCCTCCACACACACACACACACACACACACACACACACACACACACACACACACACACACACACACACAAATAAACTAACAAAATAAACATTATGCGAACGCAAGTACATACAAATTCTATTATACGTATAAACCTGCGGGGTGGAAATGAACAGTGGTTTCCCGGCTACCTTTTTTAGAGTTATATCCCCTTTTGTTGGAAACGACACAGATATAATCTTCTGAAGAAATGGTCGGGATTTTTCCATAGGAATATAACATGTTTTTTTTTTGGGGGGGGGGGTTGAGGTGGGTGTCCTTTTTTTTAGGTTTTTCGCCCTAGCGGTTGAAGCCACCTCTATCTGCTAGGACGAGTCGTACATCCAAGGAAAAAAGATAAAACAAGCTGGAAACCAGGTTAAGATTTCAGCTTTCGCGTGGCCTCAGCTCATTCTTCGGCAACAATATTCGATAAGAAAGTAAGAGAGAGAGAAATAGGAAAAGAGAACGAGAGAGAGAGAGAGAAAGTTCCACGAAGAATTTTAAAGAGTTTGTAACCACCACCACTTTTTTTTGTCATGTCTTTTTTTTTTATTTGAAGCCTTGAACCTTTCTCATTGTCTAACAGGGGCCCAGAAAGGGTCAGCAAGTAAGAGGAAACCTTCAAAGATCTCTTTGATTTTGGAAGAGGGGCAATCAGTTGTGTTTTCAGACACCGTGGAAGATGAATATGAAATAGACTTCTATCCGCAAGTGCTCACCCTCATTCAAGACGACATGGACGAGGAAAATATTGAAATCATTTGGATCCACTGATTGGCTGATTAGATACCGGGTTCGGAAAAAAAAACCAAGCAGCAAAAGAAGGAAGATATTTTTTATATGTTCCATGAAAAAAAATATCGGTTTCTGAAAACGAGGTCGATATTGAGAATAGAACGGCAAAAAGAAAAAAAAAAAAGAATCAAACAAAACTTAATCAGGTTCAATTAAAATATAATTGAAACTTTATAGTCGACATATTAAATTATTCTATTAAAAATTTCTAAAAGTTTCTGGGGCCACAACTGAAGACCGAACTCCTGAAAGAAATTTGAATGAAAACTTAAATAGAAGCAATATCTTCTGTAATATAAAACAGAATATAACTATTTATATAATTATCGGTCCCGCAGCCTGATCTACTATTTTTACTAATGAGAAATCCCATTTTTAACACGAGGTATTACTCGACATCATGAGGCAAATATACCATAAAAACGGAATATCTCATTAGTAAACCATGAGACCGTGTTGCTAATACATTTTATTGCTTGCTTGTTCGTTTTCTTTGGATATTTTTTATATTTAATGATTTTTAAGCAAAATTATTTCTTACATGTGCCAATCTTATATCATTTAATACTAATTTGCTACCTACATATATACATACTGAAGACGTGTGTCACCCTCTAAAAGAAATAAATATTAAAGAAAGCTTCTGCCATTTTAAAAGATCAAAGGCATAAAGGTGTAATAAAATTCAAGACAGTAAACGAATGTGTTTCTTTCGTCCCCTACACCGCTACACACATCCTCACACGCAGATGCGTACACACACGCGCAGACGCGTACACACATGCACAAAGAAAAAATCAATTTAGCTCCAATAAATAGCCCACTTTTTTTTTAACTTAATATAAAAATAACGAAAATGAGAAAATCGATCGGCAGTCAATTGTCGGAGCGCTGTATATAATATCGATAAGCTGAGTGACAAATTTATATTTGTATTAATCATATATACATATATATATACATATATATATATATATATATATATATATATATATATATATATATATATATATATATATATTGTAGTAAAAAAAGAAAGAACAGTAAGATATATAATCTGGTGTTCTTATTGATATTTTTATTTTTACAAAACAGTGCTCAATGTAAATTTACAGAGCAGAAATATAATAAATTAACTGATGTAAAAATATCGTTTCATCGTTAAACAGAAATTACCATATTTCAAAACAGAACCCGAAAACTTCAGATTCAATTATATAATTAAATCAAAAGCGTTAGTTCTTTTTCATCTTCTATCCAAAATTCGCTTGAAGATGAAACAGAACTAATACTTTTGATTTGAAGTTTTTAGTTTCTGTTTTTGAAATATGGTAATTCCTGTTTAGCGATGAAACCATATTTTTAAATCAGTTAATATATATATATATATATATATATATATATATATATATATATATATATATATATATAGTAACGGTAACAGATCGTTTGGTATATAATCCAAATGGATCCTATTAATAGAAAATATTAAAATTGATCCACAAATAGAGCTAAATGTATTTATTATACAAAGCAAATAAATAGTAGTGCACCATAAAATCCCAAATTACTTCATATGGAGACTAGACCGATTTCAACCGACGAAAATATAATTCGTCAGTCTTATTCAACACCGGTATATAGACTGAGTTCGTGTCGGAATTGGTCCATTTCAATGTTTCAGTCAGACGAAAGGCACGTTCCTCTCTTAGTTTCAAATTAACACCTCATTCTTTATATAACCCCAGTTAAATGTCTTAAGGTTAATATCCGGGCGTAATTTTATAAAACATTTTCTCTTTAAGTCTAATAGCTTCCACTTCCCCTAACCACTGACTTGTGCCTTTCGTCTGACTGAAACATTGAAATGAAATTAAGTTTCATTAAAAACTGACAATGTACTGCGATTAAGATTTTATTAAATTTTTGTTTGTTTGTATAAGTGTTTCTTTCCTTGACATACATAACGTTCGAATGTTCTATATATCCGAACGCTTTCAGTTACTCTATTAGCCATTATCATTTTTTTTTTTTTTGCTGTTGATTTTTTTTTTCAATTGAATTTGCAGATGTTTTTATATATGTATCTTGTGTAATGTGATGTTTTCTTATTTATTTTACAAACACAGCACATTATGGTCCTGTTCATAGTTGATTTTATTGTGTTGGCTTTTTCTTTATTTATTAAATAAAAAACGAAAAAGTCAAAGGAAGGAAATAATTACTGACGGTTATTTTTTACATGTGGATGAGGCTAAGAATATTTTGCGGATGGAGTTTGGTAGGTTTCCCTGTGTGTTTAAATGTGTCCTAACTGAACTATGGTCAGGGAGGTGCAATGTGTGTTTTCTTGATAACTGTAGAAATTGTGATAGCAACCCAGACCGCCAAACCTTGTTAAAGGCATTTCATATATCTAAGGCGATCGTCCTCTGATGTATTGTTTAATGCTTCACCAATTCTGTGAGTAATGATAGTTAGGATATCAGCAGTGGACCGAGCAGATCGAAATCCCTATTGTTTGTCGCTCAGAAGATGATCAACAATCTTCTTGTTGATTATAACCCCAAGGAGTTTGTTAATGACGCTGAGGAGGTTGATGGTTCGATATTGTGACGAACATTCTTGTAAAGAGGACATACATACGCTTGGCACCTTCCTTCGGAAGGATTTCTTCTTCAGGCAGCGGTTAAACAATTTTAAACATTTTTTTTCATGATCAGAAATAACTCAGTTATAATAGTCCAAGATTTTTATCTGGACTGGCAGGCTCCTAATGTCAAGTATTTATATATATATATATATATATACATTTGGAGAATTCTCAGACCGTGATAGAGCTATATCTATATTTGTAGCGATTGAGATGGGATGAAGTCCTGAAGGGGATGACCCTTGTCATCTAAGGTGGAGCTAGAGGCAAAGTCCTTGACGAAAACCTTTGTCTTATTTGACGGGGATGAGATAACCTCAGGGCCTTTTATGATATAGTTACTGATGCTTTGTCTCTATTAAGAATTTGGTTTCCAGAGCTCTGGGGTCCAAGTTTTTGCTCACGACTTTTGCTAGGGCTGCTTGTGCATAGGTGCACTCTGCATTTTCTAGGATTTTCTTGCGATGATTGCAGGCAGTTCAGAATGCAGCAAGGTTCCAATTACACCGTTTCTTGTGACAGATATTGTAGTAGTGATTACAGTGAGTTATGTCTGCAGCACACACTGGCGTGAAGCAGAGCTGACTATTCCCTTTTTTCTGGGGTATAAACATTTCTTTGCCTGAGATAATCCATTCAGAGATGACGGCGCCAGTTCTGGAGGCTCTACATTTGAAGAATTCTGAGAAAAGTGCTTTCGCCATGTAAGATCTAAAGGTTTCGGTGTACCGAAAGATCCTCGTACGAAACGGCACGTCAGGGTTTGCCTAAGGTCTGACATCAAGTTTAACACTGATCAGTAAAATGCTCCTTGTGCTCAAGGGAGTTAACAATTCAGAGGAACATTTTTTAAGACAGAAGAAGAAGTCCAGAAGGTTTGCGTGATGTGCTGTTCTATCGGGAAGACGAGTGGGCTTTGCAACGATTTTTGTCAGCTCGTAAGAGGTGGATATTTTTTGACAGTATCTGGCTTTTTCATCGGCTTTGTTTGATGACTTCTTTGACCGACAAGATTAAAATTTCTTCACCAATGTAATTCCAAGCACTACAACACTAATGGAAGAAGGGGGACTATGTTGAAAAATAAATCTCATTCGGTCACATTACATGAACGTATCTTTGTCAGCCTATGACCTTTGCAGCCGAACCTCGTAAGTCCCCTTGGTTGAAGGTAAAGAAAATGTGAAGAGATTTAGCTTATCTGACGAGGAATAGAACAGAATCCCAGGAGGGTGCTTTCCCAACCTCTGTAATCTTAACCTCTTCAAGTCTAAGTTTAACTATTATATTTCACACGTATTTTCATAAACTGCAACGCTTAATCTTCCACTCACAAACCAACTAGCTTGTGTAGACCCTCGACCCTTGTATCGGGTGAACATTACACACACACACACACACACACATATATATATATATATATATATATTCCTGGCTTGAGGTATTCGGTTGTCTAGTCGCACTGAAGAGCTGTGATACAGCGAAACAGTACTGTCTGCGAAAGACATATATATATATATATATATATATAATATGTCCCTCAAACTCCGGAGTACCCTTGGATATGGGAAATGAATCTCTGTGAAGAGCTTTAACTTATCTAACAAGGAAGAGATAACCTTAGGCTCATTTATAATAGTCGGCACTGACCCTTTCTCTATTGAGAATTTGATTAGAGATTTTCCACAACTAACGGTTTCGAGTCTTCTGCTTTCAACCAATTTTCTAGGACGCTTTTCCAATGATCGGAGGGAGAGGACATTTCTAAATGCTGCAAGAATCCTGCTACACCGTTCTGCATATGAGAAACTGTAGTTCTTGTTCCGGTGAGCTATGGCTGAAGCATATTCTAGCGTGAACCTGAGCTGGCTATTTAATTTTTGTTGGTATTTCTTCTCGGGTATAAAACTTTTCGCATCGTAAAAAATCCATTCAGAGATTAGAGCGGCAGTTCTGGATGCTCTATTAATTGACACTTCAGCGGAGCCTTTTTCAGGGCCGGATGTGAGAAAGAGGTCTTGGAGGTTCCCTTGATGTCCTGTTGTATCGAGAAGACGAGTGGTCTTATCAACGATCGGTGTCAGTTCATAACCAATGGAGAAATCTTGGTCGTATCTGCCTTCCTTATCGGTTTTGTTTGAGTGGACTAACCACGGCTTGTGGTGAATATTGAAGTCACTACAAATAGGAATGCTAGCTGAGTGCTGATCAGAGAGGATGCTAGCAATCTTTTGTCATCATGTGAACAACCGAGAGTGGAGATTAAGGAGGTACTGTGAATAAGGGTCAAGCGATAGCACATGAACGGGTAATGAGGGCAATTGGGGGTCTCTGTCTCATGTGAAGCCTTCTTTTATGTAGGTGCCGAATCTGTGACCGTGGCGATTTTAAGGGACATTTTTCACTACTTAAGGGCGAGTAGCCTGGGATTACAAGTTCTTTTAAAATGAGATAGATAGATAGATAGATAGATAGATAGATAGATAGATAGATAGATAGATAGATAGATAGATAGGCCGATTCGGGCAGAAACAAAAGGTCAAGTTTGACGTTGTGAAGATGGAGTGGATCTTGAACAAATGGATGGCGGATCAGGGTTTGGAAGAGATGGCAAAAAGACAGCATTTATATAAGAGCTAAGGACAGAAAATTGTGGATAGTTTGAAGGGGCACTGTACATAGAAAAACAAGAACAGGTCCAATAATAATAATAATTTCTTATGCTGATTTATCTGCATCTGTCAGAGGCTAAGTTCTTCCTTTGAAAGGGAGATACTGGATTTGTACTATCAATGAAAACATTTATATTTGCAGGATATGTTTTAACTGTCATTAGCTATGACATTTCTCTTGCTGGTTGTAATAAAAGAAGGAAAGATGTAATTATATTTTGGGGAAATGCTTATTCTAAAAGAGTTATCCCCATTCGGTTTATGTAGTAGACTTGTTTGCACCAGTTTCGTTTTTTTTTGTTTTTTTTTTTGTTTTTTTCGACGTGACAGCTATCTGGCTTACTTCCAGATCTGCCAACGTACATCAGAGAACATAAGAAATGATATGGTTATTGATAGCCCTTACTGTTTTACGCCTAAGAACAACTAATGATAGGTGTAGATATAAACATCAGTTTGAATTACAAATAAGACTACATGTATTTTAATAGCCTTCACAGTAGAACAATACAGAAAAAAAGAAAGAAAGAAAATGCAGAAAAGAAAATGCAGAAAAGAAAGCACGAAGGAAGGAAAAATTGAAAGGGACGAACGGAAAGAAGAAAAGACGGAAAGGTAGGAAGGAAACACAGAAAGACATGGAAGGAGCGTTGGGCTAGAAGGAAGGAAGGAAGGAAGGAAGGAAGGAAGGAAGGAAGGAAGGACTGGAAAGAAAGAAATGAATACGGAGGAGAAAAGATTAAAAGGAAAGAAAAACTTGGAAGGAAGGCAGGACTAAAAGGAAGGAAGGAAATTAAGACTGGGGGGGGGATAAAACCAAGAAAGGAATGAAGTTAAGGAAAGAAAAGAGGAAGGAAGCAAGGCTTAAGGAAGGAAGGAAGGAAGGAAGGAAGGAAGGAAGGAGGACTGGGAAAGAAGTACTGGAAAGTAATGGAAGCAATGAAAGGAAGACTGGGAAGGAAGACTAGAAAGTAATAAAAAAAATGAAAGACTGAGAAGGAAGGAAGGAAGGAAGGAAGGAAGGAAAGTAGTAGAAAGAATGAAAGAAAGACTAGGAAGGAAGGAAGTAAGGAAGGAAGACTGGGAAGGAAGACTGGGAAGGAAGACTAGAAAATAATGGAAACAATGAAAGAAAGACTAAGAAGAAAGGAAAACTGGGAAGGTAGGAAAGATTGAGAAGGAAGAACTTGAAGGAAGGAAAAAAGAGTAGGAAGGAAAGAATGACTGAGAAGGAATGACTGGAAATAATGAAGGAAGACTAGGAAGGAAGTACTGGAATGAAAGAAAAATTGGGAAGGAAGGCTTGGAAAGATTGAAAGAAAGACTCCAGTCTCTCCATTATGAATTTGGCCGTTGCGGTCAAATTGATAAAGGGGAGCCTTAATAACTGGAAGGTTACAATAAACCTAAACCATACAAACGCGCCATTAACATCGAGACCAATCAACATCAAAAGCGGGATCTTCCAAGAAGATTCATTAGCACCAATACTCTCCTACCTTACATTAGCGGCAATCAGCTGCCTACTGAACAACAGTAGCTACGGATACAAATCACAGAATGGCAAACTGAATCATTTATTCTATATTAATGATCTTAAAACGTTTGCAGAAAAACCTACTCACTATTGTCAAAACTTTCAGCGAAGACATTAGGATGGAATTCGGAATCGACAAATGTGTCAAAGCCAACTTCAAAGGCGGTAAACTAACGAAAACTGCAGATTTAGAGCTTGAAATTAACAACAAGATTAAGGAATTAGGCCATAGAAATACTTAGGAATTAATGAAGGAATACAACATTCAATTATGAAGAAAAAGATCCGAAAAGAATATTATAGCGCGTTTAATACTAGAAAATGAACTTAATGTGGCCAATAAAATAAAGGTTATCAACATTATTAAATGGAAATTGAATGACATTAAAGTCTTAGAAAATGCTTACCTAAATGAGAATGAACCACCAGAAATCAGATGTTGATAGGCTGTATGTAGCAAGAGCCTTAGGAGGTTGAGGTCTAATCCAACTTGAACTATTAAAACCACAACAATCGGATTGGAAGCATGCCTCAACCAAAACTAATAAACTTCTCCTGCAAATAGGAAAACACCAAATCCATCCCATCAACAAAGAAGCTGCACTCTTCAAGAAATAGCTTTATATACCTGAAGCCATACCAACAAAAAACTAATCGAATAACATCTACGCCAAACGTGTAAAACAGAAAACAAAACAATTTGGCCAAATTAAATTACAAAATAAAAAAATTGAGAGGACTAGTCGTTGTATGGCAACTATTTAAAAAGAATGAAAGAAGCAGATGGGAGCAGAAAAACATCAGTGTCTGAGGAGCACCGGTTTGAAAGCTGAAACAGAAGGACTAATTATTGCAGCTCAGGCAAATACATAAAAAGAACGAAAGAAGCAGATGCGGACCAACAGAAAACACCTCAGTGGCTGTCCTGAGAACCAAAGCCTTGCACCAAATCCTATCACTTCACGTAATCAAGCATGGAATTAACCCGAAATGCAGGATCTGCGGACAGTATGATGAAACTGTCGACCATATTATCTCAGGATGTCCAGAACTGGCAAAAAAAAATGGATATACCCACTGACATAACAAGGTAGCGACATATGTGCTCTGGAAGATATGCAGGAAACACAAAATAGAAAACATTGAGAGGTGGTATGAGCACCAACCAGACACAGTTACCCAAAATAACGATGTAACTATCCTCTGGGACATGCCAATTCAAACTGGCATG
The DNA here is from genome assembly GCA_963932145.1 of Acanthosepion lycidas. Taxonomy (NCBI): domain Eukaryota; kingdom Metazoa; phylum Mollusca; class Cephalopoda; order Sepiida; family Sepiidae; genus Acanthosepion; species Acanthosepion lycidas. The sequence goes on along the minus strand of OZ010583.1, from coordinate 39,650,833 downwards.
GATGTAAAAGCCAACAGACTTGATATTATCATAAAAGACAAGAAATTCCGGAAGTGTATGCTTATCGACATATCAGTACCATCTGAGTGAAACACCTCCATCAAAATTATCAAGAAATTGTCTAAATACAAGGAACCGGAGATCGAGATTAGCATGATGTAGGCAATGAAGACTGAGACTGTACTAATAGTAATCGGATCTCTGGGCTTCGTGAGAAAAGAAATAGACAATTATACTTAACAGTGTCCCAGGTAACATCAACATACAAGTTGCCCAGATCACCCTAACAGGAACATCACATCTAGTAAGAAAAGTGCTATCAGTTAAATGACAATTCGCCTGTAGAGCCTAAGAACCATAGTTTGAACCCGTTTCTACTGAATACCAAGCAGTAAATATAACATACACAAATTATAATAATAATATTTTATAGGACTTTACACGTAGACAGAACAATCAAAGTTAATCGCCCAGACACCGTGATCAAAGAACACAAAAACAGAAAATGCTTTCTTATTAACAAGACATTTCCGGGAGACTGCAATGTATCGTTGAAGATTTTCAAAACAAAATCAAAATGTAAGGATCCTGAAGAGGAAATCTCAAAAATATGGCACATAAAAATATCAATAATTCCAGTTTTGGTTGGAGACCTTTGTTTGATTGGAAAGTTCTCATAGACTCATTCAGGGGAGCCCTGGTGGCACATGCCTTAAAGAAATATAACAAATTGTTCTAACAAATACAGCACACACCTTGCGAATAGTTTTATCAGTGTAAAATCTGTGTGCTCTTAGGTGGTTTTATTTTATTTTTTTTTTTTTTACAAAAATCTTCAGAGAAAAATTTCAAGGTGCCATTTATGACATTAGGTCTCTGGTTGGGATCAGGAAGGAAGTGAGTATACAACAAAATTCAAAGACGGTAATAATAATAATAATAATAATAATAATAATAATAATAATAATAATAATAAATAAATAAATAAATAAATAAATAAATAAAATTAATGACATAAATAATCTAAAAGTGGATGACTGGCGATGACCGGAGGGTACACAGTCGAAACATTGTGTCTATAATAACATAAATGAAGAGATTAATTCGCGTAAACGAACGTATAAACGAAATATATTAGTTAACTCTCCGTTAATACCATGAGGTATTGTCCCAACATCTGGCCCCGCATGTTTTCAATCACCCCATTTTAAGCATTATTGATATGTCGTTTAATTCTTACTTTTCTTGCTTCGTATTGCCTCAAGTATTATTTCTGCTTTTTACAAGATAAATACAGTTAAGAAATAGGTTTTATATTGAAAAATCGAATTAAAGGCCAATATATATTAGGTTGGAGCAAAAATAATGACGTAATAATGTCGTTTTTTGACGTATTTTTTAACGTCAAAAAACGACATTATTACGTCATTATTTTTGCACCAACCTAATATATATATATATATATATATATATATATATATATGTATGTATGTATGTATGTATATATATTATAAACTAGACTACGTCCGATTATTATTTTAATATATTTGCTGTTTATGTGTTATTTTTATAGATACAATTTTTTAAGTAAATACTATTTACAGTATTAATTACATTTACATTTACCGGCCTGAATATCCGAGAAATTTCGTATAAAATATGTCTTCCGACAGGATTCGAAGCTGAGTCCCACACGGAACCGTCATTTGATCTGACGTGCTACACCACTCAGCTACAGAGGAAGCGTCTGGTTAGCAAAGTCTAAATTACACAGACATCCATAATATGTTGTCATTTGTTTACGTTAAGATATGCTCCGAGCAGATATGATCGTTCGAGAAAGATCGTATGAAATTTGTTGTTTTACTGTGATATTTTCTATCACATTTATTAGATATTCTTACAGTCCCATGCTTGTAATTCACACAGATATCATGAGTAAAACCAGAAACACATTGTAGATACGAGATAGATGTGTTCATTAAGATAATGGACTAATCATGTAAATCTGACTTGCTACTTTTTTACAATAATGTTCACCCTGTACAAGGCCCAAGAGCCACTCTAGGTAGAGGCTTACAGAGAGAAGCAAGACACTGGTTAACCCTAAACTTGAACAGGTTAAGATTGTAGCAATCGGGAAAACATCCTCTTGGGAGACGGTTTCCCAAAAACAGGTTCCTGGGAAGAAGATGCTCAAGTGGAATTTACATCTCACCAATGGAATACGAAGGTAATGTGGATGGTTCGCTAAATTGTCCGTGAAGGTAAGAACTGCTGAAATTAAAGAATTTAGTCCGTCTGAAACACTTTCCATGGAAATAGCGACGGAGTAACGAGAGGTTTGCAACGTTTCGCCCGAGAAAGGAGTTGTAGGGCGGGAAATAATTCATCGCCCACAAGGACTCGGAAACGCCTTTGGACTCTATTGAAACTGGAAAGTGAAGATTGGGCCATATTTATGCTTATTTTAATGCAAAAACCGACCGAAAAATATTTCTTAAAAAAAAAATTTTTTTAAATAATTTCTTGAAAGTTCAATAAAATCTCATCATTATCCGACGTCTTAGTATTTGAAAAATTAATTCTTTTTTATCTCTAATTTTATGATTTTATTAATCGACCCAGGGTAGGTGTTGTCTAGATTAAGAGATTAAGTTGAAGGAGTATGTATTATTCCAATGTTTTTCTTTTACAATGTACAAGTTGAATAAAATTTTATATTTATCTATGGTTTATTTTAGGATTCAAAAAAATAACTTTTGTTTTCTTTTCTTATGGATTTAGTAGGGATTGTCCAGCTTCAGAGGAAGGGTGATATATCATTCCAGTGTCTTATTTCAAACTCAATCAATCAAATTGTGTGTATGTGTGGGTGTGCCCTTGTGTATACATTAAATGGCGCAAACACATGAACGTCACTCCCGCACATTAAAAATTCGGTGGCTGCTGCTAATTTGGGCATAAATTATAGAAAAATATTTTGTACGGTGTTCAAACACTCAAGGTTCTAACAGGGGGTTAATTAAACTATTGGTAATATTAATGGTAATATTTTTCGTTTCCATACAAAGAAACATTTGTCATTCATTGACAGAACAGTCAGTACTGCTTTCGGTATAAATTCATAAAATCTTTCTCTTAAAAATTGTCTCAAGTAAACAGGTTTCTTAAGTCCTGTAGCTGTTAACTCTCTTTCCAGTATTGATGCGTGTTTCCTTCCTAACCTTTTATTTGAAGTGCTACAATAATTAAAAGCATGATGAGTAATGTTGTTTTCCCCGGTTAAGGTAAAAAATTTAATATTTTTTTTTTTTTACAATTTTATTTCTGTATATTTATCGAACTGAATTTCCACAGATAATTGCAACTATTTTGTCAAATGGAAAAGCCATAGTATTATTAGAACTAAACTCAAATACGAAACTAACATTACTCCAATTTCTGACACGCCTAAAATCTGGGCCATAGCAAAAACGAAAGTGTTGATTTTTTTTTTTCTCACTGTTTACTGACAATGATCGAATCAGAGAAATCGATGACTGTCCGTTGTGTTCGAAACGTATGCAAAAATAACATTCTTGGCACATCTTTGTTGATTGACGTTACCTTGGTAAAAGATACACTACAGTTCAAAAGTTTGAAGCCACCCCAGTTAATTTTTTTTTTAAATTGGCCTAAAAAGATGTAGATGTTTTGTACTTTAAATAAGAGAAGATTATTATACATAGTTAAAAATAAAAATCTAACATGATTTTTTATTAAAAAATTTATTGTAACAAAAGGGAAAAAAAAATTATAATTAAATTTTGCTCTAGTCAAAATATCCTCCTTTAGACTTGATTATCGTAGCACAAATTTTTGGCGTTCGTTGCAAAAGTTTCTCGAAGTATAAGTAATTGGTTCATTCTATTTTCAATGGATCTAAAAACTCTTTTTCATTTTTTTTTTTTTTCATTTTCACTTTTCTGTCAAGTTTATCCCATACTAATTCTGGGGGTTGCTTCAAACGTTTGAACGGTAATGTACGTTTCGCAAATTTTAGGGAAGGAATATTGTAAGACATGTTGAAAAAGTGTAGAGGCTTTAACAAATTTAATTAAAGTAAAACTCCTGTAATCCGGTAATGCTGACAAATCTAACGTGTCCATTAGTCACGAAAAAGACCTCTAATCTGTGGTTAACTGGGACAGGAAACGGCTTGTAAATTTTAATGCCTCCTAAACGAAACTCCTTTCATTTAACCAACACAGAGAAACTTCCCTACTCGCCTATCAATATGGTTGATGCTCGACTTTTCGAGAGCGACTCACTGCGCTTTCTTAGATTCATGTTTTCCGCTGAGTTGAGGTGGAACAACTACATTGAATTAATAGCTGCATCTATCGCAAGGAAAGTTGGTTTTCTGTGTTGCGACAGAAGGTTTTTCTCGTCTGAATTCATCCTACACACCTACAAATCTACCATTCGTCCAAAGTTCAAAGGCATAAAAGAGTAATAAAACTCGACTGCAAGACTGTTTGTTTATACCTTTCTTTAGTCCCCTTCACTGTCGTTTTTCCTTTCACCCAATATAACAAGAACAATCTACCCCCATAGATTAAATAAAGGGTTAAGTACTAAATTTCCTAAAAGTTACCCGAATCAACAGACAACTGAAGAACGTTGGTGGACACAACAGCCGAAACGTTATGATAATAACAAAGATGGGGGAGATTAATTCAACTGTTTTCAAAACTGCTCTCATTTAACCACCACAGAGAAACTTTCCTGCCTGCCATCAGCATTGCTAACGCTAGACTCCTCGATAGCAACTCACTGCACCTTATTGACCTCAGGTTTTCAATTGACTTGAAGTGGAGCGACTACATCGAATCTATAGCTGCATCTACTGCTAGGAAAGATGGGTCACTGTACCGTAGCAGAAGGTTTTTCTCATCAGAGTCCATCTTGCACATTTATGAATTTACAAATTCGTTCTTGCAATGAATACTGTTGCCATATATGGTCTGGTGCCCCTACTCTTTATCGCGATGTCATCGTCAAAATCCGAAGAAGGTTCTACAATGTAGTCGGTCCTGACTTGGCATCTCGACTCCAGACCTTTTCTCACATACGTGATGCGGCTTCCCTCTATTCTACAAATATATTCATGGCAACTGTTCTGGCGAGGGTTTTTTCCTACATGAATTTAGGCGTGTTACTAATAGGCCTCACCATTTTACTGTTGAATTAGTTAAATATAACCGCCACTTCTACTCCAACAGTTTCTTTTCGCGAACTTCCCGACAGTGGAACTCCCTTCCTCTTACTTGCTGATAACTACAATCTAAAAAAATTTAACAATCGATAAAATTTAAATACAACATCTATCGTCATCTTCTGATGCCTTGATCCTCGTTCTTCTATTTATCCTTTCCGCTATACCCCCATACCTAGTCTTTTTCTTACTTTCACTCTCTATAACCCTCTGGCAATCCCGCCTTGCTTGGGGTGAAATGCTTAAAAAGAAAATACCCTAAGTAAGCAACCCCAGTGCTAGAACTTCTGTTTTCATCACTTGCTTTATGGTGAGATCCAATTATTCCATGCCACATTTAGAATAGTCTCTGTTAACAGCCGTTGAATAGAAATGTTAATAAATGTTTTTAATTATTTTTATCTTTGTATTGTTAGTGACCGACTCCTCTACCCACATTAAAAATGAGCCAGAAGGGTAGTTAGCCACCCTGTAGGAGGAAAAATGTACCTACCACGGAGAGTATCACCCTAAAAGTCAACTACCGGTAGTGTTTCGATAAAGTCACCATGAAGACGGCGACAAAAATCACTCCACTGACCTGTAACAAAGACATGTAATGTTAGGACGCTATACCAATGTGAGATGTTGAAAAATCTTAATAAATGGAAATACTAAATTTCAACGATCTATATGTTAAACTAGATGTGTAAACAATTTGAACTTTACAGATGATGAACACAGTATAATATATGAAAAGGGAGAAAAGAGAAAGAGGAATCGGACTAATATCAGATAAAGTCAACAAAAATGTGTTTTGGGATGCTGGCAACTATCGGACATAGTTCTTCTAGTGAAATTGTATACAACCATCATAATACTTTATGCACCAGCGTCACAAATTATGGAAAAAGAAATAGATAAGACTTACAATCTCTATCTATAAAAGGCAGGAAGTGTGTGTGTGTGTGTGTGTGTGTGTGTGTGTGTGTGTGTGTGTGTGTGTGTGTAACGAATCCACGGCCGCAATTTTCGACGGATTTGCACCAAAATTTACATGCACATGCTCCAAGTTAGCGGGAAGGCCAACACCGACTTTGCATTTCCCAACTCCCATCGATAGTGGAAATAATCGATTTTTTCATGCTTCTACGGAAGTTTTCATGTAGTTTGCGGCCATTTTGCCTGTATAAACGCATTAATTTGTACACAGAGAATTACCAAGCAATAAGCAACACATGGTTTCAAGAAAACCGACGACGTTTCTGTAGATGGGAAATGCCATGAAAGGAGGTGGAACACACTGCCAAACAATCAGTAAAAGTTTTAGAAATGCTTTTCTACACTCTGAAACATACCCAAACACTAACAGTGTAGTCAATCACTTCCCAGTCATATATGTAAATAAAGATAAAATTACAGAAATTAAAGAAGTCTAAAATAACGCTCCAACTCCAAGAAAACAGTCAATTTGTACATAGATATTTGCCAATCGTTTAAGGATAAACATTTAGAAGAGGATGGGGCCTCCGAACAACAGAAGAGGCCGGTGAATAACAAAGACTGTAGGATTTGAAATAATGACATTAGAATTATATTTCTTTTATATAACAGGATAGAAAACATATTCCTCGAAAAGGTACATAAAACCTAAAAAGAGAAAGTTAATTAAAAATAAAGTAACTTCAAAGAAGGAAAGAATACATAGAAGAGCTCTTTTCTGAAAAGAGAAGAGCAGAGCCTACAAGAAATAAAGCATGAAAGGGCCAGTACTATTAATTCTGAGGTAAGACTGGCACTTAAAGGACATTTATACATAGTTTCAAGAAGAGACAGTTGAACTTTCTATGTCACATAATAAGGTAGTTTGACTGATTTTGTTTAGCGTCATATCAACAATATGGATTATTTAATGTGGTAATCTAAATAATTTGAACAGAATTGTATGCCTTCAACTACAAATAAAACGGATCGCTACTTATGTACTGTCGGTATATATATTTTTTTTAAGTTGTTGCTGGTATTCATACTATTAAAATGTATTTTTATATTTTCATAGCGTTTTTGTACCCAAACATGTACTACCACACCTGGTCAGGGTGGACCTGTGAACAAAGCAATTAAGGGGTATTTCCAGACTTCTCAAAACCTTTAATCTCCCAATCAGAGGCCTTGCTACTAGATGTATGTTATCGTCATACCCATGACTCAATAAAGAAAGAGGGTTAAGGAGAATTTGACACTCATAGGATATATTAAATGCAAGCGGCACAGAGGGAAAGAACGTGTAACCTGGCTGGCAGAACAAGAAGTGTGTGATGTAATAATAAGGCAAAACTTACTAAGAACTATAAAGGATAGGAAGTTGCGGAACGCCATGACCGCACACTTCCTAAGGGTCATAGACCATAGTAGAAGATCGACACTGGCCAAGATGAACAGAAACAAAAAATAATGGCCAAGTGGGGTTGTAATAGAGATACTGTCAGCCTGAAACCGTGTCGGGATCGATAAAATCACGGAAATAATAAATATAAGACAATGGTGAAATACCAGAGGACCTCAGAAGATCTATCTTACCAAAGAAACCAGGTGCAAATGAATGAAAAAACCATCAGACAATTGGCTTAAAAGACCACTTAATTAAAATTATCATAAAGATTCTAATAGAGTTTGTAACAGAATTAGATCGGTAATAGACCGGAAATAGAGAAAGAACTGTTTGACTTTGTTTAAGACACTGGAACAAAAAAAGCTATTTTTACGCTATCAGGGTGAACAATACAAATGTAGGACGGTCTATACCTATGTTTCATAGATTACACAGAAGTATTTGATGGCATAAAGAGCTACTTGAAATACTAAGAAAAAACCTTGATTTACATGGAAAAGATATTCAAGTAATCTGTAACATCTACTGAGACGAAAAAATTCAGTGGGCTAATCGTGTATCACTCTTTTTAGCCAAGTGGCTCGCCGGTCGCCACATACGTGATCGGTTATTAATTAAAGTAACAACTGAGCCTCATCATCTATCCCTATTTTGGGCACAATAGCTAGCCGGTCATCACACACGAAGTCGGCAATTACTTAAAGTTACAACTGAGCCTCATCGTCTATAACTATTTTGAGCCAATAGCTAGCCGGTCGTCATTCACGTACTCGGCAATTACTAAAAGTAACAACTGAGGCTCATCGTCTATCACTCTTTTGAGTTCGATAGCTCGCCGGTCACCACTCACGTACTCGGTAATTGCTTAAAGTAACAACTGAGCCTCATCGTCTAGCACATTTTGAGTCCAATAGCTCGCCGGTCGCCACACACGTACTCGGCAATTACTTAAAGTAACACCTGGGCCTCATCGTCTATCACTCTTTTGACCCCAATAGCCAGCCGGTCATCACTCACGTACTCGGCAATTACTTAATATCACTCTTTTGACCCCAATATCTCGCCGGTCACCACTCACGTACTCGGTAATTGCTTAAAGTAACAACGGAGCCTCATCGTCTATCACTCTTTTGAGCCCAATAGCTAGACGGTCGCCACTCACGTACTCGGCAATTAACTGAGCCTCATCATCTATCACTATTTTGAGCCCAATAGGTAGCCGGTCATCACACACGAACTCAACAATTACTTAAAGTTACAACTGAGCCTCACCGTCTATCACTATTTTAAGCCCAATAGCTAGATGGTCATCACTCACGTACTCGGTAGTTACTTAAAGTAACATCTGAGCCACATCGTCTATCACTATTTTGAGCCCAATAGCTAGCCGGTCGCCACACACGTACTCGGCAATTACTTAATGTGAAAATTGAGCATCATCGTCTATCACTCTTTTGAGCCCAATAGCTAGCCGGTCTTCAAACACGTACTCGGTAAGTACTCAAAGTAAAAACTGAGCTTCATCGTCTATAACACTTTTTAGTTCAATAGCTAGCCGGTTGCCACACACGTACTCGGCAATTACTTAAAGTGAAAACTGAACCTTATCGTCTATCACTCTTTTGAGGCCAATAGCTCGCCGGTCGCCACACACGTGCTCGGTAATTACTTAAAGTAACAACTGAGCCTCATCGTCTATCACTTTTTTGAGCACAATAGCTAGCCGGTCGTCACTCACGTACTCGGTAATTATTTAAAGTAACAACTGAGCCTCATCGCCTATCACTATTTTGAGTCCGATAGCTCGCAGTCCGCCACACACGTACTCGGTAATTGCTTCAAGGACAACTCAGCCGCATCGTCTATCACACTTTTGAGGCCAATAGCTCGCCGGTCGCCACACACGTACTCGGCAATTAATTAAAGAAACAACTGAGCCTCATCGTCTATCACTCTTTTGACCCCAATAGCCAGCCGGTCATCACTCACATACTCGGCAATTACTTAAAGTAACACCTGAGCCTCATCGTCTATCACTCTTTTGAGCCCAATAGCTAGCCGGTCATCACACAAGTACTCGGCAATTACTTAAAGTTTCAACTGCGCCTCATCGTCTATCAGTATTTTGAGCCCAATAGCTAGATGGTAGTCACTCACGTACTCGGTAGTTACTTAAAGTAACATCTGAGCATAATCGTCTATCACTCTTTTGAGCCAAGTCGCTCGCCGATTGCTACACACGTAGTCGGTAATTACTTGAAGTTACAACAGAGCCTCATCGTCTATCACTCTTTTGTGCCCAATAGCTTGCCAATCGTCACTCAGATACTCGGCAGTTACTTAAAGTAACAACTGAACCTCATTGTCTATCACTCTTTTGAGCCAAGTCCCTCGCTGTTCGCCACACACGTACTCGGTAATTACTTAAAGTAACAAATGACCCTCATCGTCTATCACTATTTTGAGCCCAATAGATAGTCGGTCGACACTCACGTACTCGGTAATTACTCAAAGTAACAACTGAGTCTCATCGTCTATCACTCTTTTGATCCCAATAACTAGCCGGTCGCCACACACGTACTCGGCAATTACTTAAAGGAAAACCTGAGTCTCATCGTCTATCTCTCTTTTGAGCCCAATAGCTAGCCGGTCGTCACTCACGTACTCCGCAATTACTTAAAGTAACAACTGAGCCTCATCTTCTATCACTCTTTTGAGCCCAGTCGCTCGCCGGTCCCCACACGTACTCGGCAATTAATTAAAGTAACACCTGAGCCTCATCGTCTATCAATATTTTGAGCCCAATAGCTCGCCGGTCGTCGCTCACGTACTCGGTAATTACTTAAAATAACAACTGCGCCTCATCGTCTATCACTCTTTTGAGCCAAGTCGCTAGTCGTTCGCCACACACGTACTCGGTAATTACTTAAAGTAACAACTCAGCCTCATCGTCTATCACAATTTTGAGCCGAATAGCTAGCCGGTAGTCACTCACGTACTCAGCAATTACTTAAAGTAAAAACTGAGCCTCATCGTCTATATATTTTGAGCCTAATAGCTATCCGGTCGTCACTCACGTGCTCGGTAATTACTTAAAGTAACAACTGATCCTCATCGTCTATCACTCTTTTGAGGCCAATAGCTCGCCGGTCGCCATACACGTACTCGGCAATTAATTAAAGTAACGCCTGAGCCTCATCGTCTATCACTCTTTTGAGTCCGATAGCCAGCCGGTCATCATTCACGTACTCGGCATTGACTTAAAGTAAAAACTGAGCCTCATCGTCTATTAATATTTTGAGCCCAATAGCTCGCCGGTCGTCGCTCACGTACTCCGTAATTACTTAAAATAACAACTGAACCTCATCGTCTATCACTCTTTTGAGCCAAGTCGCTAGCCGTTCGCCACACACGTACTCGGTAATTACTTAAAGTAACAACTCAGCTTCATCGTCTATCACTATTTTGAGCCCAATTGCTAGCCGGTTGTCACTCACGTACTCGGTAATTACTCAAAGTAACAACTGAGTCTCATCGTCTATCACACTTTTGAACCCAATAACTAGCCGGTCGCCACACACGTACTCGGCAATTACTTAAAGGAAGACCTGAGCCTCGTCGTCTATCTCTCTTTTGAGCCCAATAGCTAGCCGGTCGTCACTCACGTACTCGGTAATTACTAAAAGTAACAACTGAGCCTCATCGTCTATCACTCTTTTGATCCCAATAGATAGCCGGTCGCCACACACATACTCGGCAATTACTTAAAGTAACAACTGAGCCTCATCGTCTATCACTCTTTTGAGCTCAGTCGCTCGCATGTCGCCACTCACGTACTCGGCAATTACTTAAAGTAACAACTGAGCCTCATCGTTTATGATAATGCGAGTGGCGATTAATTGCCGCTTTCGTAGGAGGAAAAATTCAAGGCATTCATTGAACCAGCAGCCAGTAGTGCTGTTGGCTGAAATTTATCAAATCTTTCTTTTAAAACAATTTTTGAGAAAAATATGTTTCTCTAGTCCAGTAGCTATTATCGCTATTATGTTATTTTGTACAGTTCTATATTTGTGATTCTGTAGCGCCAGTTCACATGGTTTGAAGAAGAATGATTTTCACCAAGGTCCCCAAGTTAGTCGCTCAAAACGATTTTTAACCATCGATTTTAGAGAGCGGCTTTACGCAGCTGAGAGTTTAGATACTTCTGAAATGGTTTGCCGCCATGCATGACATCCGTATGAAGGTCTCGATGTGATTCGTCAATTTAAGATTATGACTCGAGTTCTGAGGTTAATGTTTTGGGTTTGTAGCAATTAGCCCAGCTTATTCTATGTTCAATTTCCTTATCTCCTTTTCTAAATTTGTTTTAACTTATCCATACGCTGAGTTATTTGAAGTGTTTGCCATTTATGGTCGGCCGATAGCACATCCTTTTGCGAGTTTAAAAGTTCTAGTTTCAAGGACGATCACTCGACCTAACCAAATATGAATATACAAAAAAATAAGACGAGGAGTACGACAAAAACGCGTTTTCTCTCAGCATTTATTTAACACTATACAGTGAGACGATCAGAACCGGACAAGGAAACCTACCAATAGTTATTATTTTTCTGGTTCTAAATATATTCCATTTTTGTTTTCATTTTTGTTAAAAGTTCCTTGTTGCTTACATGACTGTATTACCAGCATCCTTCTGTAGAACCACATCTGTTGGCTTAAGTCTCTGCTTCATCTGTAAGAAAATTGTTTAGCATTTTCCCTGATGCGTATATTTTCTGTGCTTTTAGCTTTTCTTTCGCGTCTATTGCCTTTTTTTCACTCTTTAGCTACACAGCAAAAATGTTACTCTAATACCACTCACACATTATTTTTAGTAAAAAAAAACAGTTAAACTACTGTTAGTATTTCAGTCTTTTTATGATGCTACACCACTGCTGACTTTCTGGGGTTAGGAGTTATCCTTATTAACAGTATATTTTTTAATGATTTCAACACAAGCAGAACAGAAATGTTACTAGTACGCAGAGGATTACAGAGAGTGAAAGTAAGAAAAAAAGATTGAGTATAAGGAGGATTAAGGAAAGGAAAAAAGATGAACGGGATTCATGAAGGCAGAAGATGGCGATTGACGTTGCATTTAAATTTTGGAAGATTGTAATTATCATCGAAGCAAGTAAACGGAAGGGAGTTCCACAAGCGGAAAGTGCGAGAAAAATAAACTGTTAAGAGTAGAAGTGACAGTTGCATTTAACTATTTCAGCAGTAAAACGGTGGAACCTAGATGCCAATCTAGTATTACACATAAATTCATGTAGTCGGGCACCAGAGAAAAAAGCTCGTCAGAGCAGCTGCCATGAAAATATTTGTAGAAAAGACAAAGGAAAGCCACGCCATGTTCGGTGATAAAGTGACTGAAGTCGAGATGTCATTTCAGGATCGATTACATCACAGATTCTTTTTTTGGATTTTGTCAAGAACCATGAGATGAATAGCAAGAGCACCAGACCATATATGGCAGTAGTATTCAATTAACGAATGAATGGTAGATTTGTAAATGTGTAAGATGAACTCTGACAAGAAAAAAATTCTGGAACGACACTGTGACCCATCTTTCCTAGCAGTAGATGCAGCTATAGATTCGATGTAGTCGCTCGACTTCAAGTCAATTGAAAACCTGAGGTCAATAAGGTGCAGTGAGTTGCTATCGAGGAATCTAGCGTTAGCAATGCTGATGGCAGGCAGGAAAGTTTCTCTGTGGTGTTTAAATGAGAGCAGTTTTGAAAACAGTTGAATTAATCTCCCCCATCTTTGTTATTATCATAACGTTTCGGCTGTTGTGTCCACCAACGTTCTTCAGTTGTCTGTTGATTCGGGTAACTTTTAGGAAATTGCGTACTTAACCCTTTATTTAATCTATGGGGATAGATTGTTCTCGTTATATTGGTGAAAGGAAAAATGAAAGGGATGAAGAGTAAAGAAAGGCATAAACAGTCTTGCTGTTGAAATTTTATTACTCCTTTACTCCTTTGAACTTTCAAAATGAGTGAAGGTTCATTTCTCTTTCTTTTTTTTTTTTTTTTTTTTTTTTTTGGAGCGTAACGCACACCGTATAAAAAAAGTAGGTAGATTCTGCAGTATCAATACAAAGATGATAATGATGATGATGATGTTTTGTGTTTTTGTTTCACAAGGGAAAAAATCTGTTGAAAATACGATATAAAGTTTGTACATTTTAAAGCAAATTAAACGCTTTTAAATCAAATGATTATCTGTGATTTGCAAAACATTTTTCCGGCGAGACTGGTTTAGAAGGCTGATGTTGAATTACCAAAATTATAGGGAGGTAAGCCATAGATGACAAAAAGTTGCAATACATCATTCTCTCGTGCTGGTCGAGGGCTCATTGCCAGCTGTTTGTTGGTTACAGCAAAACCGTATTTTAAAGTACGAAGCGAGAGTGACAAGTGTTGTGAAACAATGAATTGGGTATGATTCGCCAAACGTCCCGACGATTAAAAGGTTGGGGGAGAAATAATCATGTTTTTTCCAGATTATTACAGATTAAAAACTCTAAATCAGGAATATAAAAAAAAATTAAATTTTATAAAAGTTAATAAGGGTCTAGCTGCTACGTAAATTCATTTTAAACTGATTCCACCTTCGATTGAAATAAAAACAAAAAATCCTTATGCCACCTGTTTTTTTAAATTTAAAATCAAATTTAAGTTTGAATTTTTTAATATTTTATATTAAATGGACTTTTCGTTTATTAATCAGACATGTTTTAATTTATTGCTTTTTATTGGATACCCATATTTGAGTAAATGCACTATTTATTTCTTTATTTATTATATATTATTATATATCTCGGGTCGAGCGCATATTTTTTGAATATTTAGGCCGGTAGGTGGAAATAAATAAATATGCTGTTTAATAAATAAATAAAAACAGAGCATCTAATCAAATATGGATGTCCATTAAAAATAACGTTTAAGCAATAAATTATATATATATATATATATATATGTATATATATATATATATATATATATATATATATATATATATATATATATATATACATATATATATATATATATATATATATATATATATATATATATATATATATATATATATATATATATGTATGTATGTATTTAGTATATTGGGGCAGCATACCAATCTTCTATGTCCGAATAACAAAATATCATCTTTGACGGTGGATTTCTTTGTTTCATGCCTGTGTAACCACTCTGAAGATGGCTCATGTGAGCCGAAAGCTTAGGACCAACTTTAAAAAAATATCCAAATGTTGGACAATTTTTGCCTTTATTTTAACCAGAAATTAAAGCAAACATTCGAACATTAGAACGACTCATGATAAGACATAATAGACATTTACTGAGAAAAGAACACGTTAGTATATATATATATATATATATATATATATATATATATATATATATAATCTGCGTGCCAAATTATTATCGAGATAACTTTTTTTCTAATATTTCAAAAACCCTCCAATCAAGTCACACAAAATTTTCACACAATGTTTGCAACAGAGACCTGCGCAATCACTGAAATTTTCGTACTGATCTGCGCAATGTAAACAAACTGGCACGGTGATTTGAGAGTGACAAATTATTAGAAAAGTGTAAGAATTTAGTGAAAAGATGGGTCGTAAAAGCAGTTTAAGTGATGCTGAAAAGAAAACTATCACCTCAGAACTCTCAAAAGGTAAATGTACCCTAGAAATTTCTAAAATGATAGGGAGGTGTCATCAAAAAAAAAGTTCACCGCCGACCCTATACAAGTACGCAAAAGGGCAGATAAAGGCAGCGACTTAAACGAGAGCTCACGAAGGACCCTGGACTTACCAGTCAAGAGCTTTTCAGTCGTATTCGGGATCCTATTGTGTCTAAAAGTACTCGGTGTCGGTATCTGAGTGAAATAGCAACAACAGTCAAACCTGTATCGAAGCCTCCGTTGGCGAGAAATCACATTCAAAACCGATTGAAATGGGCCGAGGACAATATGAAGATTAACTTCTCTAAAGTTTTGTTCACAGACGAAACACGAGCAACACTTGATGGGCCAGATAAATGGCGCAAAGGCTGGTTAATGAACGAACAGAATCGCCATCAGCGTTTGAGACGCCAACAAGGCGGTGGAGGCATAATGATCTGAGGTGGTATTATTGGAAAAACATTAGTGGACCCATGGAGAGTACCAGATGGCGTCAAAATGACTGCTGATGCATACATAAGCGTTTATGAAGGGGCATCTTAAACCGTGGATGAAAAGGCAAAGACTTGTCTTCAGAATTGCCATTGTTTTTATGCAAGATAATGCTCCCTCACATGCTGCTCACAAGACTACTGAATATTTGAAACAGTTAGGCTTCGATGGACCTCGAAAAATGAAGTGGCTAGCAAATTCTCCGGATTTGAACCCAATCGAAAACCTTTGGAGCATCATGAAGCGAAGACTGTACGCTAACAGACGACAATTCAGGAGCAACAGCAGATGACATCCTACAATTAACAAATTCTAGGGATCGTAGACTTCTTCAAGTAATTTCAAAACTGGGAAAGCACATTCCCTATTAATTTGTTTATAACTTTGTTTGTATCTGTTATTATTTGTTTGTTGATTATCTTATTTATTAGGTTCTTTTGATCATAAACATTCACATGCAACATTAATAAACGTTTTGTTTGCTCAATTCTGGGAATTTTACTAAACCTTTCTAATAATTTGGCACTCTCAAATCACCGTGCTGATAACAAATATGGCGCCAGTTTGTTTACATTGCGCAGATCAGTACGAAAAATTCAGTGATTGCGCAGGTCAGTATTGCCAACGTTGTGTGAAAACTTTGTGTGAATTGATTGGAAGGTTTTTGAAATATTAGAAAAAAATTACCTCGATAATAATTTGGCAGGCAATGTATTTATATATATATATATATATATATATATATATATATATATATATATATGATTGGTGTATATGGAATGAATTCCAATAACCAACAATTACTATTCTTAAAAGAGTGCTCAATACAAAGTAGAGCAGATATAATTATTTATTTTTAAAGAAAAAAAAAATTTATAACATAAATATGTTATAAAATCACTACAAAAATAGCCATTTTGTTTCAACACCCTCGGTGTCTTATCAAGTGATCACTTGATCTTTATTGTCATGTTGTACGTTCCGGCCTTCTTTAGGTGACTGGAAATTTCCAACTGAGCCCATGATTTCGTCCATTGTTCTAGTTCTACGTGTCATACTTCTTCTGGATATCTTTAACTCACTCTCCAAGTTTTTTTTTTTTTTTTGTCCATCATTGTTGGACTCGGGTATTGAACTTACAACTCTTTGGGTCAAGTCACTGTATCCAATCCACTTATGCATTAATTTTTTGGACTTATAAACTTAATGTCTCAGTAACCATTTTTACCAAAGCTCATATTGTTGTTGTTATTGCTTTTCTCTGGCATTCCGTATTACTGGTACCCATATTGTATTCATTTCTATGCTTGGCCGACTTAGGAGATTTTTGTGGCATAGCATATGTGCTGATTCCTTAGGGTTTCATATTTTCCACTGATATTCTCTGTCTATTATTTCAACCTGATCCCACAGGGGACAGTGATCTCGCTCTTCTCTCCATAACGGTCAGCTAAGCCTGATTTTTCTATTTCCCCTCTTTACTATGTTCTTGCAGTCTTATCTTACGGAGGCGGCCTTTTTCTCTTTTATCTTATACCACAGCTGCATGGGATGGCGTACACACAGTCTTCAGTTATGTTCTCCTTTATGGGGGGGTATCTTACTCGGAAAAGTGTTTGCGAAGTGTCGAACCACTTTTGAAGGTCGTTCTGATGTTATATGGAGAACAGATCTTTTTGTATTTTTTCCGATAATCCCTTCGCATAGGGTAGGCAGACAGGAGTTGTTTTCTGGGTGTTGTTAACCTCTTCTACCCTTCTATCCCAGTTTGTCGAAGCTGCTGCCATCATGTACCCAGGGTAATTGTTACGTTGTAGGGCACTGCTTATACTAACAATTTCTTGATCGTATATGTCTCTGGGTTGACACTTATGACTTTTGCTCAATGTTGTAAGCAGCGGACGGTCCCTTTCTTTAAACTGTATGCGTGGTGGAGGAGTTGCAGTTGAAGTATTGTCCGGTGAATGTTGGCTTGCGGTATACGGATGTCTTGAACGCATGCTCTGTTCGAGATATTACCTTATCCAGGAAGGCGAGTTTGTTCTCGATTTCTCGCTCCATTGTGGTCCAGTAGTAGCTGAACCTCTTCCTGGTGTGGCCAGCGTATGAAAGTGTCATCTAGGTGTCTCAGCCATAGTGTTGGCTTTAGTGATGTGGATTGTAATGTCATTTCTTCGAAGTATTCCATATATGTTTGCCATTACTGGTGATAATGGCGAGCCCATTGTTAAGCCTTCATCCTGTCGATATATGTCTGATACCATTCCGAAGTGTGTTCTTTGTATACAGAAAGTCAGCTTCTCCATCAGGTTATCTGGTCCGTTCCCCTAGAGGTGAGTTCGAGGCTGATTACAGACAGTGCCTTCTCCGTGGGTACCTTGGTAAACAATCTCAACACGTCCAAGCTCACCATCTGTGAGCGGAGTTTCGGGTATATGAAGGTGACTTTTCTTATTAATGGGCCAATTATATCTACAAGGAAACGACTCAGAACCTTGGCAGCTAACAATTAGTCTGAGAGGAATATTGTCTTGGTGAATTTTGGGAAGACCGTATATGTGAGGTAGTTTGGTGTAACGCTGCGACAACTGCCTGTATGTCTTAGGTGAGAAGTGGTCCGTGTTCTTGATTAGGATCTGCGACAGTTTTCGTTCTGTTTTCATTGTTGGATCTTTCTTCACTTTAATGTAGTTACACTTTCTAATGAGGTATTCTAGCTTTCCGGTATATTCCGATCTGTCCATCACTACAGTCGCATAGCCTTTGTCAGCTGGTAGTATGATGTCTTCTTTCCTCTGTAAGGTTCTGATTGCCAGCCTCTCCAGTTTCGTGATAATGGACTTGGAGAGTTGAGTTAAAGGGAGATAGCTGAGACATCCAGAAGAGACATGGCACGTGGAACTAGAACAATGTACCCCGGTGGACGAAATAAAGATTTCAGTTTGAAACTCCAATCACCTAAAGAAGGCCGGGGCGTACAACGGCCAAAACGTCGAGAACATGACAATAAAAATGAGGACAACAGTCCGCACAATGTAAAGAATGGAAATTGTTAAAATACCTCATCTTTGAAATATAGAAGATACACCGAAGTAGTTTAGAAAATAATTTTATCGTTAGCGAAGATTCACTGACTGTCTTTGTGGCTTTTGTTGTTGTTGGAGATGGTTCGTTTGAAGTCGCCGACTGGCCGTCCATTCTGCTGTTGTGGCATATTCGTTTGAATTCGCCGAGCAAATGTTTCTTTCAGGAGAGGCGTGTTGGGTGGGGAGAAAAAACTATGTAGTCAAGTCTTCGCTTGCGCCCGAACGTCACAGAGACAACCGCCTCTCTGCTTCCTGAAAGTCGAAATCTGTGAGGTTTTATAAAAAAAAATTTCCCGAAAGTAGACTCTAGAAAAATGGGGTTCTAGCTTTCTCTGATTGGTCAACTACTTTACATGGTGATGTTAACTTCTAACCAATAGATACTTTGATTTAACGGCGTGTGTTATATTGCCGAATCTTTTTGGCATGTTGAAACAGATTGTCTGTTATTGGATAGAAAATAAAATTTGGGCGTGTTTTAATATGATATGGATGCGAGTATGTAGTTGTGTTGGAAATAGTATTTCTTTCCAATAAGTATACATAAATAATATATACTTACATCTATATTATAATAGAAGAACTGATTTTCTGGCCATCACACACTGACGTATACGTGTTTGTGCCTTTTAATGTATACACAAGGACACACCGACGCAGGCACATAGAATTTGATTGAGTTCGAAATAAGACATTGGAATAAAACATCTACCTTCCTTTGACACATGGCACAGTGGATAAAGGCGTTGATTAGATCCAGTGACAGGACCCAAAGAGTGTGAGTTCTATACCCAGTTAAGGCAGTGGAGAACTTGGAGAGGGGAATTAACAGGAGATAACTGATAACTGACATCCATTAAACATGCCACGTAGAACTAGAACAGTCTATCCCATTGAACGAAATAAAGGGTTCAGTTCGACATTACAACCACCTGAAGAAGGCCGGGGCGTACAATGGCCGAAACGTCGTAATAAATATGGTGACAAAGATGAGGACAATAGTCCGAATAATATAAATAGTTTACATAATACCTCATCTCAGAAATATAGACAGATACTGAAGAGCCGAAACGTTGTAATAAATATGGCGACAAAGATGAGGACAATAGTTCGAATAATATAAATAGTGTACATAATACCTCATCTCAGAAATATAGACATATACTGAAGAGCCGAAACGTTGTAATAAATTTGGCGACAAAGATGAGGACAATAGTCCGAATAATATAAATAGTGTACATAATACCTCATCTCAGAAATATAGACAGATACCTTCCTTTGAGTCTGGACAGCCCTTACTCTGGATTGAGCAATAAAATCATAAAACCAAGAAAAAGAAAAAAGTTAACGGTTTTAAACACTAAAAAAAAACAGATAATCATAAGGTTTTATTGAACTTTTCAGAAGCCATTTCATAATAAATAGAATTATTTTTAAATATATATATATATATATAATTATGTAAGAATATTTTATGTCTGTCTTTGAATTATATGCAGGATGCGATGGATAAATTGTCGTCTAAACTATGCAAAAAATGAAAATAACACTAACATCTGCTTTAGACAGATATATTTACCAAAATTGCACAAGAAATAGCTTGAAATACTAAAGAATAAACTTATTCAATAAAATCTCCATTGGCTTCCACCACGGCCTCCAGACAACTTTGGAATCTCCTGCAACTCTGCTGGGCGGTATCCTTGTTTAAGTTGGTGAATGCTGCCAAAATCCTTGCCTTCAGCTCATCTTTGGTGTTACAAGTTTTGTTGGTCTCTCTTTCAACTGCGCCCCACACATAATAATCAAGGGGGTTGCAGTCTGGGGAGATGTAAGGTGTTATGGGGTCGCTAAAATTTGTCAGACGGACTGCATTTTTTAGTTTCACCAGTTCTAACCTTCATGGCTAACACCCACCATGCCACGCACATGGTAGTGAACCACTATCATCCCATTCGTATGCCCATTGGTGACGTAAGTTCCACTCGAGTAGCTCTCTTCCTACGAATCGGTGCTTGGGGGAGCCGACTCCTAAAAGGATACTTCCTCGATTACTACACTTTTAAACTGTTCGGGTCTAGGGTCAACCTTTATCTTCCCCTCATATCCCCATAAGCTGTGCCACTTATTCGGTAACCTTCTACCTCGAGTGGCTCTTGGGCTTTGTACAGAGTGAAAATTACTGTAAAGAAACTCCGTACGCAGACACAAACGTAAATTCACTCACAATTTGTATAAAATTGAAATGGACAAATTTCCCTTTCTATCTTATATTTTTCATCATCAGTCTCATGATCTGAGCACCTGACCAGCTCCCTCCATATGTCTCGGCTGTGTGCTAATACCTGAGTTAGTGACGTTGTCAGACAATTTTCCTCTATCAGACTCCTCTTCTTTTGCATAAGGCGAGTTAGGATGCTGGTGGATAAATTGAATGTATTTATAATAGATATAGTATTTTAAATGAATAAACAATTTAAATTTCAAAGTTGACCATCTTGTCAACGAACGGACAAGTACCAAATTAGTACACATAGTTCAACACAATGGTACGATTATGGGGACTGCAATAAAGACCGAGAAACCATTCCACTATCTCCAGGACAATCAGGGCAATGCACAGTCTACAGATATTCATCAAAGAAGATGGTGGCGATTTACATATGAATATAACATTCTCCCCAAATTTTCTACTCTTTCTCCTTATTCCAAAGAACCAAAACAAATCAGTATTGAACACTAAAAAAAAAAGATGGTAAAAATTAATTAATTTTAATAAGTTTTTTTTAAGCTGTATTCCTTTCATTCTTTTGCCAAAATAAAGTATTCCAAATTTACATTGTCAAATAAAATATGGGAAAATGTTGTATTTATATGCAAATCCCCGCCATATTAATAGCAGTTGATACAACTGGAGGCTAAACTAATTCTGACCTTTGGTTGGGATTGGTATTCTTTGAATATTAGCCCAAACTCCAGGGAGCTTCCCACCCCAAAGCCCCAGGCAGTACATCTCTTTTGGGAAGAGGCTAGGTTTATAGCCCGATGCCTGAGACGTCCCCAAAAGGGGAATTGCTGAAGGAGTTTGGGAATTTTTGCTTGACCGACTTTTGATAAACCCATTTTAAACCTCGAACATGTGTCCCACCCGGTTGCGACGTTGGCGAACAGGTAGATACCACTAATCCTTTCCTTTTGTTTGGGATTGGTATTCATTGGATATTAGCCCAAACTCCAGGGAGCTTCCTACCCCAAAGCCCCAGGCAGTACATCTCTTTTGGGAAGAGGCTAGGTTTATTGTCCGATGCTTGAGACGCCCCCAAAAGGGGAATTGCTGAAGGGGTTAGGGAATTTTTGCTAGACCGACTCCAGGGTTCTTTCCTCCCAGGCAGTACCTATTCCCCCGGGGGGTCTGCTTTATTGCCAGGCGCCTGAGTCGTCCCCTAAAGTGGAAGTGCCGAGGGAGCTTGGGAATTTTTCTAAAGTGTAGCCGATAGACCTACCTTAAACCTCGACCTTGTGCCACATCCTATTGCGATGTAGGTGAACATGTATATGCCACTAACCCTGAATCTTGATGACAACACTACTAGAGAAATAGTAGTAAATACTTCCAAGTAACAAAATGCTTGACATAATTTTTTATTTCTAACAATTAAAGCCTAGATTAAGTAATTTTCCTCATACTAATTATTAGGTTGGTGCAAAAATAATGTCGTTTTCGCACATAGTAACATATGTGAGAAAACGACATTATTTTTGCACCAACCTAATATAATTGTTATCATAAATATACCGCTTGTTACGGCGATATGACGCTAGCCTCTCTGTGGCCTCACTTAGCTTGTGTATTATAGTGATTTACTAAGCGTAGTATCGGTGAGGCTTGAACTCTTTACTCAGTTCAGCTTCCATGGTTAGTGTTCAGATGAACTACACTCCATAGGTCCACCAGTTTTAACCTTCACAGCTAAGACCCGCCATGCAACTAAAAGTGTAGCGAACCACCCTCGTTCCCTTCGTATCCCCCTGGTGAGATGCAAGCAGCTTCTTCCCACGAACTGCGGCCTCGTGGAACCGACTCCTAAGACGCTGCTTCCCCGATCACTACAATCTTAACCTGTACGAATCTATGCTTAACCGTTATCTGCCATATATATCAACATAAGCTGTACCTCTTACTCAGTAACGTTCTCTTGCGAGTTCTCCTAAGGCTTTGATCACAGTGAACAAAAAAAAAATATTCTAACATATCTCGTTTTTGGATTTGGTTGGTTGGTTGGGTTTTATGGCATATCAACCACTGTGGGTCATTTAATGCCAAATTAAGGTATATATATATACATACACACACACACACACACACACACACACACACACACACATATATATATATATATATATATATATATATATGTACTCATACACATATACATACATACATACACATATACCTATACACATATTAAATATACAGTACTATCAAACATAACTAGCTACATTATTTTTTCAAAAACGCATAGCTGGCAACATTGTTTTTCAAAAAAACGTATAGCTGGCAACATTGTTTCAAAAACGCATAGCTGGCAACATTGTTTTTCAAAAAAACGTATAGCTGGCAACATTGTTTTCCCCAAAAAACGTATAGCTGGTAACATTATTGTTACAAAAACGCATACCTGGCAACATTATTGTTAAAAAAAAAAAAAAAAAAAAAAAAAAAAAACGTATAGCTGGCAACATTATTGTTTCAAAAACGTATAGCTGGCAACATTATTTTTTACCAAAAGATGTATAGCTGGCAACATTATTTTGTCCAAAATATGTATAGCTGGCAACATTATTGTTTCAAAAACGTATAGCCGGCAACATTATTTTTCCGAAAACATTATCTGAAGCCTTGTTGTTGGACGTAGTTTATCGTCCTACCCAGGACGCGGACGTTGTTTATCGTCATACCCAGGACGCGGACGTAGTTTATCCTCATACCCAGGAAGCGGACGTAGTTTATCCTCATACTCAGGACGCTCGTTTTTGGAGTAAACAGCGCGGAATCATAATGTGTCGTCATGGCTTGTAACATTATTTCGCAGACCAATGAATGACATTTGCAAAAGAAAAGAATTTATTTCAATAAAGAACATATTCTGCTCCATTCTGCTGTGAAAACAACGTTTTTATGCATAATTTTCAATGTACCTGCCATTTGTATCGATACAAATCAAGGCTTAAAATCGAATTGATGCTACCACAAACAGGGAACGTTTATCAGTCTAATATGTTTCACTATTATTAAAGCTTCACACACACACACACACACACACATATATATATATATATATATATATATATATTCATAAACACTTGTAGTATAATTAGTGCTACTGCTATACAACACAGTTTAGAATTCTAATTACTTTTATAAAATACAGCCAATAAAACAAAAGTAAATAACGAGTCTCGTGAAAATCGCTAAGGAATTGATCGAAAGCGCTTGGGGCATTTATCACTGTAGACCTTTTCTACACTGTCTTGGTCCTCGTCAAAGAAAAACTGTCCGGGAACACGAAACAATGAATTTAAAAAAATGTTATGAAATGTTTCTTGTCCGTTATATTAAATGAAACATGTATAAAATAAAGATTGCTACCCAAATATACAATATTCCCAGAAACATATTTATAAATGTGAATGTTCACACACACATGCATACGCACATGCATAGACCATCAACCCCCACCCCCGATACACGCACACCACACTAAGTGCTGTAATATTTTCAACTCAAAAGACGTCGCGAAATCGGGTCTGGTGAGATGTAAGTTCCTCTCGAATAGCTTCTTAGCACGAACCACTGCACTGTGGAACCGACTCCCAACAGGCTGCCTTGCCGATCGCTACAATCTTAAACTGTTCAACTCTATGGTTAACCGTTATCTTCTACACATATCTGCATAAAGCTGTACCTTTTACTCACTAACCCTCTACCTCGAGTAGCTCCAGGGCCTTGATCACGGTGAACACCAAAGTAAAAAAAAAATGTTCAAGCGAGACAATCTTGCTAAACATTACACCATGTAGAAGTGTCCCTGAGGTTGAACATTATTTGACTTCGGCAATGTGACTCGTCTCTTTAGCTCTCTACTTCATTCGACAGATGACTGCTAATTCTTAAGGCCGCCATTACATTATACGAATTCCTCGGCAATGTTTGTTTTAAAACGCTGTGTTTATAATTTTAATAAAAACAAAAGCCTTACACATCATTTGGTCGTTAGATTGTTTATTTGCAACATTAATTTCATATTTGCAAGGTTACAAAAAATATGTGAACATTCGGGAATTAGCCGATATTTTGGCAACCATTCCAAAGAGCGTAATGTGCCGGCTTCGTCGATAGATTTGGTGAAGGTGCTTCGAGTCCATTCTTCTTTAAGGTTTCTTCATCAGTCATTACTTAGCTGCAAATTTTCTAGACATGCTTCACGAAAAGTTTTAGAAAAATTAGCAACGATTTAAAAAAAAAAAAATTATTTTCAGAATTATTCTTTTCAAAAAAGAATAAGATTCGGGTTAAGCATCGTTGATCCTAGGTTAGGATTATAAAAGTATTCTAAGATATAAAATAATTTGAGAAGATATATTATGTTCGGAAAATAATGTTCCTTTAAATATTCTTGTTTTATAATTCACAGACGTTTTTATAAATTTATGAATAAAATTTTCTACAGTTCACAGACACTCTTATAAAGGTGCCTCCAAAGATTTGCTAAAAAATGAGTATACCATGATGAAAAAATGCCCAAAAAAAAAAGACAAAATTTTATCATCAAAATGTTTATGTTATCATCTAGAGAAAAGACCAAAGAATTTATTTAATCTGTGATTTGATTTATTTATTTATTTTTATTTTATTTTATTTATTTATTTTATTTATTTATTTTTTTTTTTTTTTTTTTTGCGTCAGCAGGTGGCTATAAATTAATATAGGAAATTTTAGCGTCTTTTTGCAATGAAAAAAACACATTGATTTGGAAATTCTTGCAAATATCAAACAATTGTTGGATTTTAATAAAATTTTCAATACTTATTCACAAATGGATGGAATTATTTGAGAAATGTTTTTCTTTTAGAGAATCTTGATAAATTTTTTTCACATCTGTTATCTCCCATTTATTTAATCTTATGAAATTTCGACAAATTCATTTTTGTACGGCTTAATGTTTATATTAGTTATAAGCAGTAGTCTTTGGAGAATTTAAATCGTTTTTTTTTTTTGCAAAACTGAACCTCCTAATTACTAAAATCTATCCTGAATCGTTAAATGAAGAATGTGTTATGATTCATGATGATTATATCTCATTATTCTAGAAATAAAGATCTAAAATTTCTTCATTATAAGAACGACATTTCCACCACAAGTAACAGTAGCAGTAGTAAAAAATCAACACAGACACGATGTATCTTCTTCGCTCCGTGAAAATTCAGAGTTGACGGTTTCAAACATACGAAATTCTCAGAACAATTGTAAACAAGTAAGCAAATTTTAAAGAAACAAAAAGAGACAATAATCCTGAGAACATTTAACGCGCACAAAACCAATATTATAAATAATATCACGAAAAGAAAAATAAACATTATTGTCATTAATTTCAACACGTGCCTCAAAGTTTTATTGGTGTATGTTATTGTATGCTATTTTATTCATTTCCTTTTCAGTATTAAAAAAAGAGAAAAAGAATCCTTTATTAACTACTAATACATGTAACTCAGGGTAACTTACATTGACAACTCAACCTTCGACCCCGTTACAAATGCAATAAAATTAAGATATTTAATTAAAAAACATTTAATTGCTTTCATGAGTGAAAGATATTATGGATACTATTGTCTTAAGAAAAATAAAATTTGATGAATAATGAATTTTTAAAAGAGTTGTTTTACTTTTTTCAATTTGTAATTAGAATAATTTATATAATTTTAGACCTTTAAAAATTCTGTATTAATTTGCAACGGTTAGGTGATATTTTAAAGTAAAAACTAACCATAAGTGGGAAAGCTTACTATGATTCATCGACCACCAATATTTTAAAAAGAATTTTGAATTTGTGTGTATAAACGTATCAATTTTTGGAAATACAGGCATCCAAACACGTCACTATCAAAAAATAAGACCGGTAACTGTAGTAAGTTTGAAAACCAAAGTACCTAAAACTCAATAAAACATTAGATTACTCAGAATATTTGCCTAATTTTCAAGATTGCTGAGTAGTTAATATATATATATATATATATATATATATATATATATATATATATATATATATAAGAAAGGTGCTCACGTGGTATTCGTCAAGTAATTTTTATAGATACGTCACCCGTAAAAAAGTTTGGATTACTTGAATAAGTATATTTCATTTTGATCGAAGAGGGTCAAGAGGTTCATAACCCCCCCCCACACACACACACACACACACTGAAATCTTTCCCCTTTGATATAAATTAAATTTAAATTTGAACAAGGTAATAACTCCTTGAGTATTTGGATACGTACATTTCATTTTGATTAAAGAGGGTCCTCGAGAGGCACACCCCCACTGAACTTTTTTCCCTTTGATTTGAATTAAATTTAAATTTGAACAAGTGAATGATTCCTATCCAAAATATAGAAAGAGAAAGCCAGCAGATGGAGGTCACATTTGCAAGATCATTGAGTAATATTGAATTTCATAATCTTTCTCCGCAAATTATAGCAATGATTTAAAATCATTTAACATTTTCTGACAAAAAAAAAAAATGTGTGACACACAAGTCACGGGTAATTCGACTAGTGTAAATATAAAATTAATGTTTTAAATAAATATAGCTTTTGAAAACAATAAACAGTACCTGGAGAGTATAAGGTAATGGCGGTGACAGTAGAAAACCGTTTCTCTTGGGTTTTTTTTTTTTTAAGATGTACTTATTTCATTTCTGATATGGATGCATCACAATATAATATTTCAAATTTTAAATGCGAAATATTACACAACAAATATATATTTTAATAAATAATAAATATATTTTCTTTGTATAACTTTTGAATGCGTTTCTGAAGTGCATATATCTGACCAGTCAACGTGAAATGAATTCTACAGAATTTTAAATTAAATAGTTAACTAGATTTAAAACGTCAAAAAGTTATATTTTACACAGTAATTTCGCTTAATTAAATTAATTCGTTTTATTCTATGTGACTCTTTTTTCTTGCAATTGAACTACTGGGGTGGGTCGTACGGAAATTTTACTCTGAGAAAATTCACACAGTAATTTTTTTGCTTTTAATTAAAATTTTGCTCGTAATATTTGGGAGACCCTAATAAAATCCCGTTCAGGGGAACAAACATTAAGCTCATTTGTCAATAAAAAAAAATAATCCTTATTATCAGTGACTTCAGAATTAAATCTTTTTTAGTCCCTATTAAAAGACACTAGGATACTGGATGTGTGGGGAGATAAAATGCGATAATGCTAAATGGATTTCTCCTGTAAAGGTACTTCGAATCAAGAAGTGTTTCAGAGTAAGCACTAAAATCAAGTCTGTGGACTGAGTTATCTCCCTTAACTATTTTTGAATTGTTATTTCCCTTAGCCGCTAGCAATATCCATGATTTTAATTACTTACTTTAATCTTCTATCGAATAAATCTTCTTTATTTTTCTATTCGGCGTTTCGTTTCGGATGACATTTTCATTTAAAATTAAGTGTAAGTTTCATGGCAATTGTTCAGAAGAGCTCTTTGTCATGGTACGTAAACTTTTTTTTTAAATAAACGCAGTACTTGAATGGCGTCGAGAGTGGGTTAGCCAATATTGTTGGTTATAAATACAAATAATACTGACCTCTACTATTTTTACTATATCAAATGTCACAAAGACAACAAGAGAAATAATCAAGTAGAAGAAGTTGTTAAAACACTTTAGAGTTCTTGATTATATTGAAAGAACTTAAGTTGTTGATCTATATGTATGAAAGTGAGAAGGTGTGCTTAAGAATATTTGTCATTGTAGGAAAATTAAACAGATGTTTTTTTGTTTTGTTTTTTTTGTTTTGTTTTGTTTTTTGGGGGGGTTTTGTTTTTGTTTTTTTGGGATTTTTTGTTTTGTTTTGTTGTTTTTGTTTTTTGATTTTTTTTTTGGGGGGGGGGGGTTGTATTAAATTAAAAAAGTGACTCACTGTGATTTCTAGAGTTGTCGTTCTTTTACCGAAGATGTTTGTTGTGCAATAATATATTTTGTTGGAGTGAGCGTTCTTTCGCAAGCTGGGTTTATGTTAATTTAAGTAATTAACGTTAAGCCTGGTATTGGTGATAAGGTTCGTTGTCGTGTTGAAGAATTTGGTTCGTCTCCTTTGTTGTTGTGTCGATTTCCAATGAAGTCAAGTGAATGAGTTGAATATTTTAAGGGCCCACTAACCAAGTCGGGTCGAAGTTTCATTTTTATTAGTTCTCTTGGTCACGTAGGGGATCGTGAACATGTTTACATTTTGTGGCGTCAACTCGAGGTCAAAATTTGGGTCGTTACCTTCGGACGTAGTTGACGACACTTAATTAATATTTTTCAACCAATCAGAATGCATCAGTTGTTATACTTGGTTGGGAACCTCTATGTGTTTAACTTGCACAAAATTTGAGATTTAAAATAAATGTAGGAATTTGAGTCTACAAGATCTCATCAATTTACAGTTGAGCTGGTTAGATGTAGCCGTAAATTTTATACAAACATTTTCTTTTATCGCACTTCTCGCTTGTAGAACTCCCTTCCAGCTCCATGCTTTCCAGTCAAGTTTAATCTTCAAAAATTTAAATGCAATGTCAATCGTTATCTACTGTCCTCCTAAATATTAATTTCTCTTCACGTTTATTAATGTTTCTGTTCCTAATTCTTCCACACCCTGTAACTCCTTGTGTCTTAGAGGCTTTACTGTTTTGCAGGGGGTAATGGCGATTAAAAAATTAATATATGAATTGTGAAAATATGCCTTTTATTTAATTTTATTTTTTCAAGGCTTGTTAATAAGGGTTGAATTTTTTTTTTTTTCGATTTAAAACACCCATAAGAAGTCTATATTTATTTCATAGATAGTTAACTTGTTGCCACCGATCTGGCATAAACCGGTGCAGCTGAGGGCAAGTTGTTCAAGATGGC
Source organism: Acanthosepion lycidas (assembly GCA_963932145.1). Taxonomy (NCBI): domain Eukaryota; kingdom Metazoa; phylum Mollusca; class Cephalopoda; order Sepiida; family Sepiidae; genus Acanthosepion; species Acanthosepion lycidas. The sequence goes on along the minus strand of OZ010583.1, from coordinate 39,620,686 downwards.
TCATCATTTATTTATATCATTTATTTTTTTTCTATGGTATAATTCTGGCTTTGCTAGGAACATTCGCTGACCAAAACATATTTCATCATCGCATTTATCTTGAATACTGTTCCTACCTATTCAGGCAGATATGTGCCATGCGTGATACATGCTAAGGCGATCATGTATCTTTCGATACATGACTGACGAGGCAGATTTTTTCCCGTAGTAGATTGCCATTTCTTTCTGCGGTAGACCATACGACTATAGAACCTGGTATGTCCTGCTATTTACCCATAGCTGGGGGGAGGAGAAGAAGAGGAAGATTCATACCTTTCCTCAATCCGAGCCGCTATCCATTAGCCGTATTCTCTATGTACAATATTATCGGGGGAGAGCAATAAGAAATAAATTATTCACAAGAAAAAGTAAATCTCAATTGAATGATTAATTAAAGACGCTATAATTTCAGTCTTTTTTTTTTTTTTTTTTTTTGAGGAAATTTTCCGAGATTACAAAGATCAACCCGTTTATTATTTTTTTGCACTTTTTGACATTTAAAAAGGCTTTTCCGAACACCTTTTTATTAACCGTCCCGTCGTTTATTGCATATTGAGAAAAGTTCCAACTCATAATTATTAAAACACTTAATAGTATGGAACGCACCGATGTTGGAATAATTAAGGTTTTAAAAAAAAAAAAAAATGCCACTTCGTGTTATTAAGAAAAAACGACGTCTTGGGTATGACGGTAAACTACATCCGCGTCCTGGGTATGATGTTAACGTTATGAATTTGAGTAGTAGAGTACATTGTTATTATTCCTTTATTTTCCTTCCCCTTCGCCCGTGAAGGTTTCCCACTATGATATGCTTGTAATGTGCTTGGATGTGAGGGTGGTGTAATAGATAAAGGCTCGGAATTGTTAATCGGAGAGCCAAGTTCCAATTCAGGTTGGGTTCGTTATATTCATTTAGTCGTAAAAAGTATGAATTAATTTCGGGAAAGGTATGAATTCATTTCTTCACCTCCAGCTGTGTTAATTTTCAAGACTTGTATCGTTAAATTATTATTATCTCAAAAAAAAAAAAAGAAGAAATCGTCAGATCAACGAAGTTAAGCAACGTCGAGCCTAGTCAGTACCTAGATCGGTAACTGCTTGAAAATACCACGTGCTGTAAGCTTGGATGTGCGAGTGGTGTAATTGATAACGGTTCGGAATTGGGAATCGGAGAGCAGAGTTTCGATTCCAGTAGGGTCCGTTATTTGCACTTATGCCCAAATATCGTTAGGAAAGGTATAAATCCACCTTTTCTCTCCCCAGATATAGGTTAATTAGAAATCGTTTTTATCTCCAAAAAATTGTTGCAATCTAAAAATATTTTTTGGCTTTAAATAACCTGCAAAAGGGTTGATAAGACGTAAAAAAATCAATTCAAATCTAATTCATCATCATCCTAAGCTGATGAACAGAGTGGAATCAACCACTCTTAGAAAGGTAACCAAATTCTTTTCACCCCTAGATAGTATCCTTGAAACTATTTGGATACATCAAAAGATCTCGGACAGAGCTTTCCAGATTGTATCTTTAAGGTAAGACGGCTTGGAGAAAGAAGTAGAGTAAAACTAAAAACGAGGTGGAGGGATGATATAAATCTGCGTTTACTAATTAATAAATGACAGACAATAGATCTATCGGAACAAACATTGTAAGTTGACGCCTGCATCCCGAACGTTTACGGAACGATAATACTAGACCCCCACCCCCAAAAAAGTAGCAGCTTGAAAGAGTACTATCGAAAAATTCCCACCATTTATAAACAAGCGACAACAAATCCGATATGACGTAAAGACAGCGAAGGCGATAAACGACAAAAACATTCGATATTTATAAAAATAAGAAAAGAGAAATTATTTACAATATGAACAACAGTTAGATGTAGATCTAAATGAATAAATGCATTAATAGTAAGATTAAGAGCTATGGGATTATTTCCAACCAATAACATCACACTTGTAAAAAAAAATGATTTTCTTTGTACTTATTAGCAGAACAAAAAGGCTATCTCAGCTCTTTTCACCATAGCCGTGTTTTTTTTAAATGTTTCATGAGACCACTAAGGTTCTTAATTACGGGTTTTAAATTTAACCCTTTAAAATATCGGCTTAATCTACCGGATATTTAAAAATGAATGATGCTTTGAGTTATCAGAATTTATTGTCTACTTCTCTCTTGCCTTATGGGGAAAAAAAATGGTGGTCAAAATTGGGTTTTACAGCAAGACAATGCTCCCGTTCACAAAGCCAAGTCCACTATGGAGTGGTTTCAAGCTAACCGAATTAATGTTATGGATTGGCCTGCCAGATATCCCGATCTCAATCCTATCGAGAACCTTTGGGAGATATTGGTTAGACAAATATACAAGAATGGGCAACAACTTAATAACAAGGAAGAGCTCAAAAGTGAAATTTTAAAAGCCTGGGATTCAATTAACCAAAATGACACTCGGAAGTTAATCTATTCTATGAAAAATAGTGTTTGAAGTAATAGCCAATCATTGACAACAAACTAAATATTAATTTCTATAAAATTTTAGTGTTTGTCACTTTTGTAATAAAATACACCAATCGTTTTTCGAGGTTTGAATAATTTTACAATAACTGATTTTCTACTCATAGTAATTATTTGAAACTTTCAGATTATTAATACTATATAATAATATACAAAATATTAAAGAATTAGCTCAATTGCTAAAGTTTAAATATAAAATTCAGCTGGACTTATAATTATGCACCGCACTGTATAAAAAAAATAATTTATACAGCAGACGATAATATATGTCTGCAATAAAAAAAAACTATTAAATTAGCAGACGAAAACACAACAGTTAATAGTTTGACACTTGGATACTTTTTTTTTAATTTTAAAATAAAATACAGCATATCTACAAAATAAGTGTACATACGAAAAATTAACAAAATTTGTTTTTTATTAAGATTATCTTGCTTAATAGCGTAATAAATGGCTGGAAATGAGTCATGCTTCTTCGCAATCTGCCAGAGCCAGAAACAGGGACTAATGTTCATAAGTATATTCTATTGACTGCTCACCAAGGTCTTACTCGATATGCTTGTAATGTTTACGTTTTGCTTCTTTTTTTTCTTTTTTTCTTTTTTTTTTTAATCTATCAGAATTCCATTTTCCGAAAAGCCTAATTTATTTATTTATTTATTTATTTATTAGCGAATTTTCCTGACAACGAACTGGAGTGCAAGTCAAACATCGGTATCAACACTGACGCAGTGGAAATGTGTGACGCGAGCGTACAGGTGCCAAGTGATAATATGCAAGGCGTCGATAAGTGGACCAGTAACACTCTGGACCAAAACATGAACGCAAGAATGGAAGCCTTGAAAATGATCACAGAATACGAAGATTCCAAGCTATGGAAGAAAGAACCAAGCAGGATTCTTATGGAGACTTTTTAATCTAAAACGAGTAAAATTGTTTTAATAAGGAAATAAAATAAAGAATGAAATCTTCGATCATTGTTATTATTCCTTTATTTTCCTTCCTCTTCGCCCGTGAAGGTTTCCCACGCGCAGTAACAACGATGGTTGCGGGTGTTGTGGGCGCTACAGTACGGACAAGTATGTGCTCGACTTTGTCGTGTAGCGTTTTACAATTTATGAACCACATTTTGCATTGCGACCCGTTATACCTCAGTCAGGTAGTTATGTGCCAAACGCCTGTTAACAGTTTTTATGTAGTGAAAGAGATAATCAGCTACGTCGATAAAGAGTTCGTGCTTTGTGGGCGATCTGCCGAAGAAAAATGAACAAAAAGTAGTTAGCAAAGATCTACTTTAAGGACCAGAATCTATGCTAATGTTCTTCCCTCCCCTGATTGGCGTGACCAATCAAAAAGATCTCTCGGTGAACAAAAGTCGCTGTTTTTCGCTCATGTGGCAGATTTGGATTTTCTGAGCTTGGTAGATGAACACTCGTTTTTTGCCGGTGAGAAGTGAAAGTTGGATGTGCGACCCGATTTTGGCGTTTCTACGCTGCCTGTTGGACTGTTACGACGGACTATCGTTTGAACTGTGATTTGGCCACAAGTTTTGCGGTCGAGAGACAGAAGAAATCTATTGCAGATGTTTATTGCTACTATAAGTTGACAGTCTTTTTTTTTTCTTTTCTTTACAACCATATTTTAATTTATTGATTTGAGCTTTTACTGTATCACAATATGGGCGCTACGAATTGGAACATAAGAAATCAGTCAATTACAGAAATTTAATTATGTGGTATGTGTTTTAACAGATGACGGAAAATGTGACACCGAAATCCGAAGTATATATATATATATATATATATATATATATATATATATATATATATATATATATATATATATATAGAGATAGATAGATAGATAGATAGTGTAGATATGTTGGTCAATAAAACAAATTCAAACGAAAGTGTACCAATGAAATCAGTACGAAAAACATTTATTAATATCAACCAGGTGACAAAAATGAAACAGGTAAATTGAGGTTCCATGTTCGGAATTTTTGAACACGCCTGTGTTCTTCATCATCGGATGCGAGAAATAAACACAGGGTCGGTGGAAGCTATCCAACATTACTTCTTGAGGCTGGGTCGAGTCCGCTTATAGGTGGAATTGTTAGAAAAATCCGTTCCCTGTTTGATTTCTCACTGTGCAAAAGTTTATGTGAAAATAACCTTAGATTTAAAAATTGCGATTGGTTGTGGGTAGAAGGGGAATCAGATGTTGGACATAGAGGAAAAAAGGGTTATAGGACCAAGGGTAGGGGCGGTATTAGTGTTGGAACATTTTGTGGGTTATGAACAGTGTGGGAATATAGTGAGATTATCAATAAAAGTAAAATGAAAGAGAAAAAGAAAGAAGAGAGGAAAGAAATAGCACAAAAAAGGGATGAAGAATTCTTTTTTAAGAAAATCATTGTTAAGAAATGTGGGGGTGCGGAAAAAATAAACTGAAATAAAAAAAAATATATCAAATACTAAAAATAAAGATAATGATAATAAGATAATATGAAAAGGGAAAAAACATACAAAAATAGATACGTTGTGTAAAACAAATAGATCAAAGTTTTAAAAAATAAAATAAAAGAGTAAAAAAGAAGTAAGAAATATTACAAAAAAGAATTAAAGAACGCTTTTGGAAAATCATTGTCAGAAAATGATGGGAATGCAAAAACTGAAATAAAAATAAAAATAAAAATGTAACAAAAAAATACTAGTAATAATGATGCTGACAGTATATAAAATCAGGGAATAAAACATGCTAAAAAAGATGATCTGTGAACATGAGTGTATCTAACAGTGTTTATATGTACTAACTACCACAGTTCTTTAGGGACAGTAATTAGTTGTTTGCGAGTGGTGAGAGAGACAATGTCCGATCTTGTTTGCGTCGGTAAGTTTCTTTAAGTTATATGATCCATGTTGTCAAGGTGAGGCAAGTTCTTTTAGGTTATTTTCATTTCGTCTTTACGCGTGGATTTGAGGGTTGACAAGTTGAGACCCAAAATACATTATTAGAAAATCCCCTGATGAAGAACAGAGACGTTTTCGAAAATTCCGAACTAGGAACCTCAATCTCCGTGCTTCATTTTTGTCACCTGGTTAATATTAAATGTTTTTCGTACTGATTTCATCGGTACACTTTCGTTTGACTTTGTTTTATTGACCAACTTATCTACTCTATAAACTATATGAAGCACACGTGGACTCTTTTTTCTAATGATAGATAGATAGATAGATAGATAGATAGATAGATTAGATAATTCTTTCAGTCCCCATTGGTTATTTTTTTTTTTTCTTATCTCACCGAATTTGATTCGTCAAAGCGTGTCCTAAGGGGAATAACTCTTTGTTTTATAGCCTCCCTTTATTGTTGATTTTTTTTTTTTTAAACTCAATGAAGTAATATTTCACTGAAGTAACATATCCAAATATTAAAAGCAATGCCTGGTTGAAAAATATAAATCAAAGTTTTACATTTCTGGATGTACATGCTTTCATCGCGGATAAACAAAAAATATCCTACAAAGGATCATTAAAGAATATATACGTGAATTCACTGAGATGTTGCTTTTAAAATAAATTAGTTAACTTCAGATTCGCTAAAAATTGTTAGCATACATTTCGGTAGAAACTTTCATTTGCCAATTTATAAATCAACCCGTTAAAATGAATAAACATAACAGTTAGATTCTAACTGCGGTTTGAAACCGAAAGGAAGGAAAACTAAATTCGAAAACTTTCGCGCCTTGTCATAAACCTACACATAGACAGTTCGAATTTAGTTTTCTAAACGTATTTAATAATTTTGAACTCTTAAAAATTATTATTATTATTAATTAATTAATTAATTAAAAACGCGCCGTAGTTCTGTAATGTTTGGTTCTCATTCGGTATTTGTAGTAAGACAACCCGATTACCTCCCCTGCCATCATTTGTATAATAAATAAGTCTTAGCCAAAACGGCAATTGTCTTCAGCTACGTTCAATAAAGATACATTAAACCGAACTAGACTCCGAGTTTTCATTACAATTTATTGAATGTAATTATAGACGAATACCTTAAACCAGAACGTCTTGACTTGGACTCTACAGAACCGTCTTCTACTGACACCTGGTAATATTGGAAACGATTATTTAAAGGATTCTTGCTTGCATTGGAAAACAGTTCGTCCGCTCCTATTACTGATACGAATAGACTTAACCTGATAATACACCATGTTTCCATATCCGTATATATCAATATTTCTCACTGCAAAACTTAGAGTGTCATGGATGTTTTGGATGGAATTTTTGTGAAGAGATTAAACAATCTTTGCCCGGCATGTATTAGCAACAAGCCGCCAATCCCCTGAAGAGGGGTTCGAACGGTATCTTTAGGGCTTAAAAATCTGCGAATTTCAAGTGATGACAGCAGATCAGGCTGAGGACAAATTTATCAGATACTCCTTTATAAATTGATTAGAATCGAAATATATCCGTCAAAGATTGGTGGAAATTAAACAACTAGATTAAGCTTCTGCTCGCGAACCAGAATTTACTTTAGAGATGGCAGAAAAGCAATCATGTTCATACCTACAAACAAGTGTTGCAAAGGCTGCACAATATAACACACTGTTACTAGTCCACCAGTTCAAACGACTCAAACCGAGAAAAAAGATAATCCTCTACGACAGGCTTCCACTTTACAGCACCCCCACCCTCCATCTCAACCAGTTCAAAATCTTCTCTCTCCGGAAGATACTGCTAGTGCTGCAACCAGACGAAAATGTTATTTTTGTGGTCTCAAACTACAACCCGGTTGTGTTGCCCAGCCAGGGAAACTAAATGCCACAGGTGCGAGAAGAAGGGACATTTCTCTAAGGTTTGTTGATCAAGTTTTTTCACCTGATTCGAAAACTCCTATTGTGACTAGTAGCGTCTCAACTGCAAAATATAAATGTCTTTCAAAGGTTATATTAACGGTAAAAATAAACGGGGTAGAAATGAATGTTCTAGTCGACACAGGAAGCTCAGGTTGGGTTATTTTGTTTTACGGCATATCAACCTCAGTGGGTCATTTAACGCCGACAATATTTATTTCTGGTAATATTTTGTTTTGTCAAAAATCTATTTCTGGTAATATTTTTTTCCTCACAAATGTATAGTTGGTAATATTATTTTAAAAAATATATTGCTGGTAATATTTTTTTTCAAAAACGTATTCCTGGTAATATTTTTTTTTTTTTTTCAAAAATATATTGCTGGTAATAATTTTTTTTCCTTCAAAGATTTATCTCTGGTAATAATTTTTTACAAAGTATTTCTGGTATTAAAACCTATTATTACACTTTCATAATGCTTTTTACCTTAGTCCGGGGGTTAACTATTTGCCCATAGCTAGGATCCTAACAAGTGCTACCACCCCGAGTCAGGGTGGACCTGGGAACACCAGCAATTAAGAGGTGGTCCACGCTCCTCAAAACCTCCTGATCATAGGCCATGCTGTGGACGTAGTTTATCGTCTTACCCAGGACACAGGTGTAGTTTATCGTCATACCCAGGACGGACAGGAAGCTCAAAGAGTTTTATTAGCACTGATATTGCAAAAAGAAACAGCTTTAAAATCGTACATTGTAATAGTCAACGTTGAACATATGTGGCTTGGCCGCTTATAAATGTTCAATACCCCTCTCTTTATGAAAACTTAACCAAAAACTGTCAGTGGCCACCAAATCTTGAAAATATTCCCTTGAAGACAAAATGTTTATTCAAGCAGAAATAACAAGAAAGTTAAGAGAAGGAATAATCAAAGAAAACAGATCACCATGGAGAGCACACATATTAATAATATCCTCTGATAATAATAATAAAAATAGATGGTCATAGACTCCCAAGCTATAAATAGGTAAACCGCTCTGGATGTATACCCTATATCACGTATTGACGAGATGATAAACGAGATAATAAACGAGATAATAAACGAGATCACCAGATACAGATACAGATTTAAGCACGTTAAACCCAAGGAGTGCTTATCACCAAGTACCTATAGACCCTAAAGTTAAGCCTTATACGGGTTTTGAAGCCTGTGGACGACTTTATCAGTTCCGTCGGATTCCGTTTGGGGTCATTAATGGGGTTTCCAGTTTTCAGAGGGTCCTCGATAAAATAATTCTTGAATTAAAATACAAGGCACCTTTTCCTACGTAGATAATTTGACAGTGTGCGGCTATGACTGGGCCGACCACAATCGCAATTTAATACAGTTTTTGGTGACTGTTGGGAAATATAATCTTACACTCAACCATGACAAGAGTTCTTATGGGTCGACAACCATCAGACTATTTGGATATATTGTGAATAAAGTAATCATGAAGCCGGATCTGAACGCCTAAAACCACTGCTAAAACTACCTATTCCCAACACCATAGCCGCCTGGGTAGAGATTTTCCAAGCGTTGCTTGGATGTGGCACAGGGCAGAAAGTATGGGGCATCCAGTGAGAATCGAACTCACTTTTCAGTAGTAACTGATCTAGAAAGACAAGCTTGCTAACCATTACACCACGCCGAGGTGCCCCTATAGCCCTTATAATGTTCGCTCATTATTCTCAATGGATACCTTCCTTTTCTGAAAAAATACACCCACTTATGAAAATTATCATATTTCCTTTACCGTCTTCTGCCGTTAAAGCCTTTGAGGGGTTACAAAGTGATATTGTCAACTCAGACAGCATCCCTTCGGTGAATCCTGACATTTCCCTAGAAGTAGAGACTGACGCTTCGGACCACGCCATAGTTGCCACATTAGGACAATCCGGGCTTCTCCAGAACATTATCAAAATCTGAGCACAAACATTCAGCTGTCAAGAAGGAGGCTTATGCCATAGTCGAGGCGCTAAAAATGGCGATATTTCTTAATTGGTCACTGCTTTAAGTTAATCGCTGACCAAAAGTCAGTCTCTTTTATGTTTCATCCCAAGACGTCAAGCAGAATAAAAAATGAAAAGATAGCGAGATGGAGTGTAGATTTTTCCTGTTTTTCGTTTGGCGTTTTCTATCGGTCGGGAAAGGAAAATGCAACGGCGGACGCTCTGTCAAAAGTATGTGGATCAATAAAGAGCACCAAAGATTTGCAAAAAGTTCATAACGAATTCTATCACCCAGACATCAAGAGGATGATGCATGTGGTTCGAAGCTGGAATTTGCTTTTTGCAGTTGAGGACGTGAAATGAATAACAAACGGTTGTCAGATTTGCGCTCGAATAAAACCAAGGTTCTATGTACCCGAAATGGGAACCCTGAAAAAAATCAACACAGTCATTTAAGTGACTGAAAGTGAACTTTAAGGGCTTTCTTCCATCTAAATCCCGAAACAAATACCCACTAACTACCGTTGACGAGTATTCGCGATTCACTTTTGCCTTTCTCTGTCGCAACGGTCATACACTGTCTTTGCTCACTGTTGTCAATATTCGGAACGCAGCTTATATTCATACAGATCGCAGGACCACTTTTATATCCGACTAAGAAAACTCCTATATCTTACAGGGAGCAGGCGTAAGCCGGACTACCCCAAAAATCCTCAAGGGAATGGATCGTGTAAGAGATACAATGGCATAATATGAAAGACCATACAGCTAGCACTCGAAAACCAAAACCTTCCAATACGCTATAAGAATCCTATTGTGTACATGAACTAAGGCAACTAATTATGAATGATTTTTTAAATTTCTAAGGCGAAGTTCGACCGGGATCTCCCTTCCTTCGTACTGTTAACTTAGAAACCATTTTCGACAAAGCAAGTATGAGTCTCACACGTTGGAACTTCTCGAGGCGAACACACTCTATGCGCGCATCCAGCACTCCGACGGAAGACAATCGAACATTTCCCTCGGAGAATTTAGCCCTGCCAATGAGTTATCATACTAGAGGGAGGATCAGCTCTCCCTAAAGCAATATCTCTCCAGCTTAACGGTATCGACGACAAAATGCCAAGGAACAAGTGCCTAAAAGTAACGATTCAGAAATCGACGCCAGAACAGCTACTTCAAAACGAGAGCATACTACCACAGACTCTGATAATCAGCTTTCAGAATATGAGCATCCCACTCCAAGAAGGAGACAAAAACAATGAGACGAAATACTTCTGGCCGACTATTTCCGCAACACCTGAAAGCCCAGATGAGCTGTTATCGAGACGATTCCAGATAATTCTCAAGACACACTGTCACCTGGAGAATTTCCATATAAATGTGTTTTTCACTGAAAAAAAGAAAAGAAAAAAAAAGGTGCTAAAATTACCTATATTAATCAGCTACCGCGCTGACACCACCACCCAAAAAAAAATCAAGATTTTTATCCAAAATTTCGAGGCTTCAAAAACGGATAAAAAATATAACTTAATAACAAAAAATCATTTAGTCTTTCATCTTAATAACATATACTGATTTTGACAATAAAACTTTGAAATTAAACCTGTTTTTTAATAAATAAAAACATTTTTACTTATAAAAAATGTTATAGTTAGGACAAAAACCTATATTTTAAAATCTATTATATAGTAACGCAATTTGATAAAATACAAAGAAGAATTTGCAATGTTATTGATCCTGACCTGGCATCTAAGCTCCAGTCCTATTTCCACCACCGTAACGTATGAATAACTTTATGAATTTAAGTGTATTAATATATTGGCGACAAGTTCTATCCTTCGTCGCCAGGTCCCGCCATGCCACTTATATTGTAGGAAATCACCATCATTTCCCTCCATTAGTGAGAAGTAAGTTCCACTCGAAGCTGTTCAATTGGAACTTACATCTTCCCAAGAGGATGTTTCCCCGATCACTACAATCTTGACCTGTTTAAGTCTAGCGTTAAACGTTATCCTTGCTGCCGAATGTAGTTTATCGTCATACCCAGGACAAACCAGGCACTGGAATAGCTTCTCCAAGTTAATAACATCAAGAATTCACCTTCCTATCAAATCGACCACGCTGAGATCTCATAGTCAGAAAGAGTATCTTTTAACCAATCGGCCACGTGCCCATATTGGAAATATTACATCCTTCAAGTAACACATATTCAAATAGAGCCAAACATTTTTCTGTTAAACATGCGTGTGTATTCACGTGTTATTATATTGATGACTACACGTGAAATTCAATAAATGCTAATTAATCTTTAAATTCAATGTTTTTTTTTATTTATTATATTAATGAACTGATGTCAACTTCAATAAACACTGCTCTTTACAACGAATTTTTTTTATGTCAATGGGTTTATAGAACCTTTAGGTATATACGCTATTTCGTTTCAGTATATTATATCAATGAAATCATGAGGCCTTCAATAAGAACAAGATTTTAGATCAGAATTCCCCAAACCTGGGCGATATTGCCAACCCGTGGTCTATATTTCATTCAACTGTTAGATGTGTGGGGGGTGAGGCGTGGCCGATGAGCAACTAAAAAGAAATTGGTGGCCGATAGGAAATATTTAGGTGGAAGATTTAGGATTTTATGTATTAAAAGTGTAAAGTGTTGATTAGTACGTCGGGTTGATCAATTATAGAATGTACTGCTTCTCGAGTGTTGTGGTCACCAATGTTGAATGGGTCAAATAGATAATGCGGCTGCGTGTTGAGAAGGTAATCAACATTCATACATAATACTTAAAACATCAAGGAAAAAGAACAATGAGAACCAATTTTGTTTAATGAAGAAATATGTTTATTAAATTCAACAATAATACAAACTAGTTGCAATATGAGTGAAAAAGGGAGAAAAAAGTAGCTTTCCCTTGACTGTAAGGAAATGTCTTAAAGAAGATTTGTCTGAGAAAAATGTTCAGAGTTCAATGTTGAAAATAGAATATTTCTTTCAGAAAATTGTTCCGTAGCAACTACGGAACAATTTTACAACTTACAAAGTTGATTTAACTTGGTGTGTCCACTGAGAACTGGAGGTGTGTCACTTAAAGTTCTGTAGTGTGTATGTACGTGCGGAGTGAATAGGATGAATTACACGAGCGAGTAAATGAGAATTATTGTCTCTGGGTACCTCGACTGTGGTTCTGAAATTACTACTACTGGTTTTTTGGAATGCATCCAATATTTATACTATCTGGAGTGGCTCCAAAAAGAGACGCTTAGTACATTTTTGAATATACATGAAAAATAACCTATTGGACGGAAAATGGACCAATCAGCGATTTTGTAGCAAAGCTTGTTTTCAATAAAGTGTAGGGACAAATTTACTATGGTGGAATGCGATAGATAAATTGTCCTGTTATTTTTAAGTATGTATTTATTGATAAATTAGAATTGGAGAAAATGTAGGCGTGGCACTACAAAAGAACCTGTGTGTATATATATATAAAAAACAAGAGGTTAAATGGGAATAACTGTGTCACATTCCTTAGATAAAATATATCTTCGCAAACAAGGAATATCTTGGCATTTCTATTGTTTTGAGAGAATCATTAACATTTAAGTAGTTTTTCAGAATGAGACATATTTTAATATATTTTTTGTTTATGTTATTTATATGGATACAATTTCTTTGAGTAAATGTTCTCTTTTAATTTATAAAATATTACCGTAATTCCCCATATATAATACGCATTTTTTTCTAAAAAATTATAAGCAAAATCAGGGGTGTGTATCATGCGCAGCTACAAAAAAATCTTAAAAAAAAAATTGCAGTAAAATGAAATAAGAATTATTAGGTTGGCGCAAAAAATAATGACGTAATAATGTCGTTTTTTGACGTTAAAAAATACGTCAAAAAACGACATTATTACGTCATTATTTTTGCACCAACCTAATATCGTAAAACTAAATTAGAATGTTATTCTATGTTTAAAACCATTTTTTCTTTTAAATAAAAGTAGGAAACGCTGGCCGTAATGAAATGGGAGAAGAACAATTTATCGGATTTGATTACTATACAAGGGATGTGTATTATGCATGAATAGAAGCATTTTCCCACTTTCAGCACATATTGTACGTATTATGGATGAAGGCGTTTAATACATGGGAATTACGGTAATTACATTTTAATGTTCGAGAAATTTCGTAAAAAAATATGCGTTCTACGAAATTTCTCGAACATTGAAGCCGGCAAATGTAATTAATACTGTTTAATTAAAACAGGGCATTTTCTCAAATAAGTTGTATCCATAAAAATAACTTATAAACAGAAAATTTATTAAAATATTTGTCGGATTCAAACCTTTTCAACTAGTATGAGACATAACAAAAAATATTCGCTGATATTTTATTTAGTTGCTAATAGTATGAAATTAAATTTGACATTCCAATGTATATAGTTTCTATCTGAAATATACCAGAATTGTTTACTTAATGGAAATAATAAATTTAATGATTCAACTTTCAAGTAAAGCTAAAATGAAATATTCAAGCATATTTTTTCATTTTAAAAAATGCATTTTAAACTTAGGTATCGATAATTTATGCCGAAAAAGTGGAGGTACCTATATTCTTTTTAATTTTATAATTATCAGCAAAAATCGTTTTAATTTTTGTCATTACTTGCAACACTAACCCAAAAATAAAACTAACCTTGACCATAAAAACAAATTATATATATAGATATATATATATATAGTTTTCAATAGTCAAGTTAGCTTTCGTTTGTTCTTTAATACGGCAGTAGCAACTGAAAGGGCCGCCTAAGTCGGTGTTATTTGTTACCGCCCTTTGTTATTTTTTTTTACTACAGTGTAACCCGGATATAAGAGAGCTGCCGGGACCGGAGAAGGAGTCTCTTATATCCGGGTTTCTCTTATATCCGGGTTTGGTCTATTTTGTTTCGGTAAGTATGGCTCTAATTTCGGACCAGAGAAAATCTCTCTTATATCCGGGTCTCTTATATCAGGGTTACACTGTACATCATTTATGAACCAGTGACAAAATTTTACCAAACAATTTTGATACGCTTTTGAATATTTACTATACAGGTAAGCGATGAAAAAATAATTTCCGTGTAAAAGTGGGTGATGACGCAAAAAGTTTGGGAACCCCTGTGAGACCCAACGTATTTTTACGTTAATGATTTTATGTGATTTGCAATATGCACTACGCTTTAGATCAATTGTGTTTTTAAACTCAATGTTTTTTTAAGAATGAGGCAAAATCCCGTACTATTATTATAATGTAAGAAAAAATTGTCATTATTAAAGGAGATTTCTTGGAATTGGAATGAAAGAAGTGATGTCGCATATCCTGAATCCATTATAAAAGTCCAGAATGTTGAATTAATAAAATTCTAAACACTTCAAATACCTCAGTGGATGAATCTGTTATGATAAATTTAGTATAGGGAATAAAGAAAATTAAGCACAGGATAGGCTGGTATTTTATTTTTTTTTTTTTTTGTACAGCGACATAAAAGGCACAAATCAAAATATTAACGAAAGAACTAGAGACATATTCTTAAATGGCCTCGTCACATCAAGACTTTTATATGGACGTGATGCATGGCGTCTTAATCATTTAAAAAGATCAAAAGTCTTCATTTATATGGAATAGTGTTCTTAGATCAACGATTAAAATGTCTTCAAGCGAATGAATACTTTGGGGTCTTAAAGACGATCGCTCATCAAACTGGCGCTACAGAATCATAAACGAAGAGCTTTACCAAATAACTAAAACCAAATCACTTGACCACTTTCAAAAGTAACATCAAAAGAAATGGTTAGCACATGAACTCGAAGAGTAAATACTGATATGATAAAAATATTGACTTCATACGTTTCCAAAAACGAAATGTTTGGAAGGAAATGCACATCACATCTAGAAAGAGCGATAATAGTGGATTTTTTTTTTTTTTTTTTTTTTTGAAAAACTGCTTGAAGAAAAATGTTTAACCTTGTTGCTCGAAAAACACAAATGGTGTATCATGAGAACGGTTATTCCTTTGACGCTTTTATCACTGTATATACTTTTGTCTTCCTCAGCAATGTTTATTGTTTTAAAAAACGATGATTAGAATTTTAATAAAACCCAAAAATATGACAGTGGATTGATATTTTTTTATTTTTGATAATGGATGAAAAAAATATTTACTTTATGCGATTGAATAATGAAATTTAGTTCCATTGCAATTTATAAAATAGTAAATAATAAATATTGTATTGTCGTTGATTTACAAATTTTGATAATTTTTGTAATTTTTTAATAAATTTTTGAATAAAAAGATTACTTTTAAGATTTGTTTCAAAGCAGTCAACAATACATCTTTATAAAAGATAAATAATAAATATAGCATTTTACTTGGTTCATATATCTTTTATAATCTTATAAGTATACATTGCCGAGGGAGTCAAAAGTGCATACATTAATATCGGTGTCAAATGAATAATCGTCTTTTTCATACATCGTCTTTTTTTTATTTTTGTTTTATTTTATTTTATTTGCGAGCACGAAGGTTAAATATTACTGCCAAAGATTTTATAAATTTCAACCGACAACACGGAAACGGTTAAATTCTCCATCATCATTTAGGATTGATCGATTGACAGATTGATTTGTCTTTTACAGCTTGCCAACAGGTTATTTAAAGCCAGAAAATATTTTTAGGTTGTAAGAATTTTTTTTAAGATAACAACGGTTTAGTGATACAAATCTTACTAATTAATCCATAGCTGGAGGAAGATGTGGATTCATGCCTTTCCCAAGGGTATTTCCGTGTAAGGGAATATAATGAATCCATTGGGAATTGGACCTCGTCTCACAGATTAACAATTCCAAGTTGTCATCTATTCGCACATACAAGCTTATAACACCTGATATTCCTAAGCAGTCGCCCATATAGGTACTGACCAGGTTCGACGTTGCTTAACTTCAGCGATCGTACGGGAACCGCTGTTTCAACGTGATGTGGTTGTAAGCCTTTATTTTGAATCGAAGAAGTTAAATAGTGTGTACGAGCAAACAGTAAAGTTCGGAGTGAACTTCAACTACACTTCTAAGATTTCCCTAACATTGTGTCACAACGGGTGCTGGGGATTTTTGCATCAAATTAATAAGTAAACAGAGAAAAAGAGGCTTGTACAATGACTGGGCGGCGGCTGAGTAAACACTCAGACCAACACAAGTAATAGGGAGATTCTGTAAACGCCACCTAAGAGCCAGCTTCCGGAGCGCCACCTTCATAGTAATCGTTAGCGAGCGACGAGATTCAAGATATTAAAATGATTGTCTCACTCATGTCAACAAAAAATGTTACCGCCGCCATATTTTAGTTAGATCACGTGATCACAAAATGGCGCCATAATGGCTAATTTTCTTTTTTTTCTTTATCGATGACAACTTATTTCATTCAGTCGCGTTCATTAATTACTCTATGTTGATGCCTTTGAAACGCTTTCTTTCCTGATTTTGCGTTATGAAATAAATTCCTTTTCGATTTTGGGGGCCGAACTCCCCGAAACGATATTACGAACAAGAGATTTGACATAGTGTATTAAAAGATGACAAGACATTTTGTCTGTAATTAGAAATTAATTTATTTTCGAAAATAAGACAGTCAGCCGATACGGACTTTCGATCAGATATGGTTGATTTTTCAGCGCGCCCACGTCGCTAGGTCGAATGTGACACAAGGTCAAAAATGGTTTTCTAAGCGTAACACAAAGGCCAAAAGATAGAGCAGCCAATGAGGATCGAACACGCTATTCAGTCGTGATTGATTTAGCGACACAAACCTGCTAAACGTTACGCCACGTCGAAGTGCCCTTTCGATCAGATATGGACTTTCGAGAAGAACTGAAGATGTGCATTCTTTAAATGGGGCCATTTTTGAGTCGGGTTGTAATACAAGGTCAGTTTTTAACGTGGAGACACGGGTGCCTTCATTCGAACCGCTGGTCTTAGCTGGTCATAGCTTGTCCAACCTGGTCAGTGTTGGTCTAAGCTAGTCATAGCTGGTCTTAGCTGATCAGAGCCGGTCCAAGCAAGGCACACCCTTGATACTACCAGCACAGGACAGATCCTTGCTCCCAGTAAGTATCAATGTGTTACAAACTACTCGAGAGAGCTATTTCCAAGTGGAAGAGACTGCGTTTGAACCATACATGTTAAGACATTCTTTCTCCCTGCATCCATAAAAGTATTAATAGTTGTGGAGAAGAAATTTTCAGAAATTGTTTGGGTGTGGGCTAATGTTTATTGGGCGAAAAAGTAAATGCGTAAATTGGTCACAAGTTAATATGCGTGACGAATATATAGACAGTGTTTAGGATAAAAAAATATTAGGCTGTTCGGAAAATAATATCCAGAAAGGATATAAAAGCAAATATAAGTTAAATTTTAGATAATATTTATCAAAAACGTAACGGCCTTCATTTTCAGCAACTGCAGACAGAATTTTTTTTTTTTGTTACCATTTCACCCCAAGCAAAGTAGTAAAGCCACTAAGACACAAGAGGTTGCTGATGGTGAAAGAATAAGAAAAAAGAGAAACACTATTACGGTTTGGTATGGTTTGGTTTTTCGGCATATCAACCTCAATGGTTTATTTAAAGCCGACAAAATCTTTCTTTCTGGTAATATTTTTTCTTCAACAATCTATTGCTGGTAATTTTTTTTCAAAAATATATTGCTGGTAATATATATATATATATATATATATATATATATATATATATATATATATATAGAGAGAGAGAGAGAGAGAGAGAGACAGACAGACAGACAGACAGAGAGACAGAGAGAGAACCTTGACGTGGTGTAAGGGTTAGAAAGCTTGTCTTGCTAGATCAATTATGACTGAGTAGTGAGTTCGATCCTCACTGGGTGCCGCATACTTTCGGCCTTGTGCCACATCTAATCCGGGCTTAGAAAATCCGTATATATATATATGTGTGTGTGTGTGTATGTATTGCTTCAAAAATTTATTGCTGCTAATAATTTCTTTTACAAAAGATTTCTGCTATTAAAGCCTAATTTTACACTTTCATAGTATTTTGACCCCAGTTTCGGATGTTAACTATTTGCTCATAGCTGGGACCCTAACAGGTGCTACCACCTTGGATCATGGTGGATCTGAGAAAACCAGCAATTAAGAGGTGGTTCTACGTAGTTTATCGTCTTACCCAGAACGCGGATGTAATTTATCGTCATACTCAAGACGGCACTATTAAGGAGAGAGAACACTAAAAGAAAAATAATTAAGAAGAAAGTAGAGAGCGATTGGTATTTTTAGATTTAGATTTTTAAAAATGAAAATTGGCTGGAAAGCATTGAGCCGGAAGAGAGTTCCACAAGCGAGAATTGGGAGAAAAGAAACTGTTAGCATAGAATTTACGGTTACATCTCGCCATTTCAATTGTAAAATGGTGAGACCTATCTGCCAATCTAGTACTGCGCTGAAATTCATAAAGTCTATGTACCATAGCGGAAAGTTCATCCAAACAATTTAGCATGAAAGTATTTATAGAAAAACAGAGACGCTAGGTCAGGATCAATAATATTACTGATTCGTCTTTGAATTTTATCAAGAAGCTCTAAATATATAGCAGGAGCATCGGACCATATATGGCAGCAATATTCAAAGCATGGGCGAATACATTTCTTATTTCTGAATGTACCGCAGTTTATGAAACTAAATTCTAATAGGAATTATTCAAATTCTCAAGAGATCAGCATCTATCGGCTTTGAAAATCAGCATTCAGAATCCTGTATTTGGATTTGACCTCGAAACCGACCACTTCTGCCAACAGGGAATACATAAGCCATTTGCAAGTGTACCAAGATCGAAGCTCACCGAATGCATTCGATATTATGGCAAAGTATATTATCCTCAACGAAAAGGTATTTGGCTCTTTATTTAGTTAGTATTTATTTGGTTAGTTCTTTATCTACAAGTTAGTAGTAACAAGTAAGGTTGTCTATTCCCTAACGTGAAAATATTGAACGAGAGATCTGGTGTTTCCTAACCGAGGGAATAGGTTCACAATGGTGTGATGCGAAAAAAATCTCTTATAATAAAAGTCTCCACATTATCAAGTTGCAAATTTAACTCCAAATTGCTTACTCTCCAAATCAGAGTATTTTACAGGTATTGCGCTAATATCCCTACAATGTGCTGTTTTTGCTGATTTACGATAACAACTATACAAACATACAGAAATAGGTTCATTATCATACAGAAAATTTATTTACAAATGGAGAAAATTATTAACATTTAACCTGACTGAAATTGGGACTATTATAGATTAGCCTAGTAGAAGGAATAAAAGATTCGGTTCCGGAAAAGTTGCCGAGAAAGCCGAAGGGTACAACAGCCGAAACGTTAAAACTTTAAGAACCAAGCTAAGAATCAGTTAGTTATGTGTCATGCGTGATACATGCATAGGCGATCATGTATTTTTCGATAGATGACTGACGAGGCAGATTTTTTCCCGTAGTAGGTTGCCATTTCTTTCTGTAGTAGACCAGTTGCCATCCAAGTCTATAGAACCCGGTCGTCCTGCTATTTACCCACAGCTGAGGGGAGTGGGAGAAGAAGAGGATTCATACCTTTCCCAAGCACGTAAGTGAATGTAATGGATTTGACTCGGATTCGAACTCGGCACTCCGATTCCGCAGTTCGAGCCGCTATCCATTACACCCTGAAAGACCAGGTTCTATAGCCTTGGATGGCAACTGGTCTACTGCTGAAAAAAATGGTAATCTACCGCGGGGAAAAATCTGCCTCGTCAGTCATGTATCGAAAGATACATGATCGCCTAAGCGTGTATCACGCATAGCACATAACTGATTGAGGATCTTCTGGCGTTTGTAAAAAAAACTAATAAAAAAAATAATATTTTCTTTTTCATTTTTATTATTAATTAAGCAATCAAGAGGTATGGTTGAATATTGGATAGCAGCTTGGGTTGGGTTCGAATTTCAGTCGAATCCATTACATTCACTTACGTACTAATACCCTTGGGAAAGGTATGAATCCTTTTCTTCTCTCCTTCCCCAGCTATGGGTAAATAGCAGGACAGACTGGGTTATATATCCTTGGATGGCAATTGGTCTACTGCAGAAAGAAATGGCAACCTACTGCGGGAAAAGAATCTTCCTCGTCGGTCATGTATCGAAAGATACATGATCGCCTAAGCGTGTATCAGGCATGGCACATAACTGACTGAAGCCGAGAATACTTGTCTGAATAGGAATAAATATAACGATTTTAGTGATTTGCAAACTGTGTAACGAGGCAAGGATTGCATAATAGCAAAACTTTTTACACGCTGCATACAGAAATGTATGTACCTAAAAACAAAACAAAAAATAATTATGCAAATTTATAAGAAAGGCGATAATTAATAACTTGGTTACGTTCTTTCTGTTATGCTTAATAAAAATAATGACGGTTTTTGACGTATTTTAACGTCAAAAAGCGTCATTATTTTTTGCACCAACCTAATAATTAAAAACTGGCAAATACATTTAAGGAAACGAAGCACCTTGAACAGGGAAGATTTAGCAGTTGTGACTATTGTCTACGCAATATTATTATTAATTTGCAAATTGCAATAGAAACTTCTTTATTTTTCAAGTTATACTATTTTAGTAGTATTGCATTGAAAAAAAATTCTCTCTATGACGTGCTTTCTTTCTGTGGTGTTGAAACACACCTACAAAAAGAACTCGTATCATTGAAATATAGATCAGTGTTTCTCAAGATTTTCTTCCTTGTGATCAATTTTTGGTGTCAAAATAATTTCAGGCACAAATAGAAATTCCAAATACATTTTATTTACAAAAGCAAAATGTCGTAGAAAATATAAATTATGACTAATGACGACACTGATCCTGGTGTTTCCAGGAAGGCACACTTAAGGTATTTCGCAGCCCCATTTTGGGGGCCAAACGGCCAACGTTGAAAATTTATAGGTTCTGTAACTTCAGAATTTGAAATTTAAAAAAAAAGAATCCCACCCAAACAAACCTCACTAATAATTACAGTCAACGATCTTCCTCAAAGTAACATTGCAAGTATTTTTTTTCTTTTTATCATGCAAGCATATTATCCGATTCTCAGTTATTGTTTAATTGGTTGTAGAGATCAACGTTCGGAACTGAAGAAAACATAACGTATTTTGTCGAAGCTTCAAATAATGAACAGATTTTAAGTTTAAATTAAAAAAAAGTAAATCTAACAATGTAATTTGCAATTATTATTTATTTTATTTCATTCATTATATATATATATATATATATATATATATAATGAATGAAATAAAATAAATAATAACTGCAAATTACATTGTTAGATTGTTTTATATATATATATATATATATATATATATATATATATATATATATATATATATAGAGAGAGAGAGAGAGAGAGAGAGAGAGAGAGGGAGAGAGAGAATAGAAAAGTTCAAAGCAGATAACATTAGAAAGATTTTAGAGTTCCATGAAAATAAGTGGAAAACACAATATCCAGCCGGGCTAAACCATAAATTTAACAATATACATAGTATTAATATATAACCCTACAAATCAAAAACTACCCACATTTCTCACCCACACAAGACAGACATACTTACGGAGGTGTTGAGGCCTCACACTTATACACACACACACACACACATTTACACACATCATACTCACTCACTCCCTGATGAGCCAAATGATAACACACACCCATAGCAATATACACGCTTACACATATCATACTCACTCACTCTCTAAGAACCAAATAACACACACACCCACACACACTTAACAGAGACACATCCCCTCTCCAGGAATCAATAAAACTGTCAAACTGACCAGTGGAATTCAGAGCAGCAAGGATCCATCCAGCTCTTATCTCAAATAACAACTTAAAAGAGACTGTTTGACCAACACAAGGAATGTTAAAAGATTCATGTTAAAAAGATAAAAAATAAAAATAACAAATGAAAACTACAGACAAAAGTTCATTTTCTCCATCAAGACATTCATTTCTGTAGTTTACTGCTACCAGCAAGCAGAAATATTTCTTCTCCTGATGATGGCCATTTTGGCCGAAACTAGTCGAGGAATCTTAATGAAATAATAATAATAAAAACGAAATAATATTAATCTACAACCCAGTTGAAGATTTTAATTTTTTAATATTCTTTATTGTTCAATATATATATATATATATATATATATATATATATATATATATATATATATATATATATATATATATATATATATATATATATATATATATATATATATATATTATGATTACTATATTTATTTGAAGGTATGTATTGTTTATTATCATTTCCTTCAACTTTTTCTACACTCACCAGGTTTTTCTGCATTAGTATTTATTTGTTTTTGTACAACTCACCAGAAGATCGCAGCTGTAGGCTTTTATGAAAGCTTTATTCGAATGGGAATGCAAGGTTCGCGTATAGTGTCCTTTTACAGTTCCAGTAAACAGAAATAACTCTCTCAAAGAGGAGAGAACAAAATAAGGGGAGACCACTCTTGATTATTCATAACAGTACAGTCAAAAAGCCAATATAAATTATTTTATCGTATGTAACTTCATAATCTCCAAATATTTTAGGTCTAAATCAAGATTTATCTTTCCATTTTATTTTTTTTCTGCTGTCTTTTTTGCTTATTTATGAACTTTGTTTTATTTTCTAATGTTTTTGTTCACCTAACGTTTTATATTTAAAAATAAACAAAACGTATTTTTTTTTAAACTTCTAATGTTTATATATGTACATTATATATGTTCCAAAGGTTTTAATAGTCTCGGGTGATAGTGGGGACAAGCTTCAACTGTCTATAAAATGCATCCGTGTCATGCGTCATAAATAGACTCTGACAATTAAGTCCAGCTCCAAGTCGGGGCATGGGCGAAGGCGGAAAACTAACGCCTCATAACCAGCTGTCTCGGGTAGAATGGCCTCTCGACAGCTTAGGAAGACAGTCCACCTCGGGGAATGAAAACCGCCATTTTAAACCTAAACACAGAAAAGACTATGGTAGTAAATCTTGACAGAAAACCTGTAGTGGAGTCCCGAGGGCGGTTGGCTGTCAACCCTAAAAACTTTCCGGCAACTCCTGGAACAAAGCCGTCCCCAAATGCAATACCCTGTATTCCACTGAATCTTGCCAGTATGGCGGGGGACGTGACATGTAATCTCTGCAGTGGGCTGCCTCTATATAAAATTGTCCAGGTTTGCACTATCAAAAGAGTGAAGCTTGACCAAACAGGGTGCTATCTTTAACTCGTGGGAAAAATGGATGCAAACTACTTTTGACTGATTTGTGTTTTACGGTTCGTCAACCTTTGCAGGTTATTTAAAGCCATGTTTTTTTGTTTTTTTTAGATTGTAAGAATTTCTTTTTGTTTATGAGATAATAATGGTTTAGGGATGCAAGTCTGTAGAAGTGGATTCATACCTTTTCCAAGGATATTTGTGCGTAAATGGATATAACGAAACCAACTGGAATTGGAACTCGGCTCTCCAATTAACAATTCCGAGCCATTGATCATTACACCATCCGTACATCCACTCTTACAGCACCTGATATTCCCAAGCGGACACCTATTTCGGTACTGACCAGGCTCGACGTTGCTTAACTTCGGTGATTTGTCCGTAAGCCTCTCAGTTATTGATTCTCACAATCACAGGTGGACATTAAATGAAGCAAAGAAAGAACTGAGATATTTTTTTTCAGTTGAGTAATTGTGTCGAGTATCTCGGGTTTAATTGTAACAAAAAAAAGCTGATTAGTAAGAATTGATTTGTCTAAGCCTGAAAAGCAGATCCTCTGAAGAAATGGCCAGAAAGGAACTGCGTTCAAACTTTTGATGAAGCTAAATGTGAATACAATACAGGTTGTCCTAAATGCTATTTAAAAATGTTCTAACATGCCATATTGTTCAGATTTTGTTACTTAGATTAACATAGATAAATGCAACATGGAAAAATTTACAACAGAACTAAGAACTAAAACAGTAGGATTTTACGTTGGACTAGCAGTTGAGCCCGGCGTTACCCGGGGATGTAACAGTAAGAGATAGATCAAGAATCGACCATCATAAAGACTGAAAAATAAAATTAACAAAGATTATTGTTTAAAGTTGACAGACACGCATATCTTAATTAGTTTTTTTTTTTTTTACGAATTGGTCAAACCCAAACTCAAACAAAAACATTGTTTTCAATCGTTATGAGTCTACCGATTGAATAGAATTTTATTATAAACAATTCTCTTGTAAATGGAATTTTTAAAGCATTCTGAATGTAAAAATAAAGAAAAAGGTTTGCAAGACAATAAGAAACACTACCTGCCAAAAAAAAAAAGTGAAGTTTTGTTGAAATTGGTTGAAAAATGTAGGAAATCCGATCCCATATATAAACGAACACGCACGCACACAAACAACCTGGGTTTTATAATAAGTATAACTCGATATGAGTTGTCCCCCTTTCATTCTCGCGATGCCTCTTAATCGTGTTTTCAAATTGATTTCGTGCAAAAACAATTGTGTTTTTCCAATTTTTGGCGCTGTTAGATGTTACTTATACAAGGTGTTCCAAAAACATCTTGTTACTCCGCAAGGTAATTTTACGTAGTCCTGTGAAGTTTTGTTGAAATTGGTTGAAAAATCTAGGAAATCTGATCCAATATATAAACGTACACACACACACACACACACACACACACACACACACAATCTGCGTTTTATAATAAGTATGATTTAACATGTTCTTCATTTTGTATCCGAAGAGAATACTGTCGACACTTCCATGCCAGAAAACCATCACTGGATCTCATGATTTATTGATTGATTCATTGTTTTACCCAACATGGCACGATTCTTCAAAGATGTAGAAGAGAATTGAAGCAACAGAAATGTGGTTCTACAGAAAGATGCTGAGGATACCATGGTCCGAAAATGTGAACAACGATGAAGTTTTAGATAAAATGGAAACAAACAGGAAACTTATATTTAACAACAGCAAGAGCAGAAGGCTTGGAAAATGCTTAAATTACTCAGTCCAATTTCAGAGACTGGTTAATGAAGATATTAAATTTGTTCATTAACTAAGTATGTGGGACAAAGCTCATTTCCATTTGAATGGATTTTGGTTCTTCCCTCAATTGTGAATGTTTTCATATGTAATTTCCTTAGAATAATTGAAGTTCTGGGGGAAAAAAAGAAATAAAAAATACGAAAAATGTGACATGTTATGACATTTTTAAATATCTAGGTGACTTTTGGAACACCTTGTATAAGTAACATCTGCATTCTAGTAGAAGTCCTTACATAGTGCGCCTCAACGTAGAGTAATGATTACCAAGCTTGTTTGGTTGATCATTAATATTTAGTAGTGAGTTCGGACCTGACTGGCTGCTCCATAGATGTAGCCTAACGCTAAAAGCTTGCCATGTGCCAGAACTAAGCAAAGCTTAGTAAATGATAACTCTACTTTTGATGTTTTTCCTTGGCATGTAGTAATGGTTGGCGAGTTGGTCTAGTTGACAACTACAACTGAATAGTGAGTTCGATCCTCACTGGATCCTTTATATTTGTGGCCTTGTGCCAAAACTAAGTAAACTATAAGTAAATTATAACTCTGGTTTCTGACGATGTGTCTTGGCATTGAATAATGGTTGGCGAACTGATCTCGTTGAAATCGTTCATTGTCCATCCTCATTGGGCACCCCATACATGTAGCTTTGTATCAAAAGTAAGAAAGAAAGAAAAGGAACAGAGCAACTCGGCATGAGCAATTGTTAAAAAGGGGTAGATTTGCTAATACTTACAGCTTAGTAGTGAGGTCGATTTTCATTGGGTGCTTCATACCTTTGGGTTTCTGCTTTGAACAAGAGTTAGTAAACATGTTATTGCCTCGCCATGGAGTAATATATAAGTTTGATTCGTCAAATATATCTTTATTTAATAAAATAAACTCTTATGACGAAGAGTAACGGGATTCATTTCAAAATTGCACAGGAAAATTAAAATATTTTTTTTTTAATAAATGTTACCTTTCTTTTTTTTTTCTTTTGAATCTAAATTATTCAAGCACACATCCTCAAAAAAAAAATTCAGCTTCATTCAGTTGCTTTTGGCTAAGATGCAGGTTAAATTTTCCTCATGTTCACACTCGATATTGCATTTTTTTTTTTTTTTTAACTGAAATAATATCTTCTGGGATTTCTTTTTATATGGCTAAAGAAATATTTCTGTGTGAATTTGTGCGTATGCTTGGAGTTTCTCGTGATGAAAAAAACGTGACTTTTAAAAATGCCGTTATGTTGCACGAAGATATGCAGTATAAACCTTGTTCAACGTGTATAATACATACGACAACATACATATATGAAAAGTTCAAACAAAACAAAAAAGTTTTCGTATAAAAACACTTGGACACACACACACACATACATATATATATATATATATATATATATATATATATATATATATATATATATATATATATATATATATATATTACTCGAAAAAATACACTTGTATACATTTATATATATATATATATATATATATATATATTTCAACTTTATTTCAATATATATATATATATATATATACATTTACTTTATTTCAATATATTTATTTATATATATATATATTTCAACTTTATTTCAATATACATATATATATTTACTTTATTTCAATATATATATATACATGTATATATATATATATATATATATATATATATATATATATATATATATATATATATATATGAACATTATTTCAATCCTTCATGAGCTCCCGATCCTTAGCTATGATTAATTAATGATGAACATGTCATTTTCGTTTGACTGATTTCATCACGATTCTTCTATTAAGCTTGGTGAATAATTATATATTCTTATTCTCAAAGTGGACTCCAATAGAGTTATAAAAAAACCCGAGAATTCCATTAAGTTATCTTTAATCATTTCTTAGATAAAACGGTTCAAACCTTAATCTAAGAAATAGACCATTTTACGTTTACGCGAATTGGACACTTTTGCTGTTACACCCGCCCGGTGAAGTGTAGAAATGATTTCCTTAGAGGATTTGTTTGTTTGTTTCTTTTTTATTTTTAATGAAAACTAATCGTAGCGGAAATACAGAAAGGGTGACCTTTCTGCCTTGCCTACCCGTTCCTGCTTAACAACTTAATTTAGGGATTGGCCAGCCTCTCTGGTCAAACATGAATGACAATTTTTTAGGGATTGTCTCATCATATTTCTTGGGTCCACAAGGAACTCTTTTAATTTGTCTTCCTGCGTTTAATTTCCAGCACTATGCATTTATGCTTTTGCTTTTCGTACCACTGCCAGCAATATTCTCCTCTCTCTTTGCGCTACCATCCTTCTGCTTGTTTTTTTTTCTCCTCTCACTGCTACCATATTTCTCTTCTTTTTTTTTTTTTTACCTCCCACTGATCTCTTCCTCCAACCACGTCTTAAACGTCTGTTCTTCGAGTACCGATACAATTGGCTTCATTTTCTTTCACTCTGAGAAAGCCTAATGATTTCTCTTTCTGTCATCTCCCTTTTCCTCGATGTCTCCTCAAAGTCTACCACCGTTTTATTTATTTTTTAAATATCTACTCCTTCTTTGTCCAACGACAATCTAGGATACAAAGCTCTTAAGACACTGAACTATTGTCCAATAGGTTTTAGTACAGTCCATGTTGTTATTACAGTTAAGATAAACACTTAAGCGTATTTCTGTGGACAGCTCACTCAGAAGAGTCTCCACTCGATATTCAACTCTATACAAATTTGGGCGGGTAATTCTATTCTTATGAGATATGAATTACAGTGTAACCCGGATATAAGAGAGTTGTCGGGACCGGAGAAGAAGTATCTTATATCCGGGTTTCTCTTATATCCGGGTTTGGTCTAATTTATATACATTAACACAGGCTCTAATTTGGGATCAGAGAAAATCTCTCTTATATCCGGGTTACACTGTACATAGAAGACATGTTGCCCATATCAGTGAAATATTATAATTTCAAAAACTGTCATAAAGATATATATATATATATATATATATATATAATTATCACTTTAAAGTTTCAATCGAATTTCAGACTATCCTTGAGACGTGAAACTGACAGTCACCATGCATTGTTGATTTATATGTCCCTAGTATATATATATATATATATATATATATATTATAATAATATTTTTTGTTTAAAAATATGATTCCTTCGCTACATAAGAGTTCTCATGTTTCAAAAACGAGAGCCGAAATCATCCAAATAATTAATAAAATTAAGTTGGATTGAGGTGTTTAGTCCCGTTTCATCCTCAAGCGAAATTTTAGGAATAAGCTATCTCTCGGTTTACGTGTATTTTTACAGAATTTGTTATTGTGGGAGTGGCTAGACTATTTTCCTTCTTTAAGTGGTCAGGGAGTTAATTCTTATCAGTAGATTCATCATCCTCTGAGAGGTTTTGCCAAGGTTGGGTAGGGTATCTATTTCAAGGCTAATGTTTACGGTCATCCTTTAGTTGGTTCCCAGTGAAGGATATTTTTATGGCGCGTCTACAGTCGTTATGTGTCTGGAGAATTGTCTTTTATTATTGTCTATCTGATTATCTATTTATTTATTTGTTTATTTAAGTGGGTGTTTAATATACAGATCGCTTTGCATTGAATTTCAGTTTGTTTTTTTAGTTTTTTTGACGACGACAAAAAGGGTTTTTCCTATTTAAGGGTTTGGCTGAGCTTTTTAGAATTTTACTTGTAGAACCTGTAGAACCTGGGATGACCCATGCCTCTTATGCTTACAGGAAAAACTACACATCATCAAATTCCTAAATAATGAAAAATTATTAAACCATAGGCAGGAGTTAACGGTTTTTTGCCGACATCAACATACTTTCGCATTAGATAATTAGCATAAAAAAAAAAAAAAAAAAAAACATAGCTAAGTAAAATTCTAAAAAGCTCAGCCAAACCCTTAAATAGGAAAAACCCTTTTTGTCGTCGTCAAAAAAACTAAAAAAACAAACTGAAATTCAATGCAAAGCGATCTGTATATTAAACACCCACTTAAATAAACAAATAAATAAATAGATAATCAGATAGACAATAATAAAAGACAATTCTCCAGACACATAACGACTGTAGACGCGCCATAAAAATATCCTTCACTGGGAACCAACTAAAGGATGACCGTAAACATTAGCCTTGAAATAGATACCCTACCCAACCTTGGCAAAACCTCTCAGAGGATGATGAATCTACTGATAAGAATTAACTCCCTGACCACTTAAAGAAGGAAAATAGTCTAGCCACTCCCACAATAACAAATTCTGTAAAAATACACGTAAACCGAGAGATAGCTTATTCCTAAAATTTCGCTTGAGGATGAAACGGGACTAAACACCTCAATCCAACTTAATTTTATTAATTATTTGGATGATTTCGGCTCTCGTTTTTGAAACATGAGAACTCTTATGTAGCGAAGGAATCATATTTTTAAACAAAAAATATTATTATAATATAAGCTCTACTTCTGTATGGAGCACTGTCTTCTTAAAAATAAAAACAAAAATACTAAGGAACCCCGGATTATGCACCCAACGTGTTCTTTTCTATTTTCTGCATACCTGCACAAGGATATATATATATATATATATATATATATATATATATATATATATTACGTTGGTGCAAAAAAAATGACTTAATAATGTCGTGTTTTGACGTATTTTTTCACGTCAAAAAACGATATTATTACGTCATTATTTTTGTACCAACCTAATATTAAGCATTTCATCCCAAACAACTTGGATAGCTTGAATAGCTGGAGATTATAGCTATCAGGGAAACAGGAATATGGGAGGGAGTTCCACAGGCGAGAGGTCCGAGACATGAAGTTATTGGAGTAGAAGAGACGGCTACATTTAGGAGTTTCGACAGTGAAGGAGTGAGAGCGGGATGCCAGCCTCGTAGGGCGCTTGAACTCATGACGACTGGGAACCAGTGAATGCAGCTCTTCGGAGCAATTTCCATGAAAGTATTTGTAAAACAGACAGAGAGAGGCGACGGCGCGTCTGTGAGAAAGTGACTGTAGACGAGATGCCAGAGCAGAGCCAACTACATTATATATATATATCATTTCGTCCACTCGTCAGGGTGTATCAGCATTTGAGTGTTTATATTAGCCGTTTTTTTCTTTTATATATGCACTTATCAGTTGGTGTGTAGTTGCTTTTTCTCCTTTCATAGTGTGTGTGTGTGCGTACGTGTCTGCGCATATGCCTTTACTTATGGAATGCTGTGATTTTATATATATATATATATATATATATATATATATATATATATATATATATATATATATATATATATAATTAATAAATCGGAGATTCCAGAAAGACTTCTGAAGTCTCTGATTTGTTAATTAATTATTACTTGCTCTGTTTATGCTGTTTACATATATGTTTACATATATTTGAAAGTTAACTTTCTTCTTAAATTAAGTACAAAAAAATCGCTTTACGAAAGCGCGTACTAATTTCTGAAAGAAAATAGTTCATTAGTAAATGACGCTCGGGTGTTAAAATGAAAATTTACCGAAAATATTGCTGAAATTGTTGTGTCCGCCATCTTGTATGGCGGTGATTGCTAGACTAATTTATAAAATTAAAATTAAATAAGACCGTGATATTTGAAAGGTTATAGTCTGCAAACGTCTTTACGAAACGAGCCACGATACCCACTCTAGTGTGCCAAGTCTGTACATTAAAAATCAAGTGCACCACGTGACTCTATTTTCGTATTCGTATACTAACGATTTGGGGCCGATGAATAATAACTTGGTATTTGTCAGCAGAGAACCTATCCTTCATTTCATTTTGACTTAGATCAAGAGCCGCCAAAGGCTGTCATAAACAACTATTGGTAAATTAAAAGTAAGCAGACAAACAAAATGCACTCAAATACAGACGACACTCGTCGCCATTTTCTGACCCACTGGTCAGTGATTATTGCGTATATTACGTCGTCGTCTTGGCTGGTGTAAACATGTTTTGAAAACGCAAACTGATATAAAATAACGAGATTTTTATAAGTGCAAAAATATCTTATATAACTGCAATAAAATAACGTTAATAGAAGCTAAAGCTTTCCAAAGATATTTTGAGGCCTTTCGGCTTTAAGGCCTCAAACTAATTAAGCCCAAGCAAGGTCCTCGTCTTCCCGAGCAGAACCTCTCCTTCATGAAGGAGTTAGGCTCGTTAAGCGTACCAAAAAAAAAAAAAAAAAAAGAAAAAAAAAAAGGGAATTGACAAAAGAGCATGAGCAATTTTTGTCCCCAGTCCACGTACACGTGGGCTATCAACCGACTTTAAAATCGACCTTGTGTTAAATTCCACACGAGGTACGCGATGAAATATTAGGTTGGTGCAAAAATAATGTCGTTTTCTCACATGTGAGAAAACGACATTATTTTTGCACCAACCTAATACTTGTTTCTTGGCTTTTTCGGCATAAAATCAATAAAAGGCCTTCACAAAAAGGGGGACGCATCTCCCCAAACAAGAGGGCTTACTTAATAACTGGCCCTTGAGGCATCCAAGAAGGGCAAGTACTGTGGATCAATTATTTTTGGCATCTGGTCCCACGGGACGTGTGTGCTTTTTAATTCGACCTGGTGCCACATTATGTTCGAGTATACGCTCAAATATAACAAATATACACCAAGTATTATAATATTTTTCCTACTTTTTCCATGACATTTTTATTACTATTTCCCAACGCCATGCTTTCTGTCTCGTCTGTATTTCTTACGATACATGCGGTCAAATGAAATCGTTTGCTTTCAGCGTCCATTTGCAGTCACTGGGCGCGATTGAATAACCACAGTTTGGTTTGGTTTGGTTTGGTTTACGGCATATCAACCTCAGTGAGTTATTTAATGCCGACAAAATTTTAATTTCTGGTAATATTTTTTCTTCAAAAACTTATAGCTGGTAATATCTTTTTTCTTTTTTTTTTTCAAAAATGTATTGCTGGTAATAATTTTTTTAACAAAGTATTACTGGCATTAAAATCTGTTTTTACACTGACATAGTGTTTTGACCCCGGTATGGAGGTTAACTATTTGCCCATAATTGGGACCCTAACAGTCAAGGTGGACCTGGGAACACCAGCAATTAAGAGGTGGTTCCACGCTCCTCAAAACCTCCTGATCAGAGGTCTTGCTGTTGGATGTATCTTTTTTTTGTCATACCCAGGACGCGGATGTAGTTTATCGTCATACCCAGGACGCGGATGTAGTTTATCGTCATACCCAGGACGCGGATGTAGTTTGTCGTCATACCCAGCACGGTATAACCACAGTTGATCATTTCTCCATTTAATGAAAAAGAGCAGTGTATGAAGCACCCGCCTGTAATTCACGCTCTCGAGTATCATCAACCATTAGGGCTGTAGGAGCACCTGACCGAGCCCAACCCTCTGCCGGCTCTTTTTGATTTTAGAGATTTTCCTTCTCCTAGACCGGGCGCCACGCAGGGCTATATGACATTGCCAGTCCTGATATTTACCCACAGACAAGAAGAAACGGATTCATACCTTCACCAAGTAATGTAATGTAATTAAAATTTAAAAATAATGAAAACAATTCTTGTATAATTTCATTATTTATCGAAAAAAATTAAAAACAATAGTGTTCATAATATATTTTATACATAAAAGCAATTAAAACTTTTTCTAATTAAATAATACCTTAGCTTTATTGCACTTTTTATTTTAAGATTCAGAGCTGATTTTATGTAACTTGTTTTCTGTTTGACCAAAAAGTTCATGATTTAAATTCTCCAAGGACTTGTCCTTATAACTAATATAAACATTAAGCACTACAAAAAACAATTTTTCGAAATTTCATAAAATTAAATAAGTGGCGGGGTTACAGATGTAAAAAATATTTTACAAGATTTATAAAAGAAACATTTCAGAAATAATTTCATCAAAATCCCAAAATAATGTTTGCAAAAAAAATTCCAAATCGGTTGACTAAATTCAGATTTTCGATTAACTCCATTTATCAGGATTACTTGGTAACAATTCAATATATTTATCACACCTTCCCAGTCTGATGAGCTGTGTTACGTGAAAACATGGAATTGGACTAGAGATATGCCTCCTGAACATTCATTAATTAATTTATACACAGTTGTCATTCTAATTACCTTTTGAGTTATTTTTACAGAAAAATTATGCTAGCCTTAAAATGTATTAAATTCTCGTAATTGTTAAATATTTTGATAAGATTCATTATCATCATTATTATTATTATTATTATATAGTTAATTGTAAATAAATTGTTAATAAAATATATTACAAACACTATTGTCTTCAGAAAAAAAATATTCGTTTTTAAAAATTCTAATTAAAATAATTTATAAAGTTTAAAATATTTCTGTATTATTTTGTCTCTTTTAGGTGATATTATTATTAAGTAAAACTATATTTATTAATCCTTGGATCCTTGTGTTGTAATTGTTGATTGTATGCGTTATATATATATATATATATATATACATATATATATATATAGAGAGAGAGAGAGATATAGATAGATAGATAGATAGATAGATAGATAGATAGATAGATAGATAGATAGATAGATAGATAGATAGATGAATGGACACATACGTGCAGGCGGGAACGTGTGTGTACATAAATTTTCAATTCTGTAAACATTGGGAAAAATCGGATAACTACGTGTCAGGCTAATGACAAATTAGTACATTCACATATATATATATATATATATATATATATATATATATATATATATATATATATATATATATATATATATTCCGGTGAAGTCCTGAAGGACGAAACGCGTGACAAATAAACTTTTTCCACTTTCATACAATGTCCCTATATATATATATATATATATATATATATATGTGTGTGTGTGTGTGTGTGTGTGTGTGTGTGTGTATGTGTATGTATGTATATATGTATGTATTTATATACTCATATATATATATAGTTTTTTTTTCGTTTGTTTTTTTTTAATCTAGCTGAATTTATTTAATGTCTTTTCCTTTTTCTTTCCATCACTATTTTTAAGCAGGTATCCCACACTGTGATATTAGAAAACGTCTCAGGAATGGTGAAATGTTGTAAGAGCCAGGGCGCAAATTTACTGAAGATAACCTTGCGATTAAGGCTCTCTCGAGACATCATAGTGAATTATTTCTCCTTTCATCAGAGTAGTATTTTTTATGTTGAAATTGTGGTCCGTCTGGTTACGGTAAGCAACCAACGCATTTGACTTTTTTTTTTTTTTTTTTTAAGCATTACGCCTCAAGCAAGGCGGGAAGCCACTAGGACACAAGGGGTTACAGAAGATTTGGAGCAAGATCAGATAGGAGTGATAGAGAAAAGGATGAAGAGAAGGGTAGTGGATAGATCAAGCTAACTGGAGATGTCGATTGACATTACATTTGAATATGTGGAGATTATAGCTCTCAGGGAAACTGGAATAGGGAAGGTTGTTCCACAGGCGAGAGGTGCGAGATATGAAGCTATTGGAGTAGAAGAGACAGCTACATTTAAAAGTTTCTACAGTGAAAGGGTGAGAGCGGGATGCCAGCCTCGTAGGGCGCTTGAATTCACGAAGTCTGGGAACCAGTGAAAGCAGCTCATCAGAGCATTATTTTGTAGAATGTCCCTTTTGTGTTCATATAATCTTTTATTTAGATTCCTTGTGGTTTCTCCTATATACTTTTTGTATTGGCAAAAATTTTATTGTCAGCTTGTTTGACAGACGGAGGTTTATCTAATGTTTTTCTACGCTGCATATATCTGTAAAATTTACTTGAAGAATATAATTTTTAACTACCCAGTAATCTTAAAAATTTAGGAAAATATTCTCCGTAATTTAATGTTTTATTGAATTTTATGTACTTTGGCTTTAAATTTGATATAGTTATGCTCTTATTTTCTGATAATGTCCTGTATGAGCATCCGTATTTACAAAATTAGACACGTTCAAGTACAATTTTTTTTTTAAATATAAGTGTTCGATGAATTGTACTAAGCTTTTCCATTTATGATTAATAAATATAGTTTTACTTAATAATAATATCACCTAAAAGAGACAAAATAATACAGAAATATTTTAAACTTTATAAATTATTTTAATTAAAATTTTTAAAAACGAATATTTTTTTCTGAAGACAATAGTGTTTATAATATATTTTATTCATAAAAGCAATTAAAAGCTTTTCTAATTAAATAATGTCTTTGTTTTATGGCATTTTTATTTTACGATTCAGAGCAGATTTTTGGTAAATAGGGGTCCTGTTTTACAAAAAGAAATTGAGGAATAAAATTCTGGATGGAGTTCTGCTTTTGTCTAATATTAAACTTTAATTGGCGCAAAATTTAATTTCTCGGAATGTCATAAAGTTAAATAAATGGGAGACAGCAGATATATAAAACTATTTTTAGTAAGATTTTCTGAAAAAAAAAAAAAAAAAATAATTACATTCATTTGTGAATAAGTCCTGAAAGTTTCTCTAAAATCCGACAATTATTGGATTTTTTAAGAATTTCCAAATCAATGTGTTTTTAACCGCAAAAAAAAGACGCTAAAATTTCATATACTAATCTTTGACCACTGGACTGACAGAAAAAGAACAAGATTTTTAACCAACATTTCGAAAGTTCTAAAAAAGATGAAAAAATATAATTTAATAATCAAAAATCCTCTGATCTTTCCTCTTAATAATAACGAAAAGATTTTGACGATAAAATTACTTTTTATTATGTTTTGGGCATTCTTTCATCATAGTATGCTAATATTTTAGCAAATAAGTGGAAATTTTTATAAAGCAGTGATTTGAATTTTAGATTTTTTAACTTCTAAACAGTTTCATAAACTGAAATGATATCAATATGACAAACTCATATTTATTTGACTTTGTATGAAGCAAAGCAAGGAAATGAATGTTTCAGTTTCTGCCATCTAATAGTGAAGAGTTCAACTGGTACAACTAAGGAATATAGCTCGTCTGAATATTTGCCATGATAATAGCGAGAGAGTAGCAATACGCTTGCCACGTTTTCTTAGTCGAAAAGGTGGTGTACAATTGGCAATAATTCATCACCCACAAGGCCCAATTAATACTTATGAACTCTGTCGAGGCTGGAAAGTTTGAAGTGACTTGCTGTCACATGCTCTCCTGTATAATACACTAGTTTCGCCTAAAGGGACAACACAAATATGTGCAATAATAAAAGATATAAAAAATTATAAAATATCTGAATAATAATAATAATAACAACAACAACAGCAACAACAACAACAACAACAACAACAACAACAATAATAATAATAATAATAATAATAATAATAATAATAATAATAATAATAATAAAACAAAAGATATACAAGAAAATGTCCATCTTTGAACTTTATCCAAATAAGAAAAGCCAAATATAAAGAAATTTGAATCTCGACAGGTGGGGCATTAGTGAGTTCGTTTCATTGGTTGTAAGCAAGGCCGTTTTCAGCCAATCAGAAAATACTACTTTCAAGGATACTCATCTTGTTATGCGAAAGGGTTTTTAGGTTCTTTTATCCCTCTTTCTCTCTCACTCATACACACACACACACATTTTAAGGGCGCAATTGGAGCTCCCTCCTTTCCATGTAAACAAAATTAGTTCAAAAACATCAGCCCCGTGTCATATACAGTTCAATGGAAAAATCCGACCTGTCCTAGTTTCCGCTAATTTGAATACGGAGCTGTTTTCTAATTCACCGACAGCTACAAAACCAATTCGCATTCCACTCGACAGGCACTCAGAAAGCAAGCGCCATTATCTCTCTGATATATTAACATGCCGCTGCATGTATAGCTCAGTGGTTGTGCGATGGATCAACAACAAACCTTGATCAGTAACATTTGAATTCTTTTAAATTTATAAAGTTAAGGACTTCAAATTTTAAAAGAATGACATATCCTTCAAGACTTAGGCAAACATAGCTCTCCACATCTTTCTTTCTGTATTATCTCTGAATTGCCATGATTTCTTGAAAAAGAGACTGGTTTCCCGTGGCCTTCTCCGCGGTTTTAAATTCAGAGACGTCCTTCCCCTAGTTCGCTATCCAAGGCTAGAGATCCCAGTTTACCTTGCTACTAAGCTGGGCTGGAGAAGAACGGAGGGATTCATGCATTTCGTATGAAAGTAAAGGTGTCACAGAAAGAAAGAATTCGAACTCAGCTGATCCATCCGACTTTTCTCACTAATAACTGTTACACTACCAGGTTTTCCTATCGTTCGGTTCACACTCCTCCCGGTCTTTTGAACAGGAGTAGAGGTTCATCTCTTTTTTCTTGTTTAGGATTGGATTTCCGGTTCATTCTAAGGTCTACTGTTAAATAATAGTTTAGCAAACTATTATTTTCTTCTTGAATTTGACCATGGGATCAGATACAAAACATAATAAGGAAGTCGATTTTGACTGGCTGAACTAGCGTGGGAATGATAGCTAAAGAAAGGTTTTTCGAACAGTTGGTTGCTTACTCGTCAAGCAATGTAGATATGTTTACTTTCGTGCCTGAAACGGCTCCCCGGTGAGAGGGAACACTCCCCACTGGATAGTTAGAACATGTCGACATTAATAAAATAGTTCAGTTAAAATTCTCCGTGTTGGTGTCATTCATTGCTAACAAAAACATCTAGCGATCACTGGCCAGAAGAAGACAAGAGAAAATATGCAACACTCAGTCAGTTATGTACAATTCGTGATACACGTTTAAGAGATCATGTACCTTTCGATACATGACTGACGAGGCAGATTTTTTTCTCGCAGTAGGTTGTCATTACTTTCTGCGGTAGACCAGTTGCCATCCAAGGCTGTAGAACCCGATTTGTACTACTATTAACCATAGCTGAGGGGAGTAGAAGAGGATTCATACATTTACCAAGGTTATTAGCACGTAAGTGAATGTAATGGATTTGATTGGAATTCGAACTCGGCTCTCCGATTTCTCAATCCTCTATCCATTACTCCACCGTGCCTCACATATGCAACACTACTTGAACTCTATACTCCTAACGTCACCGCCTGAACTCTGAAATTTTATTCACTAATTAAATCAAGAATTACCTATCTTTCCTGTTATCGTGCCCTTTCTTACTCTAGTACGACCCCATACAGTAATCTTCTACCTTGAGTGGCCTTTGGGCCTTGTATGATTATTAAAAAAATATCACAAATTTCGATAAGTTCTAGCATATTTTTCACCCTCTCACAATTTCACATTTCTTTTTTTTTCCGCCCGTAGTTTATATTAGTATATCTATGGCGGTTAATTTCGACATTTGTGTTCCCAAGAGTTAAGTCTAACAAAAAAAAAAATCCTACTCGATAAACCATATGCATGATTTGAGTGCATAGTGGTAAAGGCTTGTGTAGAACATGCTGAACTTTTCGGGAGAGCTGACAACAGAAAAAAAAAATGGTCGAAAACTTAATAAAAATAAATGCTAGAAGAGAGAAATACATTCAACATATTACTGCATAGGAAAAGGTACGAAGTTTATAAATTTAAGGTTACACTTCGCAAATTGCAGTATACAAAACAACTTTTCTAGTGGTAATACAAATTACAGGAATTTGAATTTATACAAAATCTGAAAAAAAATAACAAAATTAGCATTTAAACAAGATTTTTAAAACTTTTAATTTATTTTCATAAATCTGAACATTCATATATATATATATATATATATATATATATATATATATACTAAAAAATTGAATCCACCCATTAATTATGAATACTGCACAAATGTTTTAAAATGTTGACAGTAGATAGTTTCAAATATCTAGGTTCCAAATAATAGTTTTAATTAGTTTTTGTTTAAAAAAAGATTTAGATATTTCAACAACTTAGTTACCTCCCCTGACCTTTGCACGTGTGTCTAAATGATAACATTTAAAAATCACTTTAGTGTTTTTCGCTTCATATTTAAAAAAAAAACTATTTTTCAAATGAACGCAACAATTTTGTCTTAGAAAAATGATGAACACAACAATTTTTTGTCTTAGATAAAAGAACATCCTGATATCGACATTGTGCTAATGTCGAAAGAACTCAGAATAAAATAAGTATGGATCAAGATGGTAATTATTTGTCTTCCTTTAATAAGGATTCTTAGAAAATTGTCCGTAATTACGAGAGGATCCTATTAAAAATAAGTCGACAAAACTTGTCTATTTATTTTATATATATATATATATATATATATATATATATATATATATATATGTGTGTGTGTGTGTGTGTGTGTGTGTGTGTGTGTGTGTGTGTGTGTGTGTGTGTGCACGCGCGTGTGTGTGTGTGCGCGTGTGTGTAGAAACCGTGGTTAGATACGACGTGCTTTAGACCGACTCGTCTACGGATCGCGTCGTCGATCACGCCAATTTGAGTAGTGCTTTATAAATGCAAATCTTTCTCAGTCTCTCAAAACATTCATATCTTCACCGTTTCGTACCCTAGCGTTAGAAAACCAATTTCTAAAGAAGTAAAAGATTTTTTATTTATTTATCCGACCGATTTCATTCTACAATCGTCTGAAGAGGCGCCTCGTTATGCGTTAAAACACGACTGCAATTGTGTAGCGATCCTTACATTTTTTGTTGTAATACCCTAAAATAATAATAATAATAATAATAATAATAATAATAATAATATATATATATATATATATATATATATATATATATATATATATATGTATGTATGTATGACAAAGTGTGGCGCATTTCGTCCTTCAGGACTTCATCGGGTTAAATTTGTTATGTTGGTTCGACTACGCATGCACATGAACGAGGGATTCTGGGAATTTTTAGTGTTTTTTTTTTTATTATTATTA
This sequence comes from Acanthosepion lycidas, assembly GCA_963932145.1. NCBI lineage: Eukaryota > Metazoa > Mollusca > Cephalopoda > Sepiida > Sepiidae > Acanthosepion > Acanthosepion lycidas. Next base: position 39,580,210 of record OZ010583.1, on the reverse strand, counting down.
TTTAAATCTAACCGATTTCATTTAGATTCTTTTTGTTTCACTCACACTGCTGGATATCTAATAACAAAAGTGATAGGAACAAAAAGGAAAAGAACAGAAATGAAATCGACTAAATTTTTAAAACAAATTCAAAATTCATAATTCCCAACAAACCTCATTCGTGCGCATGTGCACTCGAACCAACATAACAAATTTAGTCCGATGAAGTCCTAATGGACGAAACGCGTCATACATTTTTTTTTTTTCAATTTGTCATATATTTTTCTCAAATAAAAATATATATCGTTACCTCACACACACATATATATATATATATATATATATATATATATATATATATATATATATAAAAATAAGATTAAATGACCAAACCAGCCTGTTATTATTTATAGATTTACCTACTTGGACTACCGTCATGACTAAAATTTCAGCACTTACTCTCGCAACCATCAAGCACCATTTTCTCCCTCACCCCATAGACGAGAGATGACGCACCTCTATTTTGCCTTTCGCCTGATTTTAGTTTGTTTTTCGTTATTTTCTCGCTTTTGTTTATCTTTCAATTTCAACTTTTGACCTTTCAGAATGACATTTCCAGTTTAATGGTTCTATTAGAATGGGCAGATCAGTCGAAACTAATATATATATATATATATATAATTGAACATTGAAGTCAACACACAATCGTCAGGCCACCTCTTTCTGCGGTAGTCCAACTGCCATCCAAGGCTATAGGACCCCGACTGTCCTGTCATAGTAGGTGGGGCGGGGTAGAGAAGAAGATTCATAGATTTCCAAATGGTATTAGCATATAAGTGAATATAATGGATTCGACTGAAATTCGAACTCGATTCTACGATTCCTCAATCCGAGTCGCTATCCATTACTCAAACGTGCCTAGATTGCGTCTAGCATGAAACAACCTGGCGACTCTGAGTGTTGAATTCAATGTTCACTTTTATATTTACATACGCTCTATCTCTGATATTGAGCACACTTTATCCCATAAATATAGCACACCTTAAAACTATATTTCTTCATATATATATATATATATATATATATATATATATATATATATATATATATATATATATATATATATATATATATATATATATATATATATATATATATATTAAGAGAGAAACCGCAAACGTTTTTGGTTGTAATGTGGATTTTTTTAAGAAATATAATGTTTTGTTTTTCATAAATAAAGAATAATAATTCTTTAAAAAATTCACATTACAACCAAAAATGTTTGCGGTTTCTGTCTTCTTTTTTAATATACACACTTTTCTCTCGTTGGAACTACTATACCCTATTCCCTTTATATATATATATATATATATATATATATATATATATATATATATATATACAGTGTAACCCGGATATAAGAGAAACCCGGATATAAGAGAGATTTTCTCTGGCATACTTACCTAAACAAAATAGACCAAACCCGAATATAAGAGAAATCCGGATATAGGAGACTTCTTCTCCGGTCCCTACAACTCTCTTATATCCGGGTTACACTGTATATATATATATATATATATATATATATATATATATATTTGTGTGTGCATTTGCTATACTAATGTTTACCCAATACAAGGCCCAAGAGCCACTTAATTAGAGGATTACTATGTGGTGTTGCATTAGTGTAAGAAAAGCCAAAAAGTGAAATTCATGGGGTTATGCGGGAAAGGTAACGGTTAACCCTAGACTCGGTCATGATTATAATAATTGAGAAAACATCCTGTCGGTGGGAGTCTGTTCTATAATGTAGCAATTCCTGGGGAGAAGTCGTCCGAATCGAATTTCTTACTACTGGAATACGAAGCGAGTGAGGATGATTCCCTCTTGTGTGCGTGGGGCATGGTTGGTCCCAGATGTAAAGATCAGGGGTGGTGCAACAAAGGAATGTAACTGATCAGAACACATGCCATGGAAATAGCGATAGAGCAGCGAAAGGCCCGCGACCTGATATCCATATGAAAGTCTTGATTTGACGAGGCTATTCAAGAACAGCACTCGAGTGTTCATGTTAATGTTTTGTAGCAATTGGTGGTCTTGGGCGAAACTACCTCTAGCGCAGTCTATACTATATTCAGTTTCCTTGATGAAAGTTGTACAATAGTGACAGTGACCAGAAATAATCATTTTTTAAAATATATTGCTATAGATTAAGCACTGCAGATCAAGAATATAAAAAAATGATCCCCCTACGGAAACCAAAACAAAATATGCTTATACCTTGGGGTTTCTTAAATGTAAAAGAAAAAAATTAAGAAAATTTTTAAATGAATATCACCAAAATCAAATGGACAACAATTAAAAAAAAAAAAAAAAAAAAAACGAAACAACAATAAAGAAAAACATTATGCATTGATATATAAATCCAGTCGATAAAAACAAATAAAAACAGATTCATTATTTACTAGACAAAATTCAAAACTAGCAACCTAGTTATTAAAAATAATATATCCCCAATTTTTACCCCCCACTCTATATAAGACCAATGTTGTGTATCAATATACTCTTGCCCATTCGGAGTATATTTATCTGCAAATAAAATGTCAGAACGTTTTATTTAGGATATACCGCAACCACACTCTCACGGAGACACACCTGTCACCTATCGGACCAGAGTGTCAACAGACAACGCATTAATAAGCAGCATAAGGATTATAGTAATATTAGACAACTACTCACAAACAACACCAAAATACTAGGAAAATCAAATAGTAAAAACAGACTAGTGATCCTCGAAGTGATGCTCATACAACAAAAACAACCATCTATATATAAAAACAGTTATAATTTAGCCTCAGATATATATATATATATATATATATATATATATATATATATATATATATATATAAAACACACACACAAACAAACTCACGTCACATTTTGCCTACGTCATAACACACTTTGGCTACGTCCTAACACTCTTTGGTTACGTCACAACACTCACCATTTGTCTCTACCTACCCTGATAATGATTTAAGAAATTCGAAAACTTGGACCATATTTCAAGTTTGGACAATTTCTGCTGGCATTTCCTCGTTAACTGGGAAGAATTATTCGTAACTTGTAAAAATCGATCAATAAAATTGATCGGCACAAAATGTCTATTTCCTATATATATGTATGTATGTATGTATGTGTATGTGTGTGTGTAAAATAAAGTCTAAAGAGCTTACCTTGAGGATCCGTTTAAGTGAAACCTAGGTAAGTTTTCCTAGCTCTTTAGGATTTATTTTAGTTATTTTATCTCTACTTGCCGTATTGAGCACTCTACGTTTTAGTCTTACTACTCGCTTGTTTTTTTTCATCTTTGAAATAAAACCATAAGTTCTGAGGTTTTTTGCTCTGATATTTTTAGTTCTTTCTTTAAGTTGTGCTATCCGAAGTTTTTTCCAAACGAGTATTACTATTAGTGAATATATGATAGAAATTATTAGGAGGATTAGTCGAGAAGAAACCTCAACAGAATGCAGAAGTATATATTTGAGATTCATCAGCAATGCGCATCCACTAGCGAGAATTGAAAACCGGACAGTTACAGCATCAGGCAAACATCATACCAACTGTAACAACTGGACTCGGTGACGAAAAGGTAGCGAATTAGTCTCGATATAGGCCCGTTCGATCACATATTCCGTGGTGGAACTCATCCGAGTTTCAATTACCTATAGGACTGTACCGCCACGACTACTATCCCCAAGCTGCTCCATCCAGAGCATTAGAAGCCGGTTCAAGCAAGGATACACAAGTGATAGAAATTATTAGAAGAATTTGAGATAATCATAATTAAGTATTTCATCGAGGCTAGAAGAAACCTCTACAGAATGGATGGAGCGGCTTGGGGATACTAGTCGTAGCTCGTGGGGGCAAGAGAAACTCGGATTAATTTCACTACAAATTATGTGATCGAGCGTCGCTATATCGAGTCTAATTCGTTACCTCTTCGTCACCGAGGCCCGTTGGTACAGTTGGTATTACGTTTGCCTGATAACGTCCCAGATATAGGACAAAACGGCCTCCCAGTGCTTTCTGCATTCTTTTGAGGTTTCTTCTCGATTCGATGAATTATTTAATTATTATTATTATTATTATATATATATATATATATATATATATATATATATATATATATATATATATATAACAGGAAAATGAACAAGTATGAAACAGATCTTAATCTAACATGTTTCATTTTATTAAAGCCTCGTCAGAAATCAAGATAGAAATGATAAAAATGATTAAAAGCAAAGAGACGCAGATTAATTGAATGTTGCGTCAGGCTACTTCATTGCTTTGATAAGTGTCACGTGTATTAAAGTAACAGATAATATCTAAATATGTCTGGCAAACATTCTTGACGCTAAAGTGTGTAAAAGTTAGTAAAATGCAGTAGGATGTTTTGATTGGATACGTGTTACGTGTAAGGAAGCAACAGATAATATGTAAATATGTGTCAGAAAACATTCTGGATGTTAAAGTATGTAAATATTAGCGAGGATATTTTGAACAATTTTTCATTAATGTATATCACGTGCGTATTTTGTATATATATATATATATATATATATATATATATATATATATATATATATATTGATTTTTATGTATCCGGAAGTAATAAGTTAGATTCATGAATAATGTATCTGTAGAAGAATGTTGATGTAATGTAGTTTTTTAAATGAGTGTTAATAGTTGGTAATCTTGATATAAATATATTTCATAATATTTTCTCATTAAAGAGTTATGTTCTTTTTTGCTAAAGCTGGCATTGGTGAAATATATATATATATATATATATATATATATATATATATATATATATATATATATGTAAGCAAGTATATGGATATAGATCCGACAGTATGAAGAAAAATATACGGAAAAAACAAACAAAAACGTCTTTGTCATGTTGAATTGATAATGTTAATTATATTTTATGAATATGTCCTGAAGATGGTTTATTAGACCGAAACGTCCGACGTTGACATATTAACATTGAAACAGCATAATTGCATATAAGGATTTTTGTTTGTTTTTTCCGTATATTTTTCTTCATATATATATATATATATATATGGATCGCTACTCTTGTTTTCTGAGCACGCCCGTCTTCTAGTATGTTTAGCTAATCCCCGCTGCAAACAGCTGCTAAGACACATTTCTGTTTGATCAGTACTCACAGAGCTGCAGTTATACTGCAACTATTGTGAGCGGACCATAGTTACAGTTTATGGGAGAGAGCGCATGATTTGTTATGATTACAACCTTGGTCACGATGACTTGTGACTTGGTGTTAACATAACAATCGGTGGTTTTCAGACAGTTCCGTCTTTCATTTACAAAGCTTGGGTCAACCATTGGTATGGTTTTTCAGGCACTTTCCGACGGTGCTGCACGCTATGAATACCTCCCCAGACCGATAACATCAAGAAGTCACCTTCCTGGCAAATCGATTTGATTTCCCTCTGGATGACGCCTCAGATGTAATAATTTCATATCATGCGAATTAGACTGATCTATATTGGGTGTAACACGATCGTGAAAATTTTTGTCTAGACACTTTTGGCTCGTGTGGAAACAGCGTCCTGCTGGAATAAATACAGAATCACTTAAGCTACCCCCTGTCTAGGGCTTGATCAGTATGTTCCTCTCGACGTAAACAGTAACACGGAATCTGAAGTTCTCACAATCACCCGAACTATGCCATACGACGTGAAGTTGGTTTGTAACGCTGTGAGCATCTTTGCGAGTTCCTTGAAGAGTTGCATATTATTCCTCCAATTCTCCTTCTGCGGAAAAGATAAAATTACTCACGAATAGGTTTTTAGAAGCAAGTTGTAGGTATGTAGAATAAGTGGAAGTGAACAGTATCAAATCAAAGGTGCAAAGGACAAAAATAAACACACTGCGCGAGGGCTCCACGCAGCCTTTCGAGTTTCAAACACGCTTCAAATTTTCAATTTAATAAAAATAAATAGCCAATAAAATCATCTCCCGCCAATAAACAAATACAGGCTTCTGGAGCCTACTCGAACCCATAAAAACCAAACCATTCATTCATCTCGATAAAAGGACTGACTGTAGTAAAGAGACACGAGTCAACCTCGTCGTCCTGACTTTATCACCAAAGCAACAGCGGACTCCCTTTGATCTTGTCTTCCAACAATACTTTCTCTCTTCCTCACTGAAAGACTATTCATGTTCATTTCCTTACAATTAAAAAGAATAACTTTCATTTCATGTTAAGTAATTACTGTAAAAATGTGTGTGTCTTACGTTTAAATAAATATCACCATTTTCTTTGAACACGCAACAATCTTTTCTCTCAATTTTCTATTCAGCAAAAGGTGGCCCATGGAATCTTCCCCCAACAAGTGTGTGGGACTTTGAACATGTTGAAAAAGTTAACCTGACATTTTTTTTTTCTTCAGTTAGTCGCAGTTCTGTTAAAAAAAAAATTTTAAATCTATATTTGTAATTCTCAAAATGCTTGTGTAGAGATTTTCCAAACGTAGCTTAAATGTGGCACAAAGCCGAAAGTAGGGGGCACCCAGTGAGGATCGAACTCACTATTCAGTCGTAATTGTTCTTGCTAACCATTACACCGCCTCGAGGTGCCCCGAAATTAGGGGCACCCAGTGAGGATCGAACTCAGTACTAATTATTTTAGTGAGGCAAGCTTGCTAACCATTACACCGCCTCGAGTGCCCAATGTGTGTGTGTGTTCGAATGTTGTTTATGCGTTTCCACAGTTTTCATCCGATTTCGATGATTTTTTTTTTTTTTTGATAGATAATTCTTCAGTGGCGGTTTCGAGTCCAAATTGACTGGCAAAAATTACAACCTTGAAGGTGAAAAATTGAAAAAACTGATTTTTAACTCTTTGCGCAAAAATCAAAGGCAAAATTTAATGCCTGTAAAAAACAGTGTACAATCAATTTAGAGAGTTGAAATCTAACGCAAAAGATTATTAGGATTATAAAAAAAAATATATTATAAATAAAAATTATCGTATATTATTATTATTATTATGACGGTCCATGGAAGAGGTCCCTTCCTTGCAAGACTGAGAACGCAAAATCGGCCATTTTCAGGGTCACCCCTTATTCAAATTGTTAACACACACACGCACCACATTTTCGGGACGTGCCTCAGTTGCATCTAAATGTTGTTTTCAGGTGGGTTGACTTTAAACATAAACTGCTCCAATTGAACGGCAAAAATCCCCATTAATGAAACATCCGGGCGAAGACGGGTTATACTGCTAGTATGTAATAAAAGAATGTATATTTCTATTAAAATTTCAATATGTGTTTTATTCGGGTTTATGAAATTTAAAAAAAAATGTATTTGTATCTGTTAAAAAATGCATTTCTAAATTAATATCATATTCAAACAAATCTTAGGACCAGTAATATTGTTAATGTTTATCTTAGAAACAAGTAAAAACCGTGTTACAAAAAGAGGGTCTTCTCTTGACCCCGCGAATATTCCATCGGTCGTATTTATTGTTTTAAAAGGGTAATTTTAAAAATTTTATAAAGTCATAACATTAAGCTGACATTTTTTCTTTTTCTTCAGTTAGCCGCAGTTCTGTTGAGAAAATTTTAAAAAACTAAATAGATAAAAGTATAGAATCTAGGGTTAAGTGAATGACTTTGCCTCGAAATTATTCCTAAGTATGGAAATAGCCGGAAATTTAAAGGACAACGTGCTTAAAGGCGATAACAATAAGTATATATGGTGATAAAAGAAATTGTATATATAAAAAATTATGTAGAAATTGTATATATAAAAAATTATGTAGAAATTGTATATATAAAAAATTATGTAGAAATTGTCCTATGGAAATGATGTTGTTTGGTTCAGGATCGGGACCATTAGTTTTTTTCGGCTAGCCAAAGAACCCGACCTTATAATGAAATTCCTAAATTATAATTGCTGGAAAGATCCATGAAAATTTAACGGGATTCCTATTTAAATTCTCTGATGAATCTTAATTCTTGACACTTAAGTTAATTGATTGAATAAGCTCATGGCGAGTTCTACGACAATAAAATATCCGTGGAAATTCTCCTATAGCATCGTTAAATATTTGAGCTTAACAACTTTAACAAAATATTGCAAAAATACTCATAAATATGAACGCCGGTCGTTATTGAAAGAATTGGATAGAAATGAAAAGAGTTGAAATTGACAACGTTTTCCATTTCACTGAAACAGTCGTTAAACACATCTATCTTCCCTTCTTTTTGTCTTTCTCTCATTTTCTCACTGAAACCAGGTAGCGTCTTTCATCTCTGTCTACGCGATCAAAATGGAATAGTCCATTATTTATGAGGTATTGACAGGAGACGTTAAACACTTTTATCTTTATTTATTTATTTATTTATTTATTGCTTGTATGCTTGCTTTCTTGCCTTTTTCTTTCTTTCTTTCTTTCTTTCTTTCTAGCCAAATCCCTGTTTTACGAACTTTTATCTTAATAATAATGTAAAAATAATTCAGCAGATGATGTTATTTTAATTTATGGTAATTGGACACACACACACACACACATATATATATATATATATATATACATGTGTGTGTGTGTGTGTGTGTGTGTGTGGATGTAGGGGGTTATAATTATGCCCCAAGATGAGACGTTAAAAAAGGGATTATATAGAAAGTGCACTGATTTCTGAGTATTCCGCGGTAAAACTGCGTCCAAGTTCATTTAACATTTCTTAATAAGTTTTCTCTTGTCGCAATACGGGCTATTTACAAACAGTATTGATAAAAACAAAAACAAGCCTGTATGAAGTCGGTTGAACAGTTGCGTCTAGACACGTTGGGCGCCATAAATTTTAAAAAATTAAATTTTATCGTTCTTAAATAGGAAAATGTTTTTATTCATAAATTTAAACGTTTACTAAATTATTAAAATATGTGAACTAACTTGAAGAAAAACCCTTATTATTTACCATTTTATAAAGTTTGAATCAATTGCCAATTAGCGGATATTTTGTCAACCATTTCAATAAACAATCTAATAAATAAATTGTGTTTATTATTATTGTTGTCAATTCCCAAGAATAAAGAAAATGTATAAATTAACTTTCATATGTTTAGGTTTTATCAGCATTCTAATTATCGCTTTTTAAAACGATAAACATTGCCGAGGGAGTGAAGGTAGTTAAAATGCCGGGGGAAAAAAAACGTCCTTTTGACACTATGTCTTATTACGGGAATGTTTATCCATGTTTGCCGAATTATGGATATTCCTAATGTTGACATTTTTAGGAATCTGAATGTTATAAAGCTAAATCCTCGAATCATTAAAATATTTAATTTTGACCATGAACACATTGAAAATATGGTCCGAAATCTTAGAATGATCCAAGAAAGCTCAAGAACTGTTTTTTTGTTGGGAGTTGCTAATCAACGTCTCGTGGGCTCCCACCAAATCTGTAATACGCCCCTACTCCCTACGATATACTCCTGAATCTAGGATACACCCCCGTCCCCATTCTACTACATCTCAGTTTTCATAAGAGGGATCAATATAAGATAAATATTTTATTGTAACTTAATTATGTACAATAATGGATCATATGCAAAACAGGTGAACAATTTAACTTGAAAAATTAAAACTGACAATAAATACAATGTATCTAAATACAAATTAGAAGCATGTCATAATAAATCATTCCATCTTAAATAAGAGACATGTCATAATAAATCATTCCATCTTAAATAAGAGACATGTCATAATAAATCATTCCATCTTAAATAAATCAACTTGAGATTTTTCTTGATCAAAAGTTGAATAATTTTAACACATTAAACATCTCTATCTATAAAAGGCAGGATGTGTGTGTGTGTGTGTGTGTGTGTGTGTGTGTGTGTGTGTGTGTGTGACGAATACGCAGCCGCAATTTTTGACGGATTTGCACCAAAATTTACATGCACATGCTCCAAGTTAGCGGGAAGGCTATGACCAACTTTGCATTTCCCAACTCCCATCGATAGTGGAAATAATCGATTTTTTCATGCTTCTACGGCAGTTTTCATGTAGTTTGCGGCTGATCGTTTTGTGTTCATTTTATTTAGTTCTTTTTACGTAACAGATTTAATGTTTAGTATAGAGCTTAGAAAAAATTCGCAGTGTGAGATAAGCAAGAAGTAAGGCATGTAGCAACATCAGCACGGCAAAGGGTACTCCTTTAAAGACAAGGAAGGGCAAAAATTTTAAGTCATGTGATAGCGATTGCTGTATGAGTCGTACGATTTTTGAATCAAGCACTGGCAACGCCGGGCCATGCTGCTAGTTATGAATAAAAATAGTGAATTTCATATGAGTTTTTTCTGGATTTTTTTTTTTTTTTTTTTTCGAGACTTAGCATGAACAGAGGAAATTCAGGGATTTGGACCAAAAATAAAAAGCTGAGAATGACCATCAAAATCCATTGATATTTTCATCCTTTAAACCTAGAACACTAACCATCAACTAAAGTTACACAACTACTAACCATGGGTATATCATACCCGTTTTTGAAATTATAAAAAAAAATATTAAATATAAATTTTTATTTGAAATATTTTACATGCAGGCACTTCAAACTTTGTACTTTGAGTTAACATTAATAGGAACTGAAAAACATTATTTAGGTAAGATAATCAGGTACTGAAAATTTTAATTAAAAATAGTAAAATTTGCGCTGGGTACTATATACCCATGGTTAGTGTTCTAGGGTTAATAGTCATTTGTGCTTAGTTTAATTTTTAACGTACATAAATGTAAGTAGAAAAAAAGCAAATGTTGATAAGATAACGAGAGTCACAAAGGGGTCCACAATCAGTCAGGGAGGTCGGGGATAGTACACACCGGCTCTGTTGCTGAGACCTAATTTTAATAAAGGTGTGTATACTGTATATTTTTTTGTTTCCACACAAAAGAACATTTTGAATACATACTTTTTGTGTGTGAAAAATTAACGTATATTTTTTTTCAATACAATTTTAAAACTCTCTCAGATCTTAATCCTGTCTGATAAACTTAATATAAAATAAAGATGTTTGAATCATCTAAAAATATAAAGCTTAACTCTTTTAGCCCTGACCACTGCTTTACCGGTGTTAGACAAAATGACGTAATGCCTAGTCACAGATTGAACAGTGATAGAAAAAAATGACGCAATGCCCAGCTACCGGTTGAACGGTGGGTAAACACTTGTAACTATTTTTATATCTACCGTGAAACATTACATACCAATTATTTGCAAGTTTTGACTCAGGAGCTCAGGCAGAAGGGTTAAAATTATTCAGGAACGCAGAGCTCAAAGGGTTAATGCCATTTTCGAACGTGAACATTTTTTTTTTTTCAAATGATCTAATTTATGTTTTTCTATTTTACAACTGATTTTTGTTTTTATTCTACGGAAGATAAAAAAAAAATATCCCCCAAAACAGCTTGAACCCGACATACCAATTTCTCTTTCCAATCTTATATGCCTAACTACACGTTGACCTACTGGTACGACTAAACAAATATTTACTTGGTGATATTTGCGGATTATGGTAATCGAACATCAATATACAATTACCGTCTAAAATGTCTTCTCGTTGCTTTCTACTTTAAGCAAAAAACATTTGCTGTCGATATTATCTTTCTTGATAGAAACGTGATAACAGCGCGACACAAAATCCCTGTTTGGAACAAAGATACAGTATATATTCCCAACGAACAAGAAGATAGATGGACAGAAATAACACATGATTATATATTTACAAATGTCATCTTCACGACAGACTAATCATAAAACGAGCTTCGTGTCACGTCGGTAGTCCTGGGTATGACGATAAACTACACCCGGCAGCAAGGCCACTGATCAGGAGATTGAAGGTTTTGAGGAGCGTGGAACCACCTCTTATTGCTGGTGTTCGCAGATTTACAGTGATCCTTATAAAAATATAAATAAAAATCCCATACTAATTATAGGTTTATAAAAATAGTAATTCTAAATCAATAAAAAAAATCCGGTATTATAGCGATTTTCGAAGCGTAGATTAGATGTGACATAAAGGCGAAAGTATAGGGAACACAGTGAGGATCGAATTCACTATTCAGTCGTAATTGATAAAGATTTCTGACCATTAGACCACGCCGAAGTGTCCTTTTCGGAATGACTGAATGTGTTTCTTATATCTTAAGGTTTGCGTTCAAAGAGATGACAAATTCTGATGACGTATTCAGTCAGTCACTCATTGCGTCATTTGACAACCATCCAGTATTTGGAATTATAGGTTTATTAAATATAGGATCCTCCTCCTCCTCCTCCTCCTTCTCCTCCTCCTTCTTCTTCTTCTTCTTCTTCTTCTTCAATACATAAGCGTCCCTTCAATGCATAATCGATCGTGAATCTCCACAACTTCCTACCTGGCTTTTTACAGTTTTTCTCCATTTGCTAAGGTCCCTCCAACTCTGTTCCGCCATCCATTCTCACGAGTTTACCAAGTAAGTAGCTCAGTGGCTTCTCTTATGTCTCTTGCCTTAAATATTCCCCGTGTGGGTTAAGTTTTCCATGCCCTCCCTCCTCATTATGTACCCATTGACTTTCAGCTGTTTTTCAAACCAATACATCAACCTGAAAATTCAAGTAATGTCCTTAAGCAGACTCGTCAGGTCGAGACTTTCATATGGATGTCATGTGTGGCACCAATCCCGTTCAGAAATATCTAAAATCTATCAACTATATAGAACTACTTTTTTAGATCAATAGCGACTCAAGGCTTTGAGCGAGTGAAGCCTGAGGGTGTTGGCAAAGATCATCCTTCTTTGAACATTATGGACTGGCGCTACAATATCACAAATAAAGAACTGTACTAAATAACAGAAACCACATCACTTAAGGACAACCAGCATCAGCAACAACTAAAATGGATAGTAGATGTAACCTGAAGAGAAATTACTGATATAATGAAGATGTTAACGTTCCATACTACCCCAAATAAAATGTTAAAAAGATATCCCCCTCCATAAACACTGGAAAGAGCGATAACAATTACTGTACTTGAGAAACCTATATTCCTGAAAAATAGTTTTTTAAGAGAAAGATTTTATAAATTTCAATCGAAAACAATACTGTCTGCTCGGTCAATGAATGCTGAATGTTTCCTTATAAGGAAACGGCTAAGATTACCATTGCCATTAAATTACTGTTTCCTGGTTCTGAGTAGAAGGGTTCTTACGGTTGTCATTTTTTAGGGTTCCTACTAAAATGATTAATTAATGTCATCTGTCCTCCTAAATGTAATGGGTTAATTTTTTACTCATTTCTCCCTCTCCCCCTTTTCATTTGTTCTGTTCTATTGTTTTTTGTTTGGTTTTTGTTTGGTTTTTTTTTGTTCTCCCCTCTCTTTCTATTCTGTTTTATTTTTATTTTTTATTTTTTTTTTGTTCTCCCCGCTCTTTCTATTCTGTTTTTTTTTTTGTTTTTTTTTGTTCTTCCATCTCTTCCTATTCTGTTTTTTTTTTTTTTTGTTCTCCCCGCTCTTTCTATTCTATTTTTTTTTTTTGTTCTTCCCTCTCTTTCTATTCTGTTATTTTTTTATTATTTTTTTTTGTTCTCCCTTCTCTTTCTATTCTGTTTTATTTTGTTTTTTTTTTGTTCTTCCCTCTCTTTCTATTCTGTTTTTTTTTTTTTTTTTGCTTTTTTTTTTGTTCTCCCTTCTCTTTCTATTCTGTTTTATTTATTTTTTCTCCCCGCTCTTTCTATTCTATTTTGTTTTTTATGTTTTTTTGTTCTTCCTCTCTTTCTATTCTGTTTTTGTTTTTTGATTTTTTTTTTTGTTCTCCCTTCTCTTTCTATTCAGTTTTATTTTGTTTTTTGTTTTCTGGGTATTTTTTTTTTTCTCCCCTCTCTTTCTATTCTGTTCTTTTTGTTCTCACCTCTCTTTCTATTCTGTTTTTTTTTTTTTTGTTTTTTTTTTTTTTTTGTTCTTCCCTCTCTTTCTATTCTGTTTTATTTTGTTTTTTGGGGTTTTTTTTTTGTTCTCCCCGCACTTTCTATTCTGTTTTTTTTTGTTCTTCCCTCTCTTTCTATTCTGTTTTTTTTTTTTTTTTTTTTTTTTTTGTTCTCACTTCTCTTTCTATTCTGTTTTATTTTGTTTTGTTTTTTTGTTCTTCCCTCTCTTTCTATTCTATTTTTTGTTTTTTTGTTTTTTTGTTCTTCCCTCTCTTTCTATTCTGTTTTTGTTTTTTGATTTTTTTTGTTCTCCCTTCTCTTTCTATTCAGTTTTATTTTGTTTTTTGGGGTTTTTTTCTCCCCTCTCTTTCTATTCTGTTTTTTTTTTTTTTTTTTTTTTTTTTTTGTTCTTCCATCTCTTCCTATTCTGTTTTTTTTTTTTCTCCCCGCTCTTTCTATTCTGTTTTTTTTTTTTGTTTTTTTTTCTTCCATCTCTTCCTATTCTGTTTTTTTTTTTTTTTTTTTTGTTCTCCCCGCTCTTTCTATTCTGTTTTTTTTTTTTTTTGTTCTCCCCGCTCTTTCTATTCTGTTTTTTTTTGTTCTTCCCTCTCTTTCTATTCTGTTTTATTTATTTTTTTTTTTTTTTGGTCTTCCCTCTCTTTCTATTCTATTTTGTTTTTTTTGTTTTTTTGTTCTTCCTCTCTTTCTATTCTGTTTTTTTTTTTTTTTTGTTCTCCCTTCTCTTTCTATTCTGTTTTTTTGTTCTCCCCTCTCTTTCTATTCTGTTTTTTTTTTTTTTGTTGTTTTTTTTTTTTTTTGTTGTTCTTCCCTCTCTTTCTATTCTGTTTTATTTTGTTTTTTGGGTTTTTTTTCTCCCCGCTCTTTCTATTCTGTTATTTTTTGTTCTCCCCGCTCTTTCTATTCTGTTTTTTTTTTTGTTTGTTTTTTATTGTTCTTCCATCTCTTCCTATTCTGTTTTTTTTTTTTGTTCTCCCCGCTCTTTCTATTCTGTTTTTGTTTTTTTTTTTTGTTCTTCCCGCTCTTTCTATTCTGTTTTTTCTT
This sequence comes from Acanthosepion lycidas, assembly GCA_963932145.1. NCBI lineage: Eukaryota > Metazoa > Mollusca > Cephalopoda > Sepiida > Sepiidae > Acanthosepion > Acanthosepion lycidas. The sequence continues at coordinate 39,565,160 of OZ010583.1, read as the reverse complement.
GTTCTTCTCTCTCTTTCTATTCTGTTTTTTTTTTTTTTTTTGTTCTCCCTTCTCTTTCTATTCAGTTTTATTTTGTTTTTTGTTTTTTGGGGTTTTTTTGTCTCCCCTTTCTTTCTATTCTGTCTTTTTGTTCTCCCCTCTCTTTCTATTCTGTTTTTTTTTGGGGGGGGTTCTTCCGTCTCTTTCTATTCTGTTTTATATTTTTATTTTTATTTTTTTTTTTGTTCTCCCCTCTCTTTCTATTCTGTTTTTTTTTGTTCTCCCCGCTCTTTCTATTCTGTTTTTTTTTGTTTTTTTTGTTTTTTTTTGTTCTTTCCTCTCTTTCTATTCTGTTTTTTTTTTTTTTTTTTTTTTTACCTGCCCCCCTCTCTTGGCAGTTATGTCTTTTAACCTTATCTTAATTTTCCCATTCTTTCATGTTTTTTTGTCTTTTTTTCTCTGTCTTTTCTTTCCTTCTTTTTGCATTCGATCGTTCTTTCATTCTTTCCTTTTCTTCCTTATTCTTTCCAACCTATTACCATTCCTTTTTTTCTTCCTTATTCTTTCTATTCCTCTTTCTGTCTTTTCCTTTTTCTCTCTTTCTTTCATTCCTTTCTTTTCTTTCTTTTTTCTAGCCTTCCTTCATTCTTTACTTTTCTTCCTTATTCTTTCTATCCATCTTTCATTTCTTTTCTTTTCTTCCCTATTATTTTTATCCTTCTTTCATTCATTTTTTCTTCTTTATTCTTTCTATCCTTTCATACTTTTATTTTCTCCCTTGTTCTTTCTATCCTTCTTTCTTTCTTTCTTTCTTTTCTTCCCTATTCTTTCTTACTCTCTTTCTTTAGACTGCTTTTTTCTGCCTTCTTTCTCTCTTTTAATCTCTCCTTTTTATTGCTTGTCAATCCTTCCGACTTTGAACCTATTAGCACCCAACGTAAAATCCGTCAATTAACCATAAATATTCAAATAAAAAAAGTTAGGTAATAATTATACGTTTTGAAAAATGGTAATAATTATAGGTTTATGAAAACCCTGTGTTTATTATAGGTTTATAACAATCAAGTATTAATTATAAATTTCTAATTTTCAGTGTTATAAAAATCAAGCTTTAATTATCGGTTTATGGAAAACAATCCGGCGTTAATTTTATGTTTAAAAATCCAGTATTAGTTCTAAGTACAAAAAACAAAGGTATCGTTATTAGGTTCAATAAACCCGGTAATAATCATAGGTTAAAAAGATTCGATGTTTAAAAATCCGGTATTAATTATAGGTTTTTAAAAAAAACCCGGTATTAACTCGGTCTTAAGTCTGATATTAATCATACTAGATTTTAAAAAATCGGTATTAATTTTGTTTAAAAATCCGGTATTAATTATAGGTTACTTGAGATTAATTCCCATTGTCTCATTTTGGGGACAGTTGACAATTGACATTAATGGGTTAAGAACATTCGACTCACAGGCAATTTCTCCTACCAACCAAAAATATACGCATGTGCGCTTTTAAATCCCTTCTTCCCCACACCGCACACCCCTTCGCGTCCTTGTTGACAACAACGAAGCAAGAAAATAAAAGTCAGCAGAAAGTATTATCGAGAAGAATTAGGTCACAAACAAGAAACGCTCATGTGTGGGGACACACACACACACACACACACACACACACCGAGAGAGAGAGAGATAGAAAGAGAGAGAGGCGCACCCTACCATATACATGTACACACGATATAATCCAACAAGCTCTGTGACACAGCCTGAGTCCTGACCCAGCCATTCAATGATAAACAAGAGCACGTGGTTTGCGTCCTATTAAACGTGCGCATGCTCACACAAGTACAGCGAGCAAACAGCACTACGTAACCGTACTCTTTTGTAGCGAATATAAGTGCCGTCTAGAGTCGTCATGCCGGGGGAATTTTTCAACTTATGAAATAAGAGTATACGATTAATAAACTCGAAAGAAAAAACTAATCTTTTGCCAGTTAAAAAATTAAAAGTAAACTTGATTTATTTTGGAAAAATGTCAGAATAATCCAGATTTTATACTGGGGGCAAATCGCCTGCGTACGAGAAAAAAATGAATTGAGTAAATGTTATGATGAGCCATATAGATGTTCTTGTAATGTGGTTGTTAATAAATGTTTCTGATTTTTGTGTCTAAGTAAATGAATAAATTATTTGCAAGTGATAAGTCTATCATTAAAAGGTAATATTAAACATGAGAAAGTGATATTTGTGTAAAACCTATATCCAAGTGTTCTCTTGGTGAGAGCCCGATGAAAAAAGAGGATGATTCTAAATTTCCCGCCAGTAGGACGTTTTCCTTTTTTTTTCTCTATGAAATCATGGGAATAATCTTTTTTTTTTATTTCTCGTGATCGCGAGATTACTACATATACAAAAATTGAAAGGGGCGTGAGACAAGGATGTGACGTCTCACAGGATTAATTCAACCTTTACAATGAAACATTTCTAAAAGACCTAGAAATTTTATTATTAGTGGACACAATATTAACAGCATAAGATACGAAGTGGACTCTGATGTTGGCAGATACAGAAAGAGAACTATCCGAGACAAGGTATTAAGGAAAGCATGAAGAAAGGACTAAGAATCAATTATAAAAAGACTGAGTGTATGGTTGTTAGGAAGAAGAAAAGCCCAAGATGCAAGCTGTCAACTGTAGACGTCAAAATCAAAAAAAAAAAATATGGTCTTAAAATCTGGGAAATGTTTTATTTAGCATATGACGGAAAATGTGACATTGAAATCAGAAGGCACATTACCATAGTGAAAAATGTCTTCCAAAATATAAGCAGCGTATTAAGAACCAGGGAAAGTTTATTAGAAACAAAGTAAAGAGTCTTAAACAGCTATGCAGTTTAAATCCTCTTATGGGGTCAGTCAGTTATGTGCCATAAGTGATACACGTTTAGACGATCATGTATCTTTCGATACATGACTGACGAGGCAGATTTTTTCCCGCAATAGGTTGCTATTTCTTTCTGCGGTATCCATCCCAGGCTATAGAATCCGGTCTGTTCTGTTACTTACCCATAGCTGGTGGTGGGAGGGTGAGAGAGAAGAGGATTTATACCTTTCCCAAGGGTATTAGCACGTAGGTGAATTTAAAAGATTCGATTTGAATTCGAACTCGGCTCTCCCGTTTCTTAATCCGAGCCGCTATCCATTACTCCACCATGGGTAATAAACGTATTATTACAATTTCCTGAGGGAAGAGAAAACTTGAGGCAACAGAAATATGGTTCTACAGAAGAATTCTGAGAATACTATAGTCGGACCATGTGAAAAAACAAGGAAGTTTTAAGGAAAATTCTAACAGAAAGACCACTTATACTTAAAGAGACCAGTTCAAATTACGGAGGACACGCAGGGCGTATTTAAGGCAAGAGGGACAGAGGAAAGCAATAAAATAATTGATGGTAGAACAGGGACTGGATATAACACTGAAATGACAAAATTTATTTAAAACCTTTTTTTGTGTCTTTTCTTTTGTTTTTGTTCACCCTGTACAACTCCTGGGGATCACTCGAGATAGAGGATTACGTTAAGAGGCAGTTTATACGGATAGCAGAATATAACGGTTAATCCTAGACTTGAACAGGTTAAGATTGCAGTAACCGGGGAAATATCCTCTTGAGAGTCTATTCCACAGAGCAGTGGTTCGCGAGAAGAAGCTGTTCGAGGGGAACTTGCCTCTCGCCGATGGAATGTAAGTAGCATAACGGGTCCTTGTTGTGAAGGTTAGAACTGGCAGATTCAAGGAATGCAGTTTATCAGAACACTTTCCGTGGAAGTAGAGAGAGATAGAGCAGCGTGAGGCTTGTCACATCCCGTCTGTGAGAGAGAGAGATTGGAGGGTGAAAAATAATTCGCCTCGCACAAGAACACGAAAACGCTTTTGGACTTTATAGAGGCTGGAGAGTGCTGTCTGGACAGCTCCCGCCCAAATATGACAACAGTACTCAATTCTTTGCCTGATTTGGCTCTTGTAAATGTAGTGGAAGGTAGTTGCCAAAAAAAAGTTAAGCGTTAATTAGAACTACAAGAGAGAAGATGCGAAGAGCCATGATCACCCACCAATATAATCCAACAAGCACTGTGACACAGCCTGAGTCCCGACTCAGCCATTCAATGATAAAAAAAAAAAAGAGCACGTGGTTTGCAGTCTATTAAACGTGCGCATGCTCACACAAGAACAGCGATACGTAACCGTACTCTTTTGTAGCAAATATAAGTGCCGTCTCGAATCGTCATGCCGGCGGGAATTTTTCAACTTATAAAATAAGAGTATACGATTAATATACTCGAAAGAAAAAATACAGTGTAACCCGGGTATAAGAGAAACCGGGATATAAGAGAGATTTTCTCTGGTCCCAAATTAGAGCCATACTTACCTAAACAAAATAGACCAAACCCGGATATAAGAGAAATCCGGATATAAGAGACTTCTTCTCCGGTCCCGACAACTCTCTTATATCCGGGTTACACTGTAATCGAAAAAGAAGATTATTATGTTTTATAGACTAAAATACTTGAAATGGTTGGACGCAAAAATTTATATTTAAACTGCCAGTTAAAAAAAATTAAAAGTAAACTTGATTTTATTTTAGAAAAATATAAGAAATTTTTCAATAATCGCTATTTGTTCACTTGTGGAGGTTGTGTTAATGGATTAAATATTGATCAAAAATTGTTGAGTAAATTAGGCTGCGTGATGAAATTTCCTCTCACATTAAATTTCAGTATTCAACAAACGTAGAATAAGGACAACATGAGAAACAACAGTTTTTGTACAACAATGAATAAAATATTTATATAAACAAGAGATACAAAAACAACTGGAGTAAAGAGGTTTTAAAAAGTTCAAACGTCCTTTTATGTTTAGATTGGAATGTTGTCAAAGTTCTGGTTTGATAGATTACAAGTCGTTGAATGGTCTGTACAATAATGAGAAAGTGTGTTTGGGTATTATTGTAATTTAAGAAAAAAATAAACAGTTCAAGTTTGTACTTAAAGTAGAGAAATATTGTTTACGACTTACTTTAAGGTTTACGGAATTGTTGCTCTTTGATTTGTTTTCACTTGTTCGAAGAGAATATTCTGTAGTTGGAATAAATGGTCCTTAACAAGCTGTGTTTATGTTAATTGAAATAATTAACGTTGAGCTTGAAAGCGTATGAAAAAGATTCGTGTATTAAGTTGAATGTGGAAAACTTGAGTTGATTGTTCGTCATAAAATATTGCTGTGTGAGTGAGTGTTCTCTCAGGCTGGAATCATGTCATCTGTGTGACGAGTTCAAAGGATTCCGATCGGCTCGCTGTCGAAGATGAAAGAAGTTTCATATTTTATTGCTAACCTTGGTCAAGTTTTAGGCTCACAGAGGCTTGACAGATTTTGGCGGAATTATTTTTTTGGTCAGGTCAAGAACTAGATCGATGCTATTAAATATTAAGTGATCAATTAGAAGTTAAAGTTTTCTGAAAATATTTACTAAGCTGAATAAGCTCTGTGATCCACTTTTTGTACAAAAATTGATGTTGATAAAAGAAGGTGGTAGCGGGATGCTAAACACTGTCTATTTTCACGAACTTATTTCCATTGTCTGTTCACTAAAGCGCCGGTGACGTTTTTATTTACATAAATTATATGTATTAGGTTGGTGCAAAAATAATGTCGGTTTTGCCGTTAAAAAACACGTCAAAAACCGACATTTTTGCACCAACCTAATATTAGGTTGGTGCAAAAATAATGACGTAATGTCGTTTTTTGACGTATTTTTTAACGTCAAAAAACGACATTATTACGACATTATTACGTCATTATTTTTGCACCAACCTAATATATAAGGTTACTCAAATTGAAAGAGAAAACAGTTCACTGAGAGGAAAATGTCAAGAAAGTTAAAGTACTTTAATCGCTAGTTCATCCACAGTAAATTCACGTCCAAATTCTTACAGCGTTTCACCATTCTTGGCAGATTTTCTGTTATCACAATGTGGGATATTTATTAGGTTGGTGCAAAAATAATGACGTAATAATGTCGTTTTTTGACGTTACGTCAAAAAACGACATTATTACGTCATTATTTTTGTACCAACCTAATAATAACAAATATGATGGAAACAAAATAAAAAGAATGTAAATGAAAACAGATAGATTATATAACTAAAACACAAACCAAAAAAATTAATTTAAAATTCACAGGGTATCTCATTCATGAGTGGGGCTCCCCACTCCCCGGATTCTTCCGGGGGGGATTGGCAGAAGAGGGAACGCGTTTTTTTTTCTGTTTTTTTTTTTGTTTTTTTTTTTTTGTCCGTTGGAGTAGATGCTACGGTTGTAGCATGTTTCCTGCTGGAGGCCTTCTATTCTCCCTTGCGTTTCCCGACCCTGCTGTGTAACGCTTGTTCCGTAGTGGTGGTATGACCAGCTATGACTAGCTAAGACAAGCTTTGACCAGAATGTTTATGTGCTGTGTCCTTTCAGGACGTAAGCGATTATGGCTCTCCACTTCCCCCTATCCCTTGTACCTCTCAATAACTTTCGTACCTCTTCCACCTCCCCCAGACCACGCTTTGTCATGCACTTGCTTAAGCCCGCCAGGTATGTCATGCGTTGCTTTCCCTTGTTTCTTTCCCCCCTCTATTCGACCTGTGAGTATCAGATCCTCCAGGCCCTCCTTTCTCATTACGTAGCCAAGAAACTCCAGCTGCCTCTTCCTGATGTTAAGTATAAGCCTCCTCCTTGTTTGCATCTTCTCTAACACCTCATCGTTGCTCGGTCCATGATATCCTCAGTATTCTTCTGTAGAATCATATCTCCATTGCCTCGAGTAGATAAGCTATGACTAGTTTAGACCAGCGGCCCGAGTGGAAACACTCGAGTTCCCACGTTAAAAACCGACCTTGTGTCACAACCTGAGTAGTCAAACCAGTGCAAACAAATGTAGTCCAATGAAATCCTAAAGGACGAAACGCGTTGCACGAAAACTTTCCAATTTGTTATAAATCTCTCCTCTAAAATAGTTCTTGATATATAAAAATATATATATCGTTATTCCAAAAATTTATATATTCAGATTTTTCGTCTAAAATCACAGATTTTTTTTAAACAACGAAAAGCCATTAATCTCACAGTGGGCATGTATCGTTGCAAATAATGATTATTCAGATAAATAATATTAATTTCACTTAATTCTATAAAGTTAACTAAAATATATAGGTTTACCTCACCAGGTAACCCTATATAGGTTGATGTTTATCGAGCACGTCTAGCAAAGCATGAAGCTGCGATGACATTAAACATTTGTAAGTGCACTGTTCGACTTTATTGAGTAGAAGTATAAACATTTATAAGTGCAAATAACCTGTTGATCCGAAGAGAATGACTTTTTTTCCGCACTTCCGGTGAACATTCATATTCGAGCTGCACCTTGTAAACTTAAACCTGAATAGTCACATAAAACGAGTATTTTATATATCTTAATCCTTTTTCTTTTATACGCCATGTGCTTTCAGGATGTAGACGATCATGGCTCTCCACGACATTCTGTCGTTTGTAGCGTTAAATAATTTGTCTTTTTACCATCCCTTCCACTTACCTACCGTTCCGCCATCCTTTAACATAATGTAGGTGGTTAGCTGCCTGCCCTGACCTTTTTCGCTTCGATATATCAGATTTTCCAAACCCTCTTTCCTCATTATGTATCCCAAAAATTAAGGTTGTCTCTTTTTGATTTCAAGTATAAGTCTCTTCTTTGTTACCATTTTCATTACAAAATTCTTCGTTGTTTACACGCTCTGACCACTGTATTTTCAGCGCCCTTCTGTAGAACCACATTTCTGTTTCATGTTTGTGTTCCCGGAGAGATGAAGAGGACATCAAATCAAAATTTGAAAGCTTTACTCTATTCGTTAATTTGATTTTAATTTTTATTTTATAATTATCAATATAAGTCAATATTTTCACAAAACGTCACTTAAGACATTACGATAACTGACCAGAAACCTTCGGGTAAAAAATGCCGATAACAACAGATGGTTGTCGAACTCACGTTTGTGTTACCGAAGAGATGTCGAGGACATCAGATAGTATTAGGTTGGTGGAAAAATAATGACGTAATAATGTCGTTTTTTGACGTATTTTTTTAACGTCAAAAAACGATATTATTACGTCATTATTTTTCCACCAACCTAATATATATTTTTTTCAATGCTTACGTTTGATCATTTGTACATAAATAAATATGACAACAACATTGGACCACGTTGCTCAAAATAAAAATTATCACTCATTTTGTTTGTGTGTCTCTTTCTTTCTTTCTTTCTTTCTTTCTTTTTCGGTCTATATATTCATTCTCTGTCTATTCATACACAGATACATGCATACATGCATATATATCCATCGCACCATATATATATATATATATATATATATATATATATATATGGTGCGATGAATAAATTGTCGTCTAAATTAAGCAAAAGTAAAATAACACTGATATCTCATTTTAACAGATAAATGTATCTGTTAAAATGGGATATCAGTGTTATTTTCAGAATTACACAAAAATATCTTAAAATAAATACCAAAGAAGAAATTCATTAAATAAAATAGCCATTGGCTTCGACCACGGCCTCCAGACGATGTCGGAATCTCCTGCAACTCTTCAGGACGGTTTTTCTCATTTAAGTTGGAGAATGCTGTTATAATCCTTGCCTCCATTCATAATAATCGAGGGGGGTTTCAGTTTAGGGATTTAGGTGGACAGATGTAAGGGGTGAAGTCGCAGTCATTAATCGCTAGGTCGCTCAGTGGATCGGTCTGAGTTCAGTCTGAGGTCGGACCAGCTGACCGGTTGAACTCTCTGCCTTCGGGGGAGAAGGAACCCGAACGAGGCTACGCCGAAGGGCGGAATCTCTTTCGGGGAGGTAAACCGACCCTGAACCCGTTTATACGGGTTCAATGAGCATATTTTTGGCTGAGCCCACGGGCTCGGAGATCCCACGGGCTCGGAGATCCCACGGGCTCGGAGATCCCACGAGCTCGGAGATCCCACGTTAAACCAGCCTTGTGCCACATGATGCCCTCGTGGGGGGGTGACTAAATATAGTCATTACTGTGTTCTGCTTGCGTGGCATGGTGCAGATTCCTGTTACCAGAGATAGGGTATTGCAGCAGCCACCCTCTTTACCCAGGGCAGCACTACCTACTCAAGGCACTTCATGTAAGCCTCCGCGTTGTGTCTGACGCTCTCACTGACAAATTCGAGAGTTCTTTTCTTATCTGAACGGTCAGAGTTAGATTTCCAAACTACTGTACCTTCGTAATCACCATTAGAATCATCCAACTCTTTACGAGTCTTCTGTACTGTCAACCACTCAGTCAAATACTGTCAAACACACAGACACTCAGACATGTTCGTATCAGATCTTCCGGCGCGAATGCCAAGCAGTAACGCATGCCGTTTCCAAATTTCTGGCGAAATGAATTGCGCCATTGTGCTCTTTTCTCACAGACGGCGCCCAGCTGACCCTACTATACTGTGCAGTTGATAAAATCAAAAACAAACACCGCGCATGCGCCAAATTAAAATATAATATGGGGACTATTTACCCATCGCACCCTGTATATACATTTCTTAATATAATAAACGTTATTTTTAGTGGGTACATGTATTGACATCTATTTTTAAACAGTGTAATGAATCTCAAATCTAGAAAAAAGAAGAATATGCCGCCTGAGAGCAATATCATACTATTCGAAATCTATCCATCTATATATATATATATATATATATATATATATATATATATATATATATATATATATATATATCCTTTATTAAAGGATATTACATTAATAAAGAATTATCGCTCTACTGACGTATTGGGCCCTATTTTTAAATTAATGTTACGAACGTTTGAATTTATATTTGATTCGTTCTCATTTCATTTGTATATATATATATATATATATATATATATATATATATATGTTTCTCTTTCAGTCTGTTCATTATCTATCTATCGATCGATCGATCGATCAATCTGTCTCAAATTATTATTTATCTTCTACGTGTATATATATATATATATATATATATATATATATATATATATATATATATGTTTGTGTGTGTGCGCGTATGTGTGTTAATTAAGTATATATCTATGTCTGCTAATTATCTATCTATCTGAATCTGTACATCATCTTGTTAGCTGTCTAGGTATCTCAATCTATTTTCTGTGTCTATCTCGCTAGCTATCAATTTTTGTTCATTCTATCTATACATGTATGTAAATACTCTATCTATCTATATCAGTCTGATCTATCTATCTATCTATCTATCTATCTATCTATCTATCTATCACCGTCTGTTCATTTACATCTATTTCAAACTCTACATGAGTTTCTATCTATCTATCTATCTATCTATCTATCTATCTATCACAGTCTGTTCATTTACATCTATTTCAAACTCTACATGAGTTTCTATCTATCTATCTATCTATCTATCTATCTATCTATCTATCTATCTATCTATCTATCTATCTATCTATCTATCATTTTCATTTATATAAATGCCATATAAATTTGAACACTGAGTAAAAGGTTGTTTAGTCAGAAACTGTAACTGTTAAAAAAAGTCTGACTTTATAATATTCAACGAATAATTGTATAAAAATAATCATCTAACCTTTCCTGTCTTTTTACATGAAATAAATTTCTCAGCAATTCATGCATTGTGCAGATACTTTGTAAAAAACAAATGGATTCACTTCAAAACATTTCTTTTCGTTGCACACAAAGAGATTATTTCCAAGCCGACCTAATACCGCATTTTTCGACAAATCAAACCAACTAACATAACCATAAAATGACACGGCTTCTTCACCATAGCTTTCAGTAAACCTACCCTGCAATCACCCTGCAACGAGTGTCTGTCTCTGAGTGTCAGGTAAATACGACATGTTCTCCAGAGAGTGATAGCGTGATAATGATAGAGGCACTCTTTACTGTAAGGCATGCAAATTGAGAAATGAGTCTGTCATCTGGGACACAGTATAAATGGAATTACAGGAATAGAAAGAAAGAAAGAAAGAAAGAAAGAAAAAAAGAAAGAAAGAAAGAAAGAAAATAAGTAAGAAAGAAAGAAAGAAAATAAGTAAGAAAGAAAATAAGTAAGAAAGAAAGAAAGAAAATAAGTAAGAAAAAAGAAAGAAAGAAAGAAAGAAAATAAGTAAGAAAAAAGAAAGAAAGAAAAAAGTAAGAAAGAAAGAAAGAAAATAAGTAAGAAAGAAAGAAAGAAAGAAAAAAGTAAGAAAGAAAGAAAGAAAATAAGTAAGAAAGAAAGAAAAAAAAAGAAAAAAGTAGGAAAATAAGTAAGAAAAAAGAAAGAAAGAAAGAAAATGAGTAAGAAAGAAAGAAAGAAAATAAGTAAGAAAGAAAGAAAGAAAATAAGTAAGAAAGAAAGAAAGAAAATAAGTAAGAAAAAGAAAGAAAGAAAGAAAGAAAGAAAATAAGTAAGAAAAAAAGAAAGAAAGAAAAAAAGAAAGAAAGAAAAAAGTAAGAAAGAAAGAAAGAAAATAAGTAAGAAAGAAAGAAAAAAAGAAAGAAAGTAGGAAAATAAGAAAGAAAGAAAGAAAGAAAGAAAAAAAGAAAGAAAGAAAGAAAGAGAATAAGTAAGTCGTCCATCCCTGAGGACAAGTCTAGTCTTTAGCACCCGGTGTTACAGTTTTCGACAAACTAAAATCCATAGACGATGTAAAGGGTGTGGAATGTTTGTTTTTTTTTACTCGTAAACGACAGAAAAAAACAAAAAAAAAAACATGTAGCACTCGGTAACAAAAAGCTCTGTAATTTTTTCGCGAGGTGAGGTTCACCATTTTACGGTGTTTATCGGGTGACACTCGTTCGTTGGCGTATTTGGGAGGCTTTAACACTCGATCACTTCTCTTTATCGTTCTGCTTTGTATGTACGAGCGTTAAAACTTTCAACCAACGATCGGAATATGGTATATGCACATTCCCCGGCTTTTAAGAGCTGGAATCAGTTTCTCTGAAAAACCTGTATAAGTATATTAAGTAGTAAAAAAAGGGGAAAATAGAGGTGGGGAGAGAGGATGAGAATGAAAATTGGTATTAGGTAAGAAGAAAAAAACAAATGAAAAAGAATATATATATATATATATATATATATATATATATATATATATATATATATATATATATGGTTGGATTGATGTGAGTTTGTGACCCTGGGTTTCACGCTTTTGCGATGTCTGACGATCGCAAAAGCGTGAAACCCAGGGTCATAAACTCACATCAATCCAACCCAATATGTTAGCTCTATCTCTGATATTGAGCGCTTTCTAATAAGTACCGCGCATATAATATATAAATAATTATATATATATATATATTTATATTTATATACACACACTTTTCACACACGTATATATATATATATATATATATATATATATATATATATATATATATATATATATATATAGGTGGCCTGACGATTGCGTCTATGATGAAACTGCCTGTCGCTTCTGAGTGTTGACTTCAGTGTTCACTTTTATATTTATATTTACATACGCTCTATCTCTGATATTGACCACTTTATCCCATAAATATAGCACACCTTAAAACTATATTTTTTCATATATATATATATACACACACACACACATACATGTTTCATTGAATAATAGACAAGTGTTGTCTATTTTATGTAAATTCTTTTCATGACGTCTGATAAGCTTAATAACATTAACATCAAACGAAGAAAGAAAATATATTTTTTAATCCAATCTAATCTTGTCTGTGTATTGCTTAATATATTGTACTGTAATTGTCATCTTTGATAATGGCTTAAGTAAGCCGAAAGCTTAGATTGGATTGAAAAATATGTTTTCTTTCTTCGTTTAATGATAATGCTATTAAGCTTATCAGATGTTATGAAAAGAATTTACATAAAATAAATAGACAACAATTGTCTATATTATTTAATGAAACATGTATGAATGAAAAATGCTGCCTAAATACACACATAATATATATATATATATATACACAGCCATGAATCTCCCCAACTTTTTCAACTCATAAGTGCTTCAGCCTCTCGATGACAAGCCCAGCTCTGACAATTGTCAAGCAAATCTATCGTCAATCAATTAAATGCCATATGAGATTAACGCTTGGACGATCATGTCTCTTTCAATTACGCTTGAATGACTATGCCTCTTTTGATTCGTGACTGACTAAGTAGAAGATTTCCTCGCCATAGGTTGCCGGTTCTTTCTGCGGTAGATTGGGTGCCAACCAAGGCTATAAGACCCAGTTTGTCCTGCTATTCAACCCAATAGCTAGCGAGGAGAAGAGATGAATTCATACCTTTCCCAAGTTTTAAAACAGAGCTACATTCGGCCCGGGAGATTTTTGTTCGGCCCGCCAAATCAACCGTAGTAAGGAATTTGCATTTTTTTATTTTTTTATTTTATTTTTATTGTGTTAGTTGTTACCCTGTTATTCTTGCTGTAAAGTGAGAGATCTTGTTTTAAATGATATAACATTAATCTGTTTTTTCTTTAAACCTCCAGACCAAGGCACCCTTCTGGACGGAGCGGTCTGAGGTCGAGACAATATATTATAGTACATTTCATGACTCACCTCTAAGACACTGCATAGCTGTCTCTGCAAAAGGTTGCCGACTCTTACCTTAAAGTTTGTTTTCGTTGATTTATGGACCTTTTTTCATCGTGATATGCTGCTTTTTTTACGTGACCTAATGGAGGAACCTACCTTAAAGCATAAGCTACCAAAAATATCTTCATTGAGTCTATCAGATACTTTTACAGAACCACAGCTGGAATTCTTCTTCTCCTTCTTCTTCTTCTTCTTCTTTTTCTTCTTCTTCTTCTTCTTCTTCTTCTTCTTCTTCTTCTTCTTATTATTATTATTATTATTATTATTATTATTATTATTATTATTGTTGTTGTTGTTGTTGTCATTATTGTTGTTGCTGTTGTTGTTGTTGTCATTATTGTTCTGCTTGTTTCTCCATTCCTTAGCGCGAACGTACCGCGAAGCAATTACCTCAGATAAATAATTAGAAGGAAAGACGGAAAAGATATATCAGCGACACTGTTTTGGTATAGTGAAAGAAAGAAAGAAAGAAAGAAAGAAGTAAAGAAAGAAAGAAGGAAAGAAAGGGTAATAACGCTCTAGTGCGTTTAACGTCTGCTTCAGTGAAATGACAAACCTTGTCAAATTTTGAATCTTGACGGTTCCACTTACTTTTTTAAATAATGATCTGCATTCATATTTCTGATTGTTATTGCTATATATATTTTTAATCGTTAAGCTCAGATATTTAATTATGCAAAGAGGAATTTCCAAGGGTACTTTATGGTCGTGGAACGCGTGAGGAGCCTATTTAATTATTACACGAAGGAGTATGATTCATCAGAAAATTTAAATAGCAAAACAGTGAAATTTTCACGAGCCCTACTAGTTGTTATTATTATTATTATTATTATTATTATTATACTGTAGGTCATCAGGTAGGCAGTGTAAATGTGTCGATATATGTGCGCATGCGTGTTGCGAGAATGTCTGCATTTGAGACAATGCTTAAAAAAATGTGACAGAAAAAAAGAAGGTTTATCAGGCATTTACCCTGAGCTCTAGCTGCGTATGGAGTGAACTTGCTGTTAGGGCAGGATGTCTCAGCAGCCTTTCACAATGGCACCTGACCTTAACGCTAATATTTTGTAACTTAACGGAAATGCCATAATGAAGTGCATGCGATTTTTAACATATTTTATTAGTAGTAGTATTAGTAGTAGTAGTAGTAGTAATAGTATCATCATCATCATTATTATTGTTGTTGTAATTTTTTCATCTTGCTTACATTCCTCGATTGTCTGAAAGTTACATACACACACTCACATATATATTTAACCCCACGGCAGGAAATATGTTGTATCAGAGCCAATATATATACTTATATGTACATTTGTCTATTTAGGTAACAATTCCTCTGTAATACACACATTATAGCAGTATAACTAAAATCCACGAAAGCACTCAGAATTACTAAACTTTAATATAGTTTCTACACACATTAAGTCCAGAAAGGAAAACACATCTTTACACACAAGAAAATATAATAAAAACTTAGCAATAGCACATTGTCAGTCTTGTTTAACAAATTACACATGTATATATAATTATTTACACTATTATCCCCATCTTTGTTGTTTTCATCACAACGTTTTGGCAGTTGTGCCTCTCGACCATCTTTAGGCGTATATCAATCTGGGTAATATACAAGGAATTCTGAGCTGAACCCTTTATTTAATTTACTTAGACTTTTGTGTCCCACTGCTCATGTCTAGGGACATCTTGTCTAGTTTTTTATTTATTTATTTTTTTTTAATGTTGTGCTTGCCGATTTCCACTGAGTGCAATACACACGGCCCGACACAGGGACTGAACTCACAACCACTATGTCCCCAGATTCAAAAACCAACGCTTTTATCCATTCGGCCATTCTAGGTATGGATGCTTCGTTAAAAATGACGGGCAGAGAACATCGTCTGAGTTTTTATTTGATTTCTCTTGTGTGTTTCAAAGTTTGCTTTTGGGGGAAGGGACTGTGTGCGTGAAGAAATTATCCATAGTTGGTTATTCGAACGGTTTCGGCTAACACTTTAACGATTTTCCAGGCGCGGAGGGTGGGGGTGACAATTTTTTGTGGTAACATGGATTAATAATAGTTTTCGTTTTCTATATTGTGACATGTGAGAATTATTTTTTTATTAGTTATTTTCCTTTTTAGTAGAGTTTTGTTTAGTTTCCAAATACGCCCAGAACATTCAGGTGATTTTGAGTAACGAGCTGGTGATTTGATATTTTATCTCTCTCTCTCTCCCTCCCCACTCTCTCTTTCCCATATATATATATATATATATATATATATATATATATAAAGACATGTCTCACTGAATAAATTAGACAAGTTTTGTCTATTTATTTTCAATAGGATCCTCTCATATTCATGGACAAGATTCTTAGTATCCTTATTAAAGGAAGAGAGAAAATTACGATGTTGATACATATTCATTTATTCCGAGTACTTTCGGCATTAGCACAATGTCATCATCATGGTGGAGTATTTTTCTAAAACAAAATTGTTGTGTTCAGCTGAAAGTTAAATTCTTTACTTGTGACGTGAAAAACACTAAGGTTATGTACTGTACGATTTAAATTTTACGATATAAACGCCAGAGAAGGCAACGAAGTTATGAAATGTCTAAATTTTCGTCTTAGAAAAAACTATTTTTGTCTTAAAAACAACAATTTTTGTCTTATGACAGGAATCTCCTGCGTCATAAACTTGGTTGGGCTTTCATCACATAAGAGGACGTAGATGCGATAGGCAGCAATAAACTACAGAAGAACTCAAAATTGATCGCTGCATTTAAGTAATGCATTAATATTTAAGATTACTTATTTAAGCTTTAAGAGTTCAACGATAATTTTTTTGCCTTCACTTAATTTAAAGACAAGATGTACGTAGGTCCTTACTTTCCGTACAAACAATTATTTTTATTTCATAGGTGACTTGCGCTGGATTTCACAACTAATTTAGATTATTCTATAAAAATTGTTATCGTAAAAGAAAATTAGTCGCAAAAAAAAAAAAAACACGTAAAAAAAAGCGCGAAAAACAGTCGCAGTAATAAAAACTTGGGAATCCAAAAATTGCAGGTCTGGATCCGATCCGGAATGTTTTTAATTTGCTCACGGAGTCTGCCTGATTCCATAATGTTGGGCTACGGCCTCTAGGAATAAAGTTGAAAACACGAACAATTTCATTTTCAAACACTGTAATATGAGAAGAGTATTTTTTTTATTTGAACATGAGCTATTGGAAGTTACACAGTTGGGCCCCTTTAATTGTTTTTATCATTAGAAGCCAACATGGCGGAATCCGAAAACAATCGCAGTAATGAAAACTTGGGAATCCCCAAATTTCAGGATTGCAGATCTGGATCCGGCCCGGAATGGTTTTAATTTGTTCACGGAGTCTGCCTGATTCCAAAATGGTATTATGTGTTGGGCTACGGCCTCTAGGAATAAAGTTGAAATAGTAGGACACAGTGACACACCGACACTCGCATTTATTATATGGATATATATATATTGTTTAAAATTTGCTCTAATTATAGGGGAAGAATGTTCAATGTCGGGGATAGAGAGTTTCTAGTTCTAATCAGTGGAGACTCAGAAATGCCCACTCATCGGCGTATCGTATGTTTGTTCCACTCGAGGCGGTTGTAGAATTTGCCGCCTCTCGAAACAACATTCCAAAACTGGACAGCATCTGCTTCATGACAACGACATGATACTTTATCATACCAATTCATCTAAACGAGGTAGCAACCCAAACCCCCCAAAAAGTAAAACTTACCGCCCTTCCAGCCTCTAGGCCGGCCAATGTGTTCACTGAACGACGATTGGCACTTTCACGCTTTATGCGATCATTCTACCATCTGTCACTCCTTTTCGTACATATAAGCCACTTGAGGATAACGAAAAGTTGGGGAAGGAGGAAACCAGTTTTTCCCGGTTTTCTTTTCTGTTCAAGGCTAATGTTTTTAGCTTATTTAAAGTCCTGACCTTGAGTTTGCTTACTTTATTTACTTATTTTGATTTGGTTTTAATATATATATATATTTTAATTTATTTTATTTATTTATCTAATTATTATTTATTTATTATTATTATTTATTTTTTATTTATTTATATATTATATTTTAATATATTTATAATACATAACATATAATATAACAATATATAATATAATAATATATAATATAACATATAATATATTTATATAATATTATTTATTTATTATTTATTTATTACCATTATTTATTTATTATTTATTTATATATTATATTTTTAATATATTTATAATATATAATGTAAAATATAATAATATATAATATAATAATATATAATGTATATAATATATAATAATATATAATATATATAATATAATATATAATAATATATAATATAATAATATATAATATATATATATATAATATAATATATAATAATATATAATATATATAATATATATATAATATAATATATATATATATATAATATATATAATATAATATATAATGATATATAATATATATATAATATAATATATATAATATATATATAATATATAATAATATATAATATATATATATATAATATATATATATAATATAATATATATATATAATATGATATATATATATAATATAATATATATATATAATTTATAATATAATATATAATAATATATAATATAATATATAATATATTTATATATTATTTATTTATTATTAATTACTTATTATTTATTTATTCATTGATTATTATTATTATTATTATTATTATTATTATTATTATTATTATTATTATTATTATTTATTTATTTATTTAAATATTATTTATTTATGTATGTAATTATTATTAGGTTAGCGAGAAAATTTGTGGGGTTTCCCAGGTATAAATTTCTTATTTAATAATAAGAAATTTATTTAATAAACCGAACGAACTTTTTGGACAACACAGTATTTTTATTTATTTTATGTAATTTCTTTGGTTCTAAAGTTTGGTATTTTATTTTAAATAAACTCTATTACTACTAGGTTTTGAGTTATTAGTTGCCAAGTCTTCCGGGCCGTGGTCGTCTTCACCCTTCTGTACGCTTGTCAGGCCTGGACTTTATATCGCGGGAACATCAAACGTTTAACACGGCTGCAGCAAACGAAGCCCCGAAGAATCCTCCACATCAGTTGCGAGGACAGCATCACCAACAACGATGTCCTCTCTCGGACATCCATTCCCAGCATCGAGGCTACCATCCTTCAAAATCGTCTCCGCTGGACGATTCACGTGCCCTGGATGCGTCCCATTCGACTCTAACGTATCATCGTGTTTGGAGAACACAGCATTTTTAAGAGGCTACGCGGATGCCCATAACGACGCTTTAAGGATCAGTTGAAGACATTTCTGAGGCAGGCCAACATTAACCTGATACCTGGGAAACCGTTTCTGCAAATCGGCCTACCCAGCGTAGAACCATCCGATGGGAGGAACGAGACTTTCGAGTCCATCCGTCAATATGAAGAGTATCTGCGACGTGCTGTCAGGAGGGCCCAACTCGCTAAACGTGTCCACCACCCACACTTCTCTGTGACACCTGTTCACGACTCTTCGGGGGTAGACTGGGCCTTCTCAGCCATCTCCGCCACCACCGCCAGAGGGGAGAAAGGAAATAAGGAGAGAGGATGACGATCCCGATGACCAAATGAGAGCGGGTGACGACGACTATTAATTACTATTCCTCCTTGCATTGAATATTGCTGTCATATCCAGTCTGGTGCTGCTACTGTGTATTTAAAAATTCTTGATAAAATACAAATAAGAATCTGCAATATTATTGGTCCTGATCTGCGATGATTTTGCTTCAATACAAACCGACAGCTCCATTTGGATATTGACCAATAAACAAAAGAAATTTTCCGTCTTGCTCTATACCCAAAATATAGGAATATATATATATATATATATATATATATATATATGTTATGGTTCGGTTCCTTGTACCACGGTGATAGTCCAAGGTAGAACCAAAAAGAAGAACTCGAATACGGATTTGGAATAACACAGATATATTACAAACAGGAATATATACAGAGAGGTAGAAAGTGTTAGTACGAACAATCAGGTTTAGTAGTAATTGTCTGAACGCGACTCTGTTTCGGACTGCCTTTGACTCGACTGACTGACTCGCACTGACTGACTGACAGACTCCTGACGAAACTCACTCCAGGCTTCAGACTGAACGGTATTTAGTCCCCCCCCCCCTACGAGGGCATCATGTGGTACAAGACAGGTTTAACGTGGGATCTCAGAGCCCGTGGGCTCGTCCAAAAATATGCCCTTTGAACCCGTATAAACGGGTTCAGGGTCGGTTTACCTCCCCGAAAGAAACTCCGCCCTTCGGCGTAGCCTCCTTCGGGTTCCTCCCCGCCGAAGGCAGAGTTCAACCGATCAGCCGGTCACCCGACTTCGGGCTGAACGATATTCAGTCACCCCCCCCCCACACACACACGAAGGTGTCAGGTGGCACAAGGCCTTTTAAACGTGGGCACTCCGAGCCCGTGGGCTCGGACAAAAATATGCCCAATGAACCCGTATAAACGGGTTCAGGGCCGGTCTACCTCCCCGAAGGAGACTCCGCCCTTCGGCGTAGCCTCCTTCGGGTTCCTCCCCGCCCGAAGGCAGACAGTTCAACCGATCAGCCGATCAGCCCTTCGCCCGACTTCGGGCTGAACGGTATTTAGTCACCACCCCCCACCTCGAGGGCATCATCTGGCACAAGGCCGGTTTAACGTGGGGTTTCCGAGCACGTGGGGTTTCCGAGCCCGTGGGCTCGGGCAAAAATATGCCCTTTGAACCCTTATAAACGGGTTCAGGGTCTGTCTACCACCCCGAAAGAGACTCCGCCCTTTGGCGTTGCCTCCTTCGGGTTCCTCCCCGCGCGAAGGCAGAGAGTTCAACCGATCATCCGGTCGCCCGACTTCGGACTGAACTCCTCTCTTCCGTTTGAGGTGCAGTATTTATTACGTATGTTATTATGGGTAAGGTCCCATAACAATATATCTAGTTAAAGTAAAAATCAGACAACCTTAAGTGTCCATAGATTATATTTTATTGCCTCAGGAAAGGGATTTTTTCCTGGTTCCTCAGATTATCTATTTCCAAGCATACATATATTTAATCATTTCACGCCAAACAAGGCAATAGAGCTACTAACTTACAAGGGGGTGCTGAATGTGAAAGAATATAAGAAAAGTGATATTTAAGGAGCGAGAACAATAGAAGAAGACTAATCAAGAAGACACAATAGAACGATTGGCATTACACATATATTTTTAAAGATCAAAGTTGGCTGAAAAGCATAGAACCGGAGTTCCACAAGTGAGAAAAGTGACTGTTAGCATAGAACTACGGTTCTATAATATTGATATCCAATATTCTAGTGATGCTGAATTCATGAAAAGTTGTTTTTTATGATAAATCAGCATATATATATATATATATATATAGAGAGAGAGAGAGACAGACAGACAGAGACAGAGACAGAGAGAGACAGAGAGAGACAGAGAATTTACAGAATTAAGTTTCCTGTGCTTCTCAACCGTCTGTTTGTTGTGCGACCTCCGTCAAATAAACAGGGCGTACCCATGAACCATTAAATTCCGAGAAAACACTGAAATTTAAGTATATATATATATATATATATATATATATATATATATATATATATATATATATATATATCAAGTTGGTGCAAAAGTAACGTCTGATTTAAAGGTCTATATTAAAAATGAAAAAGCCCATGATTATGAAAATGTTTATTCGTTAAAATAACCTCTTTTTCTTTCTAGAACATCATTCCATTTGTCAAGAAGCTTATAAATGTTACATAAATGTAAAATTCCTTAGGTTTTGAAGCAAAATATGAATCCAACACATTTTCAGCCTCTTCTCTTGATGTCAACCGAAGACCATCCAAATAATTCTATAGATCCCGAAACAAGTGATAATCAGAAGGAGAAAGTTCAGGAGAATATGGCGGATTATTTCTCAACCAAACTCTTTCAAAAGACTTTTAGTCAACCAAGTTGTGTGAGGATGAGCATTATTGTGATAGATGACGACACCCTTTCTGTTTACTAAGGAAGGTCACTTTTGGTTTAGAGCTGTTTTCAAAACGACGAAGTTGATCACAGTACAGATTAACTGTAATTCTTTGATTGTTGTTTAAAGGTTCGTAATAGACACTTCCTTCAATATCCAACCACATGCTCAACATGATCTTCTTTGGATGAAGTCCACCTCTTGATTGTTGAACTGGTCTTCCTCCTTGACTGATCTACGATCAGCTGCATTTAAATTTGTGGTAAAGAATCCACTTTTCATCACCTGATTAAAGCCTACCTAAAAATGGTGTTTGAAGGTATCGTGAAAGCAATGATTCACAACAAGCAACACCCTGCTGCAGATTCTCTGGAGACGCTTCATATGGGACCCATTCCCCAACCATTGAAACATTTTTTATACTTTTTAATTGGCGTACCACGGTTGTATTATCTACATTAAATTATTCATGAAAAATATTTTTCATAATCTGAAAAAGAAAGGTAAAAATTACTCATTGTGACATTCCTTAACAAAAACGAGAAGCACAAATTTCATTAATCATATCTAAAACTTTCTTCTCAAAAATCGGACATTACTTTTGCACCAACCTGATATATATATATATATATATATATATATATATATATATATATATATATAGGAAGAGATGGAAAAATTTACCAAAATTACACAAAATATCTTGAAATACAAAGTAAATTTATTCAATAAAATCGCCATTGACTTCAACCACGGTCTCCAGACGACATCGGAATTTCCTGCAACTCTTCTAGATGGTCTCCTTGTTTAAGTTGGTAAATGCTGCTATAATCCTTGACTTCAGTTCATCTTTGGTGTTACAAGGAGTTTTGTTGTCACTCATTCAACTACGCCCCACACAAAATAATCAAGGGAGTTGAAGTTTGGGGAGTTAGGCGGCCAGATGTAAGAGGTGATGTGGTCGCAGAAAATGTCTGACAACCATGACTGTGTTAACCTACTTGTGTAGTCTGCTTGAATTTACGAACAATTTTTCCAATTGCACTCTGGGTTGATCGAATATGCTGACTAAACATCGCGAAGTGCGTAAAATGCATTTCTTTTTGAACGTCCATTTTCGTAATAGGCTTTGAGAATTTTAACACGTTGTTTGATTGTTAATCTTTCCATGGTTGAAATTGCCAAAGACTTAAATACTTAAGTTGTCAAATCTGAAAGAAAAAGAAAAAAAATTAAACGCTTAAGCTTAATTCACATTTAAAATCGGTCCAAGTTATTGGAACAAACTATATAGATATATATATATATAGGGAGAGAGAGAGAGAGAGAAGCAACAAATTATTAAATAAATGTAGAAGAAACTTTTCTGTATCTTGAGACTAGATAGGGAGAGGGAGAGAGAAATGAAGAGACGAAGATAGGTTGATTGAAAAGATTGAGATAGATAGTGATTTCCCAAACATATCTCAGATGTAGCACAAGGCCGAAAGTATGGGGGCACCGAGTGTAGATCGAACACACTACTCAGTCGTAATTGTTCTAGCGAGACAAGCTTGCTAACCATTACACCACCTCGAGGTGCCCTTTATTTTCTAAGCGTAGCTTAGATGTGTCACAAGGCCGAAAGTATGGGGCACCCAGTGAGGATCGAACTCACTATTCAGTCGTAACTGTTTTAGCGAGACAAGCTTGCTAACCATTACACCAAGCCGAGGTGCTCTAAGATAGATAGATAGATAGATATGAACAGACTGAGATAGATAGATAGATAGATAGATAGATAGATAGATAGATAGATGGATGTGAACAGACTGAGATAGATAGATAGATAGATAGATGTGAACAGACTGAGATAGATAGATAGATAGATAGATAGATAGATAGATAGATAGATAGATGTGAACAGACTGAGATAGATAGATAGATAGATAGATAGATAGATAGATAGATAGATAGATAGATAGATGCATGATTTGAGAAGTAGCTGTTGTAAGCAACAGCTTCAAGTCATCCTTTGAATTTGATAAAATGTTGTCCTTGTCGCCTACATTTCAACCTATCGGGATATTACACACTAT
>OZ010583.1:39411280-39536280 GCA_963932145.1 Acanthosepion lycidas | reverse complement strand
AGTCTACGAGAGAGCGTGGTTGTAGTAAAACCAAAATATGTAGTGGGTTTATTATTAATATCAGTGATTCAATCTCTGAACAGGCATGTAAATTGATATAATACATTGTTTTTTTTTTGTAGGGGATTTAGTTGTATGGTTGGAGGGTTATTGGAGACTATGAGGTCAATTGTTTGAAATTGTTTATAATATATAATGAACTTAAATTGTTTATTATTTTTAATGGGTTTAACATTTTGATGGGTTTAACATTTTAATGGGTTTAACATTTCTACCTATTATTTGTTTGAATATTGTTTCATCCTGTTTGTAATTATTATGCATTTAGTTAAAATAGTATAAGTTAATAATAGTATTATGCTTATTTTGACGTACACTATTCTGGTTACAATTATTATTAATATTATCAATTTTGTTAGTGGTATTATTGTTGTGGATTCCGTGAATGGAATCCTGCACAACTAAATAAACAACGCCAGTAATTGAGATAGAAAAATAAGTGTATTAAACGTAAGAATACAGACTTGAAGTGAAGATTAGTAGTCCAGGAATGCGGGTTAGTAGAAAGTATATGTACAAGTTTCTGTAAGTAAAGCCGTAATCATCTCTCTCTCTCTCTCTGGACTCCTGTATAACTCTCTGAGAACACCCTGTGTCTGTCTCCGTATCTCTCAACCTGTCTCAACGTATCTCAACGTATCTCAACGTATCTCCACGCATCTCAACGTATCTCAAACGTATCTCAACAGCAGGTATTCTCTCTGTCAGTATAAGTATAGTTTGGACGAGTCCATCTTACCTTCTTTTTTTGGAGGGAGTTAATATTTTTTCGCTTATGGTCTATTATTAGAAGTTCCGTTTTTTGGCTTGTTCTTCTGATCTTCGTGGCTACTTGTGGCTACTTGTGGTTTTTGAATTTCGAAGGCTTCGAAAATCGCCTCCATCGCGTCTTCATTTTCGGAAGGTGACGAGTTTGGTTCCTCTACCCGTCTTTTCTATTTCTGTTTCACCTTGAATCGTGTATAGAACATTCCCCAGTCGGTTCCCAGTATGCCATATTGTTCTTGAACATTCTGAAATCGACCCGTCCGCCTGGTTTGAAGAATCTTTTAGGCATTATCGGTGTATGCCGGTTTTTATTTTTGCTGGGTAATAGTTTATCAAAAGCAGACCGTATTTTGCGGGCAAACATCACTTCAGCTGGCGAAAGGCCAGATGGTGTGTTTCCGTTCGGGTTGATTCTGTAGACTTGTAGGAACTGTTGTATGGCTCTTTCTGTTGGTACGTACTCTGCTTTTTTCAAAGCTCTCTTAAGTGTGCCCACAAACCTTTCGGCTTGCCCGTTAGATCGTGGATGGTATGGTGCTATTTTAATATGTTTGACTTGATAAATCGCACAGAATTCTTGAAAGTCGCTCGAAGTGAATTGGGTACCATTATCCGTTACAAGGCAATCTACAACGCCGAATCTTGCGAATAACTCGTGTAGACAATAGTGTTTTCCGTCGTAGGGTTTTTGTATCTGAAAACTTCTGGCCACTTGTTAAAGCTATCTACCGTTATCAAGTAGTAATATCCATCTATGGGTCCTGCATAGTCTACATGGATTCTAGACCAAGGTCTGTCCACCTTAGGCTATGGTTTTTGTATAATAGGTGGTGCCTTTGGTGCCGAAGCACAGCCTCTACATTTTTCTATCATTTGAGTAATATCGTTATCCATATTAGGCCAATACACGAAACTTCTCAATAACTCTTTCATACGATTTTTCCCTGGGTGTCCTAGATGAAAGTCCTTCAGAATTCGTCTTAGTAAAGATTTGGGTATGAGCACTCTTTCATTATAAAGTAATACGTGATTACAAATTGAAAAACTGTCCGCTAGATTTCTTTCTTTTTCTTCTATTTTTCTCTTTGTACTTTGTTTGAATTCATCCATTTCAGCTTCTCTTCTGATTTCTAACAAGGTCACTGGTAATTCCCTTACTGTATTGATTAGAACTTTACTAATTTCGTCTTCGGCTCGCAAAGCCGCTATTACCGAGTCTTCCAGAGGTTCGCATATCGCAGGTACCAATCTAGATAATCTATCCGCATGATCAATTTTCTTCGACGGTATGAACTCTTGTTTGAAATTATAATTCAATAATATAGTTCCCCACCTCAGACATCTGTTGGCTGTGTAAATTGGTAGTCCTTTTTTCGATCCGAATATAGTGAGAAGAAGTTTATGGTCAGTTTGAAGAGTAAACTCACATCCATATATGTATCTGTGGAAGCGAGTTATGGCGAATATTATGCCTAACGCTTCTTTCTCATTTTGCGAATAATTCCTCTCTGTTGGTAACAACGATCTAGGTGCGTGAGCTATAGGTTTCCTTGTGCCATCCTGCATCTTGTATAATATACAAGCTCCCACTCCGTGTGAGCTAGCGTCACTAGCAATGATAATTTCCAGTTTGGGATCAAAATGCGTCAGTGCTAGATCAGACGTTAATTTCTTTATGATCTCCTTAAAAGCTTTCTGACAATCTTCCGTCCAGTTCCATTTGTTATCTTTTTTCAATAATTCATTGCGGGGGGCCCTCAATTTATGCATGTTTTCAATGAATTCACCGTAATAGTTCGCTAGACCAAGAAAGCTTTGCAACTCTGAGACATTTTCCGGAAATTTTTTTATTGCAGATGCCCTATCTGGATCTAGATTAGTAGTCCAGGAATGCTGGTTAGTAGAAAGTATACGTAAGTAAAGCCGCAATCATCTCTCTCTCCCTCTCTCTCTCTCTCTCTCTCTCTCTCTGGACTCTTGTATAACTCTCTGAGAACACCCTGTGTCTGTCTCCGTATCTCTCAACGTGTCTCCACGTATCTCAACACCAGGTATTCTCCCTGTCAGTATAAGTATACTTTGGACGAGTCCATCTTATGTAAAAAGAGCCCCACAACAATTTTTAACTTTATTGAGATACATTTTAGTTTATTGATCAATGACGCAATCAGGGTATCCATTATTAATGAGTGTTTGATGTTATGTAATTCTTTATAGAATATGGTTTTGGAAGAAGATATCATTTGTGAGCATTCGATTAAGTCTTTTATAATAGCTAACTTATATCGTTGGGGGCATTCACTATTAAAATTAAGTAGACACGAGTTAATGCTAGTTGGTTTTCTATATAGAAAAGTAGTAAATTTATATGTGCTGGAATCAATAAGTACATCTTGGAATGGGATTTTATTATTAAGTTGAGTTCTAGTGTAAATTTGAGGCCGGAGTGACTTTCAAATTTGTTTTAAGTTGTTTAATTTAATATTTTTTGCTAAAATGAAAATGTCATCTATGTAACTTACATATAAATGGGGTTTATTAGTGTCATTAAGTGTCATTTGTTTCCTAAATATGCTATATAATAATTAGAAAAAATCGGACTTAAAGGGGATCCCATGGCGTTACCGTCTATTTCAGTACAAATATTGCCTCGAGGATCATGAAAAGGTACTTGAATGGTACATGCCAACAATAATGTTTTTAAAATAGTGGATTTCATATTAATAGGTGTGAGAGAAGGGTGATTGTATACATCACGGATAATGATAATCGTTACCTGGATAGGGACATTAGTAAATAAATTTTGTACATCCAAAGATGCGATCATTTGGTTTTACAGTATGAAGAATTTGTACAAATTCGTTTGTGGAGTTAATACAATATTTACTTGAGGGGTATGGAGTAATACATTTGTTAAGGGGTTTTGAGCGGTAATATACTGGTGTAGGTGTTTGTGAAATGATAGGTCGGAGGGGATGATCTTTTTATGGATTTTACATTTCCGTAAAGACAGCCAGGTTGATAGGCACTAATAATTTTTTGAAGTTTATAGGATCCTATTTCAACGTTGTTAGCAGTAATAAGTTTATTCATATGGTTTTTAAGTTGGGGTATAGTGTTATTCGTTAACTTTTTAAATTTATTGTAATCGTCTAAAATAGCGTGTAATTTTGAGTTTTACTTATGTTTGTTTAAAATAACGAAAGTATTAGTTTTATCAGCTCGTCGGATGACAATACTGTTGTTATTTTTTAGTTGTGTGGCTGCTTTTATTAAAGGAGTGTTTATAATTCCATTCGGATTTTTATGGTATCTTTGTTTAATACATTCAGCTTTAAGTAAATCTTTTAAACATACCTGTGTAGTAATATGGTTATCTTGTTTCAATAGAAGTATTTGTTGGTATAAAGCTTCAATTTGCGTTTGTTTAAACATTAGATTAGGTTTCTGCGTGACGTGAAAATTTGGTCCAAGATTAAAGAATACCATTCCATTTAGAGTCAGTTGGTAATCCGATAAGGAGATGAAGGTGTTTGGTAGAAGTATTTTTCCATTATAGCATTTGTTTAGCTTTTTTTTTTGTGGGGGGGTAACTTGTTTATGGGATTCATTTTCCTTTTGTGTTTTATGTAATAAATCCAATATTTATGAATGATCTAGGATTTTAAGAGTTAAAAATAAATTTATAACAACAATATAACTTCAAACTTACCGCTCGTTCCCCTCCCCAAGTTCTCCACTGCCTTAACCAGGTATTGAACTCACACTCTTTGGGTCCTGTCACTGGATCTAATCAACGCCTTTATCCACTGTGCTATGTGTCCTCAAGGATAGTAGAGAACTTGTAGAGGGGAATTAACAGGAGATAACTGATAACTGACATCCATTAAAACATGGCACGTGGAACTAGAAGTCTACCCCAGTGAGCGAAATAAAGGGTTCAGTTCGATATTCCAACCACCTGAAGAAGGCCGGAGTGTAGAACGGCCGAAACGTTGTAATAAATATGGCGACAAAGATGAGGACAATAGTTCGAATAATGTAAATAGTGTGTTTATTTGTCGTTTGATGAGATTCCATTAAAATTTCTTGTTGTTGCGAATCGTTTACTGCTGCGGCATGGTGTAACTTGAATTTAGCGCATATGGGCAGCATATCATTATACAGACATATATTGTTAAATATAATAGACAACTAATGTCTATTATCATGAGCCGTTCCAAGCGTCGTATAATGGCTTTTGTTTCAAGAGAAAATAAAGACAAAAACTGTTCAACATTTGGATATTTCTTTATTATACTGGACGTCAGTCTAAGCTTTCGGCTCACATCAGCAATGAGTAGAGTGGTTATATGGATATTACAAAGAAGAGGTTCAACGTCAAAGATGATATCCTGTTTTGTTTACATAGAAGTTTGATATGCGACGATAACGGTCGCGGAATAGCAGACGCAGGTCGTAAATTCGTAATGCTGTTCTATGACGTCGTACATATATACAAAAATAAAATTAAAAATTAATAACACCAGATAAAAAAAAACAGCTTTGAAAATGGCTATAGAAATGGCCGAAAGAACTTGGGAAGATAAAAATTATGGAAAATGTTTGTAGTCCTTAATTCCTACAAAAGAGAAAAAACGTAAGAATCTCGGAAAAACTTAATAAAAAAATTTTCTTGTCCGCTGTATTTGATGAAAGATATATATATATATATATATATATATATATATATATATATATATATATATATATATATATATATACTAGCAGACCTAACCGGCGTTGTCCGGGCATTTAAGAGTTAAAAATAAATTTATAACAACAATATAACTTCAAATTCATTTATTCAAACGCAAAAATATCTTTTTACATTACAATACTTCTTGGTAGACAATATTCTTTGTCTTTTCTTGTGGAGCATGATCAAGCAAATTGGTTTTACTTCCCAAATGTGGACAACCAACATGCAACTACCTATGAGAGAAATAGGCTTCTTCTAACTGTAGTCCAGCAACTGACAGAGTCTGACCTTGAGCTTGGTTGACAGACGCAGCAAAACTTATTTGTTATCCATTTTTATGTATAAATAGCTTTTTTAAAAAGTTTTTTTGTTCAAAGGTATATTACACTTTTATTGGTGTCTCCACTAATTTGCCGAAAAATGGCAAAAAAATTAATTTAAAAAAATGAAAAATCGTTCTTGAAGCTTTCTTTTTAACTTTAATTCAATAGTTAAGAAATAAATTCATTATACCGAGTAAGCAACATACTGTGTATTTAAAACCGAATTCATATGGATGGGAATAAACATCTTTTTCGTTGTTTTCAGTAAAATCGATGATCTCTGCCATTTTGAGAAATTTGCAAACAAAAGTTAAATTCTCCGATTTAAAAATCTTGTAAAAATACAATATACATTTTTCAACGGTTTTTTTTACGGAAAATTAGAAAATTCAAAGTTTACTTAATCTAATTTGAAACAAACAGTACTTACTTTTTTAACAGAAAAAACGTAATAGAAAATAAGAAAAACATTTTTTACTACGGTGACTCGTTTATCAGGTGTTCAGTGATGCTATTGACAGCTGAGATCAGGTGAAGTCATTAGATTGATGAATAGAACTGACAAATTTTATGAATTTTAAGTGAAATTATTTAAGTACCCAGTAATTTTTAAAAATTAACAAATATTTTAATCAATCTAATATTTTATTTATTATTAGGTACTTTAGCTTTATAGCCTTACGTTTGAACACGCTTTCTGGAAAAATAATAATAACATTTAAAATACTATAACAATAAGATTAATTTAAAATTTCATAAATAATAGAGATACCGATAATTTTTACGTATATCTCTTATGAATTTTTATGGGATTTTATTTATTATTAATTTTTATATTATCTCAGGAAATTTTAAACAACTCTTAAAACACGTGGATTTCTAATGATAATGTCATGTATAAATATCCGTATATATAAAAAAAAGGGATGTTTATACACATTCGGCAACAATATAAAATACTTTTTTTTTTTTTTAATATTGGTTGTTTACAGATTGTAATAAGCTTTTAGATTTATAACAGGTAAATATAGTTTTACTTAATAACAGTAGATTGAAACTGAATTTTAAAAGATTTGGCAACTTTATGAATTATTGTAATTAAAATCGTAAAAAAATAAAACATGATGCGGCACAGTGTGGAAAGTATAGGGCGCCCAGTGAGGATCGAAGTCATTATGCTGTCGTAACTGGCCTAGCGAGTCAAATTTGCTAACTATTACACTACGTCTAAACTCCCAATTGATCTCAAGTATGACTGGATACACCCTATATCCGCGTTTATTTTAGCTTTGTCGTCAAAGGAGCCTATCCACTTCTTACTCCTCGGTTGCCTTTTAGTCAAAGTGAATTTCCACTTCAAACACCCCCATCCGCTGGCCATAAAATAGAAACACTTAAGATCGAGATAAAAATCACATCTTCATCGACGTGGGTGTCCATAGTGTCATACGTTTAATAGGTTCTAGCAAGGAACATATTGGATGCAGCATAATAATAATATAATAATAATTTCTGAAATAAACTTTTGTCACCATGCTTCTTAATATTATCTTTCGACAAGACAAACACTGTGCTATTTCTAAATAAACATATCCACAGTGCCATTTTCCATTGAACAAAAAGAGTGTTAGATTTATCTACCAAGACAATCAGGATGCGATTTTCCAACAAACACATCTCGAGCATTATTACACAATGACACATTAGCATTATTACCATCCCACCAACATATCCCCGGAGCTATTATCCCAACATCCCACATCGCCAGTACAATTATTCGACCAACTCATCCCAGTTTTATAATCGCACCAATATATCCGCAGGTCTGTAATCCCACCAATAAATCCCAATGCTATGGTCCTACCAACAAATCCCCAGTCTTATTATCCCACCAGCATATCCCCAGTGCTATTATCACTCCAGCATATCCCCAGTGCTATTATCCCACCAGCATATCCCATGTGTTATTATCCCACCAGCATATCCCAAGTGCTATTATCCCACCAGCATATCCCAAGTGCTATTATCCCACCAGCATATCCCAAGTGCTATTATTCCACCAGCAAATCCTCAGTGCTATTATCCCACCAGCATATCCCATGACTTATTATCCCACCAGCATATCCTCAGTGCTATTATCCCTCCAGCATATCCTCAGTGCTATTATCCCTCCAGCATATCCCCAGTGCTATTATCCGACCAGCATATCCCAAGTGCTATTATCCCA
Organism: Acanthosepion lycidas; assembly: GCA_963932145.1. Classification (NCBI taxonomy): domain Eukaryota; kingdom Metazoa; phylum Mollusca; class Cephalopoda; order Sepiida; family Sepiidae; genus Acanthosepion; species Acanthosepion lycidas. Next base: position 39,528,161 of record OZ010583.1, on the reverse strand, counting down.
CCAGCATCTCCCAAGTGCTATTATCCCACCAGCATATCCCCAGTGCTATTATCCCACCAGCATATACCCAGTGCTATTATCCCACCAGCATATCCAAAGTGCTATTATCCGACCAGCATATCCCAAGTGCTATTATCCCACCAGCATATCCCCAGTGCTATTATCCCTCCAGCATATCCCATGTGTTATTATCCCACAAGCATATCCCCAGTGCTATTATCCCACCAGCATATCCCAAGTACTATTATCCCACCAGCATATCCCAAGTGCTATTATTCCACCAGCAAATCCTCAGTGCTATTATCCCACCAGCATATCCCGTGCTATTATCCCACCAGCATATCCCATGACTTATTATCCCACCAGCATATCCTCAGTGCTATTATCCCACCAGCATATGCTCAGTGCTATTATCCCACCAGCATATCCCAAGTGCTATTATTCCACCAGCATATCCCCAGTGCTATTATCCCACCAGAATATCCTCAGTGCTATTATACCACCAGCATATCCCAAGTGCTATTATCCCACCAGCATATCCCAAGTGCTATTATCCCACCAGCATATCGCGAGTGCTATTATACCACCAGCATATCCCATGTGTTATTATCCCACCAGCATATCCCCAGTGCTATTATCCCACCAGCATATCCCAAGTGCTATTATCCCACCAGCATATCGCGAGTGCTATTATACCACCAGCATATCCCATGTGTTATTATCCCACCAGCATATCCCCAGTGCTATTATCCCACCAGCATATCCCAAGTGCTATTATCCCACCAGCATATCCCAAGTGCTCTTATCCCACCAGCATATCCCAAGTGCTATTATCCTCCCAGCATATCCCCTGTGCTATTATCCCACCAGCATATCTCCAGTCTTATTATCCCACCAATACATCCCCTGTGCTATTATCCCACCAAGATATACCCATATGTATTATCCTACCAACATATCCCCAGTGCTATTATCCCACCAACACTATATCATCAGAGAAATCTTCCCATCAATATATCAACGTTTCGATTTCATACAAAATCACAGGTGTATTCCCTCATCAACATAAACACAGTGAGATTTTGCAACCAATTCAAGGGTCATTTAGCCACCTACACATTCCCAGTGGTACTTTGCACCCAATGCAATCACAGTGTCACATTCCCAATAAGAAAGTAACAGTTCCATTTTGCCATCAAAACAACGATGCCATTGTCCTATCAACAGAACCACACTGCCATTGTCCTAGCAACACGATATTGTTAAACAAATATAAAAGCAGCTTTGTTTTATCAACAACGCAACCATTGGGCCAATTTCCTACGAACAATAAGATATTTTGTAATCAAGAAAACGATAGTGCTATTTTACCACGCAAACAACTAGATTGCTATTCTCCCGCCAATAAAACCACTATGACATTTTCCCTCCAATATATACCCAGTGCCATTTTCACACGAAAACTAGTGTCATTTTACCAAAACAATGCAGTGGCATTTTCCCACCAACAAAACCACTCTGTCATTTTCCCACTAACAAAACGACAGTGTTAATTTTCCAACAATATATCTTTAGTACCATTTCCCGCCATTATATTCCAACCAGCCAAACCACTGTGACATTTTCTCACAAAGACACGGACTTATCTTCTTCATCCCCGTACTTTCGTTCCGAGAGACTAATTTACACGCACGCATGCCCCAGAAGCAAATCAAAGAAACCAACTTTCAACGTCCTTACTCGCAACAATAAATAACACACAAATCAGTTTTGTTCAGCTTGGTGGTGAAAGTTGATGACGTCATCACTGGTACTGAGCCATCTTCCATTGTCATTCCCCCCCTCTCTCTCTCTCTCTTTCTCTGTTTATCTCCCTCTCTGTCTCTCGCACACGCACACGTTGCCATCACCATCAGCATGATAAAGGTCACCGTCAAATATGAGCCACTATATTGGGTGCGGAGACGGATATTGGACTTCGATTTCTGGCAATGAGGGGGTGAGAAAAGGCAGACTTTATATCCATGTGCTTGATCACGTATCGCCGATATCAGGCGAACGCTATTTCGCCAGAAGTCAACACGACATGAAGTCGTCATAAATGAACCGACCTATCTTTAACAGTCTTAGTGAAGCATAATTAAATTCTACCCAATGAAATCTGCGCCTACAGAGTGGAGAAAAGAAGGACTTAGTTTCTACAATAAGAAAACTGTTCTACATTGGTTGGGCCGACACACTGTCAATATATATATATATATATATATATATATATATATATATATATATATATATATATATATATATATTATCAGAAGTTACGAAAAAAATTTACATAAAATAAATAGACAACGCTTGCCTATATTATTTAATGAAACGTGTATATATATATATATATATATATATATATATATATATATATATATATATGTAGAGAGAGAGAGAGAGAGATGTGTGTGTGTGTGTATACGATTAATGTGAGTAAAAGTTTATCAATTAGCTGATTGATGTTACCTTCAGCATCCCAACTGCAGAGTTTCGTAGACAGACCTATCCGTCCACTCTTCAGGGGATATCAAAAATTTGCTGCTTATATTTCTAGAGATCTAAAAATCAGACATAAATTCTAACAATAATAAATAAATTTAATCCTAAAGCTAAACTCCTACAATTAATACTTATGATGTCACCCCCAAAAATTCAAAAACAGCCAAAAACAAAAAAAACGAATAATAGCCCAGTGAAAATATATGAGTATGTGTGTATGTGTGCATTATCCTATTGATTATATTGACACCCACTTGTTTGCACTTTTTATTAACCAACACACACACACACGCATATATATATATATATATATATATATATATATATATATATATATATATATATGCATGTGTATATATAAGTATTTACCATTTAAGCATTAATATAATTCGTATCATATATATATATACTATTCAAATGTAATGTTAATCGACATCTCTAGTTCCCTTGATCTATCCATTATCCAATCTCCTCATCCTTTCCTCTATCACTCCTATCTGAACTTGATCCAAATCTTCTCTAACCCCTTGCGTCCAAGTGGCTTCCCGTCTTGCTTGGGGTGAAACGCTTAATATATATATATATATATATATATATATATATATATATATATATATTTCAATAAAGGTGCAATTAATTTATAAATTCATGAATTATTCATACATAAAACAAATACAAAGGTTAATGATTAAATGGCGAGAAATCCATCTTCGCGAACAATTCAATAATATACAAAAACCCCGAATCTGTTTATGAATGAAAAGATCCTGTTTTATAAATTTCCGTTGCATTAGATCTTTTAATTTTACAAGCTTTCGTCTGTTCCTACAGACATCCTCAGGTATGAAATAGATTGTGTTCTTGTTTTTACTCTCAGTAATAAGTGGACAATGAAAACAGGGTTGTAATCCGAAAAATGCTATGAGAAATGTGTTATTGTTTTGGAACGTGCAGTCGCAACGCTGAGTTTGAATTTAAATTTTAAGGTTAAGGTTCTGCGTTTATTTACAAATGTAGTGATAAGAGAATTCTTTTTTACTGGTAAATTTTCCGTCAAAGTGGCATGAACTATATTGTTCAATAATTACAGTAATGTCGCACTTATTATCTGAAAGTTGCACTTGGATCAGTTATTTTAATTTCAATAAAGGTGCAATTAATTTAAAAAATTCATGAATTATTCATACATAAAACAAATACATATTTAGGTTTTTGTATATTATTGAATTGTTCGCGAAGATGGATTTCTCGCCATTTAATCATTAACCTTTGTATTTGTTTTATGTATGAATGATTCATGAATATATATATATATATATATATATATATATATATATATATATATATATATATATATATTCGTAAGTTGCTGATACCCACTAAAATGTAGACAGATAATTCCGCCTACGTGATGCTGAAAGTATCATCAATGACAAACTTTTACTCATATTAATCCTATTAATGCTCTATCTTTTATATCTAGCACTTTATTGCAAATGTCTTTTCTCTCAATATCCCATTGACTGTCAATGTTTTTACCATCATACTATCTTTGACATCGATATATATATATATATATATATATATATATATATATATATATATATATATATACATAAAGCTGATCACTCGTATTCGAGGATAACCGCCTACTAGGGCGGCTAGCCAATCCCTATTGCAGACGCTTGCTCAGGCACATTTGCGTTTACTCATCAACCAAGGAGCCCACCTGTGGTTTGTTCTGCAACTATGCTTGCTGAGCTTAGTTACAGTTTCTGGGAGAGAGCGTGTTATCTAGCGTGATCAGCAATTTGAACAAGACCAGCACGATCAAGTCCTCGGCCACGATGACTTGTGGCTTCGTGTTAGCACAGCTATCGACGGCCCTCAAGTGTTCCGTCTACGCAATTTTACTCACAAGGCTTGGATCAAACCGTGGCATGGTTTTCAGGCACTTTCCAAAGGTGCCGCACGGTCCATTCCGATATCTCCTTCCTGACAAATCGACCATGGTGAGATTCGAACCCGGGTATCATGGTCAGAAATGTACTCGGCAATATATATATATATATATATATATATATATATATATATATATATATTGGTGTGGTTATGTGGTAGTCTGGTAGTTTTTCCATACTAAAGAGCTACTCAAGATTAAGGGTTACTATAGTGTGGAGAAACTAAGGAGTTTGTGTCTACACTAAGAAAACTGTTCTACATTGCTTGGCCCGAGAATTTTTCCACACACTGATACACACACACACACACATATATATATATATATATATATATATATATATATATATATATATATATATATATATATTGGTGTGGTATTGTGTTTGCATGCTCAGGAGATTTTTTGATACTAAAAGCTTGAGAGGCACTCAAGGTTGACGGTTAGTGTTACTTTTTATGAACGATGTGGGATAAGAGTGACGAAGGAGGCGTATATTTTGAGGTTAAGGAGGACAGATAACAATTGACCCTTGACATGAAGAGTTTAAGATTGTAGTGTTCATAGTAATATGGATACAGAAGTAGTTCTTGGGGGAAATAATTTTGAAGTACGGAGGAAATAAGGGTGATTCGGCTCCGTAGAATTAAAACAACATTTTCTCACCATAAAGGTCCGAAAGGAGCTCATCTGGAGATTTTTGCCATGGAAATGATTGTAGTGACTGGCTTGCTATCGCCATAGTCGCCGACTTCTTGATGACTGCGGAAAAGTGCTCGGTCCTACCTACCTCCCAAGTTAAAAAAAAAAGGCAATGTAATTATAACAGTGAATGCTTAGAATGCCATGGACAGACCATATAAACAACGGAGAAGTTTTAAGGACAACGATAAAGAAAATGACATTAAGAATCTGAAAGTAACAGTTCTAATTTCTGGGACACAACGATGAAAGAATGTTTGAATTACTTGTTGGGTTTTAACGGCATATCAACTCCGACGGTTATTTAATACCGAAAATATATTTTTAATTAACCATATGGCTTCTAAATAATCCATTGTGTCGATGGTACCATCCTTCTCCAGTCATGCCTTTAAACGAAATTATTTAGTTCTATCATTTGTGATATAGACCAACGTCCTTCAGGTAGGCTGGGGTAGCTGTGATAATATTTCTACCTCTCATTCCACTTGTGCCATTTTTACCGCTCGATCCACATGTGTCATTTTTACCTCTCCTTCCTCTCGTGCCATTTTTACGTCTCCTTCCCCTCGTGCCATTTTTACGTCTCCTTCCACTTGTGCCATTTTTACATCTCCTTCCCCTCGTGCCATTTTTACGTCTCCTTCCACTTGTGCCATTTTTACCTCTCCTTCCCCTCGTGCTATTTTTACGTCTCCTACCACTTGTGCCATTTTTACCGCTCGTTCCACTCGTGCCCTTTTTGCCTCACTCGCGCCATTTTCCTCTCATTCCCCTTGCGCTATTTTTACTTCTCATTTCATTTGTGCTATTTTGTCTCTCATTCAGTTTGTGGCATTTTTTACCTCTCTTTTCACTCATGCAATTTTTTACCATTTCAATTTTCTGTTTTCCCTCTCATTCGGTTTTCATTTTTTGCCTCTCATTCCACGTGTGCCCTTTTTTTCTCATTTCTCTTGTGCCATTTTACTTCTCATTCCATTTATGCTATTTTGCTTCTCAATTTTTGCTATTGTTTGCTTCTCATTCCACTCGTGCAATTTTTTACCATTCCATTTATGCTATCTTCCCTCTCATGCCATTTTTCTGTCATATCTCTTGTGCCATTTTTACTTCTCAATCAATCTGTGCTATTTTACCTTTCGTTCAATTTGTGGCATTTTTTGCCTCTCACTCTACTCCTGCCACTTTTTTACCAATCATTCCGCTGTAGAACAACTTTTCTGTTGTCTCAATCTCTTCTCCATCTGTGATGAGATTGTCCAACATTCACTGTCATACAGGGCTACAAATATTAAATAAAAGTTCAGGATTTATTTCTCCATTTCTAATGAAGTTTTTTTTTCTGATTTTTTGACTTTTGGAAGGCATATTTTGCTATCCCAATTTCTGCCCTTCTGGAAAACAATTCCCAGACATTTAAATCATCGCACTCGCTTGATTTTGACATCTTTAATTCGTAGCTCGCATCCTGGGTTACTTTTTGCCTATATATTTACATTTTAGATATATATATATATTTTTAATTGGTGCAGTTGCCATTGTAGAGCAAAAACCTGAAAGCTAAAGTTCGGCATTTCTGACCCGGCACTCTCATTTTGTCACTTCCTGTCACAGATAAACTTCCTGTGACTGGCGTTACTCTAATAAAACAAAACGTAAACACGTGACATTATCTCCACATCATGCGCTGAATCAGGTGCCGTGTCAACAATTATTGAATAGTATTATACTTTTCATCTTTCAGGGATTGTGTATTCCAAAACGAAATCGAAACAAAAAGAAATACATTCATGAGCTACTTGCGCCTTTCTCTTTTTGTTTTGTCGGCAGGGCCTAGAATAAGCTGACTCCTGGACAGGGATTAGAAACCCCTGCTCACTCACCAAAAAAGAAGTGGCCGTCTTGGTGGATACTTGCAGAATCGGGTATAAATCCGACCTTTTGACTCAAGAGTAAATATGGCCTATGTCGACATTATTGTTTTTAATGCAATCGGAAATTTGTCTATCTTTTTCACTCTTTGTTACACCGGAGTACATTTTTGATTCTAGAAAAACAAAACATACCTGTGTCTACCTTTTTTAATGTCGTGTAAATGGAACTTATGTGAACCTTCTTTTTCTTTTATTCGAGTGTAAATCGTGACAATGTCTACCATTTGGGCCGTACTTGTGACTACATTTTTTTTACTCCCGTGTAAACAGGATTTACACTACAGTTCAAAAGTTTGAAGCCAACCCCAGAATTAGCATGTAATGAAGTTGACAGAAGAGTAAAATAAAAATAAAAATAAATAAATAAATAAACAAAAGTACTCAGAGTTATTGCAAAAAGAATGGAATCGATTATCAAACTTATACTTTGAGAAATTTTTGCGAGAAATCTGTGATGCTGTAATGAAGGCTAAAGGAGGATATTTTGACGAGAGCAAAATTTAATCATAAAATGCTTCTTTTTTTTTTTTTTTGACATTATAAAGTTTTTACTAAAAAAGCATGTCTCCTTTTTTTAACTCTGTATAATAAGTTCTTATTTAAAGTACAAATCAACTACTTTTGGAGCCAATGTAAATAATTACCAGGTGTGTCCTCAAACTATTGAACTGTAGTGTATGTCTGTCTTTTTTTTACTCTTGTGTAAACCGGGCGTATGTCTACCTTATTGTATGTCTACCTTATCGTGCAAACCACTCCTTTGTCTACATTATTGTCTACCCATTTAAATTTCCTTTACCTGATAGATTTTAGTTTCCGTAAAACATTTCTACATTTGGTTTGTCTATTATTCTCATAATCATGCATTCTCATGTTTAACAGTTATTTCTTCCAGATAATATATTTTATTACTATATATATATATATATATATATATATATATATATATATATATATATGTTTAACATTCGTTTTATAGATACAAGTATTTAAGTAAATGCTCTGTTTATAATAAACAGTATTAAATAACATTTACCGGCCTGAATGCCCGAGAAATTTTCATAGAAAATACTGTTTATTATAAACAGAGCATTTACTTAAATACTTGTATCTATAAAAAAAAAGAATGTTAAACATAAAAATGTCTTTAATAAATTGTCGGATTTTGTCCATTTCTTAATGTATATATATTTTATTACTATATATAATTTTATGTGTATATTTATCATATAAATATATATATATATATATTATATATATATATATTATATATATATATATTATATATATATATATATATATTATATATATATATATATATATTATATATATATATTATATAAATATATATATATTATATATATATATATGTATATATATATATTGTTACTAATTATAATAGATTTCCTACCGTTGTTTATGTTTTCTACGGTCTGCACTTTTCACTCAAACCAAAACTATGTCTACCATTTTTCAATCTAGTGGAAAATGAACTTATGTCGACTTTAATAAATCCAGTGCATACCGAACCAATATCTCACCTTTGACTCTGGTGTAATCCGTACCTAAGTTTACCTTTTCACTCCAGTGCAAACTAGACCTATGTCTACATATTTCCCTCTCGTGTCAACAGAAACTCTATCTAACATTTTGACCCCAGTGTAAACCAAAACAATGTGTACCATTTAGACATTTGCGTAAACTGGACCTGTATATACCTATCAATTCATCTATTGTAACCTTTATCATATAAGATTTATATTCAGCATTAAAAAAAAAAAAAGTAATAAGTGTTGATATGCCATTAAATTACCCAACCTAAATTAACCTTTCTCCTGTCTTTCTTTGACATAATTGAACTTGACTTCAAGTACGGAATTTGAGTGAGACAAAATTTCAGCTAACCTAAAGCAATTACCAGCGTTTATTTAGTCGACAGATACCAAGGAATGCTAACCGCCCGTTTCACCTCACAATAAATCATGTACATTGTAAAACCTCCTCTGCTACAATTTGTTTATGTACAAGTTGTCCCGTGCATCAGCTTGAATGTATTTTTTGTTCGATTTCTCTATGATACATAATTTAACTTATGCTGGTTTATTAATTTTCTGTTTTTGGGGATTCTGGCATATATCTTTCTCCATTTATCTGTGGTGGCAGATCATCCATTCTATGTTGCCAAAAGTGATGTATTTGTCGGAGTTAGCTCCTCCTTAATTCTCTAATTATTCACTAGGGGTCGCTCTCCCTACACTATAAATACTTGGCAACTTCTTGCCTCGTTCTCTTTTCTACTTTGCATCTCAGTGGACACATTTAAAAATGTAATCTCTCGTAGAAATCAGCGTTTTCACCCACTTATGGAAAACGCCATGAAACACACAATACACGTACGTACGAACATTCACCAATATACAAACTCTTTACGTTCACGCACAAACACAAATGTTAATGTCTTTGTTACTTGTAAGTTTGTTGTGTAATACATATATTTGTTGACATATATATATATATATATATATATATATATATATATATATATATATATATATATATATCGGTCTTGTTTGTGTTCTTTACATCTTCGGTTGGACTCAACTTGAGTCCGCCATTTTCTTGTAGTTGGACCTTTTAGCAGGAATCAAGAACACAGGTAAACCCACACAGTCTTCTACATATTCACTTTGAATTTTATCAGGAGGAAACAAGTTTCTTGGTACTGACCAATGTCTCTCCGGCATTTCGCCACTGCGATTTCGGTGTTTTAAAGATGACAAAGAGAAAATATTACAGCTCACAATCGCTTGGAAATGCTTAGAGGAAAGTCTGTTTCATTCACACTTTTCATGATTCCCTATGCTACCTTGTAGCAAATTTCAAATATTAAACCTGTCCGAAGTGTATTTGCTGAGTTCTTTTCCAGGGTTTGGTTTTATGCTAATGATATTCTGTTAAATTTCACATGTGATTCCTTGGTTATTTTTTTTCTTTTTACTAAATGTTCAACTAATACAAAGCCCAAGAGCCACTCAATGTAGAGTACTACTTAATAATGTTGTATGGGCCTAAAAAGATGAAGTACCGGGTGTAACAGCATAACTGTCCAAATCGTATAAAAAAATTGTCCATCCCACTAAATAATATCTAAAAAAATCCACTAAACTCATTGAGTTTCTTTTTTTCCAGGTTTTCAGATAAGACATTTAGCCAACTTGACACGATTTGTCGCAAGAATCATTGAAAAGTCCTTTGAGTTATTCAGATAGAAAGAAGACAGTTTAAAATCGTTTTCTGTCAGCCCCACTGACTTTCCAAATGAGCAATGCTGAGAGAAAAAAGATCATTCGGGCCTTCAGTAACGGTACCAATATTCATAGTCTGACTTCCATCTTCAAAGTCCATTCAAGAACCATCGAGAGAATGGTGAATAAGTTTAAAATAGAGGGAACAGTATAGAGGAAACCTGGATCAGGAGGTCACAGCAGGAAGAGGGATAATCATTTCAACTTAGAAATAAAGAGATCAATTAGAAAAGATCCAACTCAATCCATAAGACGTTTGGCACGTGAGAGAGGCGTTTCAGCTATGACAGTCCAAATAGCAGATAAAAAAGACTTGAAAATGAAATCGTAGATAAAAGATTATGATCCTGGAATATAATTATTATATATAATTGAACTTTAATACAATCCTTCATGGCCTTCCGATATTTAGCTATGATTAATGATGAACATGTCATTTTCGTTTATGATCGATTTCATCACGATTCTTCTGTTAAGCTTGGAGAGTAATGATACATTCATATTGCTCAAAGTAGATTCTAATAGTTTCATAAAACCCCCGAAGAATTCCAGTAAGATATCTTTAATCAACGGTTCAGAGCTTAATCAAACGATTGGACAATTTTGTGAGGCAACATGTTACTCCAGGACAGGAAATTAGAAGGTTAGAGAGGGCGAAGATCATCTTGAAAAATTTTAAAAATGATCATGGAATATATAATAATAATAATATATATATATATATATATATATATATATATATATATATATATATAATTATTATATATAATTGAACTTTAATCCAATCCTTCATGAGCTTCCGATCCTTAGTTTGCTTAATGATGAACATGTCATTTTCGTTTATAATCGATTTCATCACGATTTTTCTATTAAGCTTGGAGAGTAATTATACATTCTTATTGCTCAAAGTAGTTTTTATAAAAACCTCTGAGAATTACAGTAAGATATCTTTAATCATTTCTAAAATACAACAGTTCAAATCTTAATATAACAAATGGGCATCTTTGCTTTTACACGATTTGGACAATTTTGCTGCTACATCCGGTATATACAGATTTACCCTAAACTTGAAGAGATTAAAATTATATCGATTAGGGAAGCATCAACCCAGGAATCTATTCAAAAAAAAATATGGGTTCTCGAGAAGAAGTTTTCTGAATGGAACTATTACTATCACTAAACCCCTTGCGTCTTAGTGGCATTATCTCCTTGATTGAGGTGAAATAATGAAAAAAAGTTTAAAAGATTTTATTTACAATATTTACAAAACGGACCATTGTCCTCATCATTGTTGTTTTGTCACGACGTTTCGGCTGTTGTACTGAACGCTTTATTTAATACACCGGGTAGGCTGTTTCCTACACACATCTAGGCATATCATGTCGAATTCTTATTTTAGTACTACTCACTGAGTTAACGCTGCCCGACCCAGGGATTGACGTGTCAACAATCTGATGAGACTCAGGCTGCTACTTGTCAGACTTGACTGAACTCATCAAGGTTTCTCTTTTCGAATGCTTATGCAAAAAAAATTTATGGTAAAAGCAATAAAGATAAGGATTTTAGTACACGTGAAAATAATGGGAATAATGATAACTCCCTATTCCAGAAATTTAAAAGTCTTGTTCTATTTAATAACCCCTCCCCCATTTTTTAAATTTAAACACTAATTATCTCACTTGAACCGAAATAATGATCTCATACAGGAGCCATGCCACAGTACAGTTGGCTATGATTTATATATATATGATTCATATATATATATATATATATATATGTTTCATATATATATATATATATATATATATATATATATATATGTTTCATATATATATATATATATGTATATATATATTTCATATATATATATATATATATATATATATATGTTTCATATATATATATATATATATATATATGTTTCATTTATATATATATATATATATATATATATATATATATATGTTTCATATATATATATATATATATATATTAGGTTGATGCAAAAATAATGTCGTTTTCTCACATAGTAACATATGTGAGAAAACGACATTATTTTTGCACTAACCTAATATATATATATATATACATATATGTATATATATATATATTATATATATATTTACATTTATATATATTTATATATACATATATATATGATTTATATAAATATGATTTATATATGTATATATATATATATATATATATATATATATATATAAAAATCATATTTATATAAATCATATATATATATATATATATATATATATATATATATATATATATATATATATATACATACATACATACAGTGGGCTATGATATGTTTTTAGCCACCCTTGATTACAGTAATTTTTGCTTATGTAATAACGTCTCTTCTTTTTTTCAGACATTACCGTATTAGTACCAAGCGACTCTCATCTATGAACGATTTGCAATGAAAGTTCGCGGAAGTAAGGGAACTGGAGAATTTCAACGAGGGCAAATAATAGGATGGCATCAGTGTGGGAAGTCAAATAGAGAAATGGCTAGGTTTTGTCAGGTTAATCATCAAACTGTTAATAATATTGTCTAGAAATGTAATGAAGAAGGCCATTGTCGTGTGGAACAACGTTCAGGAAGACCTAGCATTGTGTCTGAGCGAACAAAAAGTGTGCTGAAGCGGAGTCATCAGAAACCCTCGTCAGAGCGTCAAAGATGTCGCCAACAGCATGGGAATGTCGCCATATGCGGTGAGAAAGACTCTGAAAGAAAGAAGCTCTTGATTTCAGAGGTTAAGAGGAAGAGGAATCGGAGAGCCGAGTTTGAATTCCAGTCGAATCTATTACATTCACTTAGCTGCTAATAGCCTTGGGAAAGATATGAGTCATCTTCCCCGCTACCAGCTACGGGTTGGATGATAACTGGTCTACAGAAATAATCAACCTACTGCGGGAAAAAAGTCTGCTTCGTCAGTCATGTATCACGTATTGCACATGACTGACTGACCCGGAAAAATTTCACGGTTTTCCTATTTTAATTTTCTGAGGAATTCTAAATTTAATGATTTTATAGGGTCATTACAAATTACAACACATTAAAATACTCGTAAAACTCCACTAACTTTGAACCAACCTTTTACCTTTTTCGATCGACGCAAAAACGCTTCGGTGGTGAAAACCTTCTTCCATGAACACCGAATTCACCGAAAAGTTTTTACACCAAAACCTGAAGAATTCTATTCAAAGGATATCAAAGAGCTGCCTCGATAAATGGCAATAAGTCGTTGTAAATGACGGTGAATATTCGTTTAATCATTTCACCCCAAGCAAGGCAATAAAGCCACTACACAGCAAAGGATTACAGAGTGTCAGAAAATATGAGGAAAATTTTATTAAGAAGAGTTCGTCTGAGGTTTTAATGACTGGAAATACAGAAGAGGATTTCCAATAAGCAGGAAAGCAAGAAACAGCAAGCCATTTATTGTAGAGTTTACAGAGAAGAAGAGACAGTTGAGCGTTTATTAAGGACTATTGCACGGATGCCGTCAAGTCTATGTGTTTTGTGAGGATCTAATAAAAACGTACTAGTGACCATGGGCCGAATTATATGTATAGCAAAATATATCATTGAATAAAATATAATTGTACTTGTGTTTTTTTTAAATAAAACAAAAGTTGATACTTAGAAAAACAAGGAAGTTATTTATGACTCCACGTAATATCTAATGCAAAACATTACTTTAACTTGTGTCGATTAAAAAACAATGCGTTAAAAACGACGAAATAACATGCGGAAATTGTTCTGTTTTTTTTTTTTTTTTTGTTTTGTTTTTTTTACAGAGCAACAAACCTGCTGACAACAGGGCGGATGTTTTGAAGAAAGTCGGGTTTAATCATCCACCCTACTCATCCCACCCCCAACACTGCATCACAGGCTGAATCAACGACAACGGATGTTAACAGGTCAACTGGTTGCTATTCCTCTCTGTGTGGTGGCATGTACCTCTGCTGAAATCAGGACAAACAAAGGTATGTGAGAGTGGAAGGCTTAGACGACCACAAGAACCTGTGAGTTCTCGACTATTGCAACTGTACTGTCTTATCACTTTATGGTCTTTAAAACTTAAACAAAGACGATCCATCACTGACAGAATTCCACACCGATAGGGTCCAGTTTTCCTTGAGCTTTGCAATAGGTCGAGTCTCTGCTAGTCTGATATTTTTTTGAAAGATCTCACTGAACTGCTGGGAATTTTATTTAGGGAAGTTATGAGAAATATCCTGAACTTATACCAAGAGAAAACAATCAACATACGGATAAAAAATGAAATGAGTACACAAAAATGTAAAGGGGTCGTAAGGCAAGGATGTTTCGTCTCACCGGATTTGTTAAACTTTCACAGCCATCCTAAGAGAACCAGAAAACTTACCTGAATTTAGTATCGGCAGGAACAATAATATATGCAATTGACACTGTGCTGAAGGCAGATATAGAAAGAAAACTGCAGGAACTATAAGATAGCAAAGGAAAGCAAGAAGAAAGAACTAACTATCAATTGTAAAAAAAAAAAATATTTGTATAGTTGTCAGCAAGGAAAACAGCTCACGTTGCGAATTAGAGATGCCAAAAAACAAGCAAGTACGAAAATTTAAATATCTAGGAAGGGTTTGAACAGATGACGAAAAATGTGAAAATTAAATCAAAACGCATATTGGAATAGTAAATGAAGCCTTGAAAAATAAAGCAAAGTATTAAGAAACAGGAAGGCGCAGTTAGAAACAAAGAAAAAAGTACGGAACTATGTAATATCTGTTCACCTAGAATGTGAGACAATTTTCCAAAAGGAAGAGGTAGCGTGATTCTACCGAAGAATTCTGAAAATATTACGAACAAAGCATAAAAGAAACGTGGGAATCTTAAGGAAAATAGAAACAAAAAGATCATTTATAGTTACAATCAGAACAAGTCATTTGAAAGAAGGCTTGGAGAATTTGTCCCTCCCAGGACAGTAAAGGCAAAAGGAAAAGAGAAACGCTGAGTCACCCACCTAACGAGCTTGGGTAAATGGACATCAGAACAGGTAATAGCAAAAATAGTAAAAAGGCAAACGCTGCTGTAGAGTAACTGGTCATGGTTAAATGTAAACAAACACAACTGACAAATTCTACAATTGTTGTAGCATACCTACGGACAATAATGGATATGTCCCCATTCACATAAATACAGTAGTAAATACTGTATGTTGGTCTGCAGTAGAAGATTCGTCTCCAGCTGTGCTGGTCAAACGCTCTGCTTCCGAGCAGAGAGGATCCCCAGACGAAGCTATGTCGAAGGGCAGAGTCTCGTCTCGGAAAACAGCTACCTGACCCCGTTTTATACGGGGTCTACGGGGAATTTTTAACCGAGTCTACAGGCTCCCATACCCAACATTAAATTTGGCCTTGTGCCATATCTGACCGCGTGGGTCGGTTGGTAGATATCCTTCAGTTGGAGATTTATTGTGGAATTCACTTGAGTCACTTCTAGCAGTTGACTACTACTTCTACGCGCTGCTGGCGAATCTTATATGTGTTGTTCTTGTCCTAAGTTTTATCATTCATTACCAACGTTTGTGTGATTATTCTATTCAGTAACATTCACTAGGTTAGAAAAGAAAAGAATAGGGTAAAATAATGCTGAACAAACAAAATATGCAATACCATCAAGTCCACATGCTTTAGTGGGAAGGATTGAGGAAAAGGACAATAAAGGAACAGGGTTCAAGAAGATAAAAGATGGCGATTGATGTAGCATTTAAATTTCTGAAAATTGTAGTTAACAGGGAAGCAAGAAATCGGAAGGGATTTCCACAGGGGAGAAAAGAAACTGTTAGAGTAGAAGTGGCGGTTTGCATCTACATAGTTCAACAATAAAAATAAAAAAAAAGTGAGACCTAGTTGCCAATCTAGTCGCACGTTTAAATCCATGTAGTAGTGGCAGCATGAGAAAAAAAAAGCTCATAAGAACAGTTGCTATCGAAATATTTGTAGAAAAGACAGAGGGAAGCCACGTTTCGTCGGCGAGAAAGTGATTGAAGTCGAGATGCCGTGCCAACATCGATTAAATGTACAGTTTGTCAAGAATCTCGAAATGTACAGCATGTGCACCAAGCAAGATATGCCAACTTTTATCACAGCAGTGGTGCACGGACGAAGGTTAGATTTATAAATGTGCAAGATGGATACTGACATGAAAGATTTTCTGGCACGATACAGTGAACCAACATTACTAGCGGTAGACATAGCAACTGATTTGATATAGTCACTCCATGTCAGTGGAAAACCTATGACCAAGAAGGGTAGAGTTCTGCTCTCCTGAAGGTTAGCATCAGCCATGCTGGTGGCAGGCAGAAAAAGGTTCTTTGTGGTTATTAAATAAACGCAGTTTTGTTTTGGAAGCGTTAAAATTTCTACGAATGGCGCCTAAAATTTATGCTCTATGAGAACCAAACCTTTCAGATCTTGAAGAAATAAGAGATACATTTCTCCTCAGCACAGCATAATAACGACACATAAGGAGGACGCTGTGCGCAGCCTTGGTAGCTGAATAGACAACTTGAATGACTCAGACTTATTAAGACGAGCTCAAAATACGATCGTTATTAATTTTACTGGCGCACCTTGGGTTTCTCTGTTGTATTCTGCGGTCTAGATAAGGAAGTAAGTCGTCAGTTTGATTGCTGTTGCTTCGAGACATTTCGCTGACGCCGAAGTGTAAATGACCGCGCGTTTATGATTGCGTATGCAAGGGTGTGAGCTTCCTTGTGCCTGTGAACTAAATTATTTGGTCTGTGGTGCCAGGCTAACATATCACGTAGACCACTGCTGTGAACCTGATCACCACTCGGTGCCTTCGTAAGCAAAGCTTAGTAAATAAATAGAGTAAATGCCGTAATGTAGAACATTTAGACTTTTGCTGTTTCAGGGAAGTCGAACCACACTGAGTGCCCTATTCTTACGTGCTGGATTAAACTAGGCTTCGTAAATATGTAGGTCCGACAGCCAATACAGTGTTGAAACACCAGTTCTACGATCGCCGAAGTTAAGCAACGTCGAGCCTGGTCAATACCTAGATGGATCACCACATGGGAATACTAGAGGCTGTTAGCTTGGATGTACGAGCGGTGTAATGGATAATGGCTTAGAATGGAGATTTTCAATTCTAGTTGGGTTCGTTATATTCACTTATGGGGAAATACGCTTAGGAAAGGTGTGCATTGTAACCCCCCCAATTATGGGTTAATTAGTAGGACGTGTACCAGTAAATCATTATTATCTGCAAAAACCCTTACAATCTAAAAATATTTTCTGTCTTTAAATAAACTGCAAAAAAAAAAAAAGAAAAACAAACCAATAAATCAATCGTGAATATGTAAAACGTTTCCCTTAGCGGGTTAAGTTGACAAATAGGCTATTGGTTGGTATGACAATCAATTCGATATTTATTGAGGATCTCACCAACTTCGGCCTTATGCCAGATTTATTTTCATTCTTGGACCTATATTCTTACAGCTACTGAGGTATTCAGTAGCAAGTAAGTTGCATCTCTTCAAACATTCACAGCGAGAACAAGTCATGCTGCTTACACGGAGTCGAATCACCGTCATTTCCTCCGTGTTCTAAAGGAAAATTCTACTCGAAATTGCCACTTTGTGGAATAGATTCCTGTGTGGATGCTTCCCTTAATGCTAAAGTTTTAACCTCTTCAAATTCAAGAATCAAGTGTGACCTGTCCTCTTCACCCTAATAATCTTTACTTTCTAACGCCTCCTTTCATTTATATCACACTACTCATTTATCACTGACCACCGGAAAACCAATCCTAAACACGAAACAAGGCATACAATTTCTACTCCTGGTTTCTTGAACATGAGTAGAGGTTTATCTCTTGTTTGCTGTTTAGGATTGGATTTCCGGTTCCTTCTAAAGTCTGTTTCTTCTCTTTCACTTCCATTATACCCTTGCGTCTTAGTGGCATTATACACTTGCTGGGGTAAATTGATTAAAAAAAACCTTGTATTGAGTAAATTAGGGCATAAAAAGGTGTATTATATGTGAATTGCTTCGAATCCTAGGGAAATATAATGAATTATCATTTTTTCTCCTAGACGGGCTTACAACCAAGACAGAGAGCCAATGCAAATATAGCAAATATTATGAGACAGAGGTAATATTACATTTTAGTTAGTTTCTTTTCCTGGTTGTATTTTTTACTGTTGTTTAAATTACAGTGTTGATAGTAGACACAGAAAGGAAACTAGTGGAGAAGTTAGTAAAGGAAGGCGGGAAGAAGGGACTGCAAGAAAAGAGAATATATGGTTGTCAGAAAAGGGAAGAGACCAACATGCAAATTACAAATTGGAGATACCAAAATCAAACAAGTACAACAATTTCAATGTCTGGGAATGTTTTAACAGAGGACAGAAAGTGTAACACCGAAATCCGAAGACGCACTGGGGAAACAAAGATGACTTCAAAAAGCTAAGCAAAGTATTAAGAAACAGGAAAATGTCAATAGACCCAAAGAAAAGAGTACTGAACTGTTACATAATATCAATCCTCCTATATGGCAGTGAATGCAGGTCAATCTCCTCACAGATGAAGAAGAGATTTGAAGCAACAGAAATGTGGTTCTACAAAAGGATGCTAAGAATACCATGAGCCGAACATGTGAGTAACGACGGAGTTTGGGAGAAAATGGAAACAAAAAGGACAATTCCACTTAACGTCAGAAAGGGACAGTAAAAATTTCTAGAACACATAATGAGAAAAGAGGGCTTAGAAAATTTGACACTCACAGGACAAGTGGCACAAATGAATAACCTACCTAACAAGCTGTGTAAATGGTTTGGCAGAACAGTGTTTAGACAACATTTAAGAAGAGGAAATTGCGGAGTGCCATGATCGCATAAGTCCTGAAGTGACATGGCACATAGAAAAAGATTGTTGTTTCTATTAAAAATATAATGTATTAAAAGCGTCTGTTGCACTAATAAAAAATTGCTCGACCGTTTTCAAATCTCTGATATTTTTTTCTGGTGTTAATTTACTTGCATAATCAGGGAATTAAGATAAATAATTATGTAAATAATTTAAGATAAATAATTATTTAAGATACATAGTTATTTAAGAAAATGATTATTTAAGATTAATAATTATTTAAGATAAATAATTATTTAAGATAAATGATTATTTAAGATAAATGATTATTTAAGATTAATAATTAAGGTAAATTATTATTTAAGATAAATAATTATGTAAATAATTTAAGATAAATAATTATTTAAGATACATAATTATTTAAGATAAATGATTATTTAAGGTAAATAATTATTTAAGATAAATTATTATTTAAGGTAAATAATTATTTAAGATAAATTATTATCATTAAGACGCAAGACTGATTGAATGTTAATGGAAAAAAAAACTATTAAGGAGAGAAAACAATAAAAAAAAAAAAAAACAAGGAAGCAGTAGATAACGATTGACATTATATTTAAATTTTTGAAGATCAAATTTGATTAAGAAGCAAGAAACGAGAAGAGGATGTCACACACGATAAGTGAAATAGAAAAAACGGTTAGCATAGAACTTAAATTCAATCTACAAAAATGATTTCCTAAAAAAGTTTTTTCTTACTATTTACGAGTGGAATAAAAAGACGTAAGACAAGTATGCGTCTTCTCACCCGACCTGTCCAACCTATACAACGAGGCAATTCTGAGAGAATTGGAAAACCTACCAGGATTTAGCATTGGCGGCCACAACATTAACCCTTAATTTATTTACTTAATTAATTTTCTTATTTTTAATTACAATTTTCAGTACCTGATTTTCTTATCTAAATGTTTTCAGCTCCTATTAATGTTAAATCAAAGTACAAAGTTGGAAGTGCCTGCATGTAAAATATTTCAAATAAAGATTTATATCTATTTTTTTTTTTTTTTTATATTTTCAAAATCGTGTATGATATACCCATGGTGTAATTTTAATTGATGGTTAGTGTTCTAGAGTTAACAAGATAAGATACGCAGATGACACAGTACTGATAGCGGACATGGAAAAGTAATTACAAAATCTTCTACAGAAGGTAAGAAAGGAGAGCGAGAAGAAAGGACTAAGCATAAACTACAAGAAGACAGACTGCATGGTCATCAGTAAAAGGATGAGCCCGAAATGCGATTTGCAGGTCGGGAACACTAGAGTCAAGCAGATGCATAAGTTTAAATATCTGGGAAGCCTTCTGACAGAATGCGACACTGAGATCCGTAGACGTATTGGGATGGCCAAGGACGCATTCCAAACGCTAGACGGAGTATTGCGAGACAGGGGGATTTCTTTGGGTAACAAAGAAAAGAATACCGAGCGGTTACGTGACATCTGTCCTTCTTTACGGCAGAGAATGTTAGACGATTTCCTCAAAGATGAAGAAGTGACTCGATACGACGAAGATGTAGTTCTACAGAAGCATGATAAGAATATCATGGACCGAGCGTATGAGCAACGATGAGGTCTTAGAGAAGATGCAAACAAGAGGAAAGCTTATATTTAACATCAATAAAAGGCAGCTGAAGTTTCTGGAACGCATAGTGAGGAAGGAGGGACTGAAGAATCTGATACTCACAGGTCCAATATACGGAAAGAGAGACAATGGAAAGCAGCGCGTGACATAGTTGGCGAGCTTGAGCAGGTGGATGAGAGAACGTTGTCTGGGAGAGGGAGCAGAGGGATGGAACTTGCTGAGAGCTGAAAGGGATAGAGGGAGGTGGAGAGTAATGATCGCCTACGTCCCGAAAGGACATGGCACATAAAAAGAAAGAAGTCGTTGAAATACTGTTACAATTCTGCTGCTACTGCTACTATCACCTCCAAATCATTTGTAGATTTCCTCTGTTTCGTTCCAACATTATATGCAAATCTATAAAATGATAATAATTATGAAACTAATAATCTTGAACTCTTCAAATATCAATCAAATAGGTGCACGGAATATCGCAAAGTCTACGATTCTAATATCATTATCATCATCATTAACAGTCCCATGTCCGAATGTGGTCGTAGGATCTTTGCGCCGCCAAATATTTTGGTTGAAAGCCGGAGAGTTATACATTCATGTTCACCGGGTAAGTACACTATGATTCCATCGGGTGCATGGTACTCACAACAATACCCCACCCCCGAGGCTTCATAGACTTCAGTCTCGGAAGCCCTCCACGCACCGATGCCGTGTCATCACAGCACATAGTTATGGAGTTCAGTCTACTCCATTGTGCGATAGCTGTTGACCCTACAAGTTTAATCACCCTTTGACAGCTCTTTTTATTAATCTCGCTGTGTGTCTAGCCACCCTCGATAGAAAAGCCTGGTGATGGAACCTATTTTTTTAAGCGTTTCACCCCAAGCAAGGCATGAAGCCACCAGGACGCAAGGGGTTACAGAAGATTTGGAGCAAGATCAGATAGGAGTGATAGAGGAAAGGATGAGGAGAAGGATAGTGGATAGATCAAGACAACTGGAGATGTCGATTGACATTGCATTTGAATAGTTGGAGATTATAGCTCTCAGGGAAATTGGAATAGGGAAGGGAGTGCCACAGGCGAAAGGTGCGAGATATGAAGCTATTCGAGTAGAAGAGCCGACTACATTTAATAGTTTCGACAGTGAAAGGGTGAGAGTGGGATGCCAGCCTCGTAGGGCGCTTGAATTCATGAAGTCTGGGTACGAGTGCAGCTCCTCGGAGCAATTACAAGAGTACAATTACAATTACAAGCAATTTGAAAGTATTTGTAAAAAAGACAGAGAGAGGCGACGGCGCGTCTGTGGGAGAGCGACTGCAGACGAGATGCCAGAACAGGGCCAATTATATTGTATATCCGCCTTTGGATCTTATCAAGAACCCCAAGGCAAACAGAAGGGGCTCCAGACCATATATGGCAGCAATGCTCCATGCAAGGGCGAATTGTTGATTTATAGATCTGAAGGATCGATTCCGGGGAGAAAAATTTCCTGGCGCGGCACAGGGAGCCAACTTTCTTTGCGGTATACGAAGCAATTACCTCAATGTATTAAGTTGGTGCAAAAATAATTTCGTTTTCTAACATATGTTACTATGTGAGAAAACGAAATTATTTTTGCACCAACCTAATATTTGTTCCATCTCAGGCCAGCAGTCAACGTGAGACCGAGCAGCCGCAGAGAGGTGCTCTCGGGAAGTTGAGCGTCAGACATTTCGGGTAGTTTTGATTTATAAGGTACCAGCCGCACTGCGAGAGTGACCTGACATAAATTAAAATATATTATAATATTATCTATTATATTATTAAAATGCAAAATTTTAGTAATGTTAAAATATACAAAATATTATTTACTTCAGAATTCGTCATCACGAACAAGTGATATAGCTTCCAAAAGTTCATTCTTAAATGAAAATTGTTTGCCGCCATTATAAAGGTATTCCTTGACGATTCTCCAAACATTTTCGATAAGGTTAAAATCGTGCCAGCCACTCTATAAAACCGTAGGTTTTTTTTTTACCTAACTTCACTAAATATTCAACTGTTACGAAAGCATTATTTTAGTGCATAAATGCCACTTAGCGTCTATATGCCAATGCCTTTTCCATGACACACGATTGAAGGTTGATCATTAGGAAATCAAGGTCGGCAGGAGTCCCCGGAGGCAAGCCAACTCACTGCCAATGATCCCTGCACGAAGAATGACACCTGCACCTACTTGTTGACACGTCAATCAAGGAAGCTTAGCGTTATCCTTCTGGCACCATCCTATTCCCTAGCTAGTCAAGGCTATCCAGCGTCGCATTGCACTCGTATGTGAAACGCATATACTGACAATCTAATTTTAAATAAATTTCGACCCAGGAAACACGCTTAGTGAAAGGATTCGAATTCAGGAGAGCGAACAGTAGGTTTGGTGCACGTTACGGAGCACTTCAGATACATTTCCAGCTCCAATAATGACAAATAATTGTTTTAAGAGAGCACAAACTTTGCGACATTTTGGTACACTATCAAATCTTAAGCACACGGACAAATACTGTACTTCCGTTAAAAAAATTGCGGCAAAACATTGTTGATCTATTTCAGATAGAAGGATCTATTGTGATATGTCTCTAATTTTTATTTAGATACATTGTATTTATTTTGAATGTTTTCTGATTGTATTGTTCAGCTATATTGTACATAATTAGGTTACAAAAAAATTGTATTTTATATGAATAATACCTTATGACGAGTCTCTCGGAGTAAACGCCCTTCGAACGGGCCCCTTGTCATTGTTACAACGATCCCGCTGACTGGCTGAAAAGGAACCAACTAGATATCCCCTTACTAAAGCTGCTTCGTCCTGAACTGCACCCCATTTTTTAAAATTTTTCTTGCTCTTTCCCATGTTGGCTTTCAACCAGTAGCACATACAAAAAAAACTGTTCTCGAAAAAGATTTCACCAACAAATCTGTGGAACCCGAAATTGTAACGCCTACTCCACGTAAAGAAATATCTTCTCAATCCTCAGGAAGTCCAGACGCCAAGACATCTCTGCCACTGACACAACAACAATAAATCACAAGACCTCAAAGAACTGTTAACAGGACGTTTCTTTTCTGTGACAAAATAAGTCCGCAAAATACCATTATTGGAAACCTTCTTCCTTTCTCCTTTTCGTTATTCCTCTTTTCTTCTGTTATTCTCATAAAATGTTTGAATCTTAAAGGTTTCGTTCTCACGCCGTGTCACTTCACTGAATTATCCTTTTTTTGTCTACAGCGGTAATTACTCATCTTTTCGAACAAATTTAAAAGGGTGAAATACCAACAGTAGTAAGGTGAGGTGCCCTGTATCATTGATTCGGAGGGGTATCATAGATTCAACAGCGGGAGGAAGTAGGGTCAGATTCTTGCACCGGCCCTACTTGTCACTATCATTGATCCTTGTAAGACCTCTGTTCCGACCGCATATGCCTGCCATTTTCCGTGATTGATTGAGTTGTTTTTTTATGACTTTATGGAGCATTTAGTGCCGAAGAGGAGTAATGGATAGCGGCTCGGATTGAAGAATCGGAGAGCCGAGTTCGAATTCCAGTCGAATCCATTACATTCGCTTATGTGCTAATACCCTTGAGAAAGGTATGAATCCTCTTCTTCTCCCCTAGCTATGGGTAAATAGCAGGACAGACCGGGTTCTGTAGCCTTGGCAAGTGGTCTACCGCAGAAAGAAATGGCAACCTACTGCGGGGAAAAAATCTGCTTCGTCAGTCATCTATCGAAAGATACATGATCGCCTAAGCGTGTATCACGCATGGCACATGACTGAGTACCGAAGTGGAAATTTCCAGTTTTAACCATAAGTACTATTCTAATTATTTCTTCTCCCGCACTTTTTGCACATTTCCGGCTTCTTGATTTCCTGTAAAATATGATCTTCAAAAATTTAAATGCAGTGCCAATCGTAATTCCGTTTTTTTTGTTTTTGTTTTTGTTTTTTTTTGTTTTGTTTTTTTGTCGCCTCTGTTTTTTGGGGTTTTTTTTCACTCTCAGTATTCCTTTGCATCTAAGTGGCTTTTACTGCTTTGCTTGGGGTAAAATGATTTTTAATAAAGAAGTGAGTCAAAATCGTCCATTCTTGGAATAATGGATGTCTTTATGCCTGCTCAATAGTTAAAAGCCAGATGGTCTCAAAGTCGGGAAATCGATCATTTTAATTCATGCCAGGAAATGATTGCAAAAGAAAGTAAAAAAAATATGCTTGTTTTCATAACTATTTATAGCTGGTATAAAAAAAAACACAAATACGTCACAAACATCTAACCAATAAAAACAGTTTGCCAAGAAGAAAAAAATATTAGGTCATATGTTGTTGTGGTATTTGTGTTGGGGATAATTTACTGCCGTGTCGAAATGCCAGCTGATGAGAGATATATAAATAAATAGGTAAATGAATATATCAGTTGAGTATTGGAGGTTTTACTAATACATGAAAAATTGTTTATGTAGGGGGTGGGGAAGCATATCTTGTTTGTTTAAAGAGCGTAGAATTTTTTAACACTAGACTTCAATATCATGTTTTGGAACGGAAGGAAACTCTACCAACCGCTTCTTGGGACAATCGCATGCGGATTTGCTATGGAACATATGCTGATAGATAGATAGATAGATAGATAGATAGATAGATAGATAGATAGATAGATAGATAGATAGATAGATAGATGTATGTCGAGGTTTATTCCTTGCTTCCTGTTTAGGATCAGATTTCTGGTTCATTCTAAATTCTTCTCATTTTCTTTCACTGCCAGTAGCCACCCTTGCGTCTCAGTGGCATTATCCTCTTGCTTGGGGTGAATTGTTTTAAAAAACTAGATAGATAGATAGATAGATAGATAGATAGATAGATAGATAGATAGATAGATAGATAGATAGATAAAAGTCGAGTTTTATTCCTTGTTTCCTGTTTAGGATCGAATTTCTGGTTCATTCTAAAGTCTTCTCATCCTCTTTCATTCCTAGTACCCCCTTCCCAGCTACGTCTTAGTGGCATTATCCTCTCGCTTGGGGCGAATTATTTAAAAAAAAAGATAGATAGATAGATAGATAGATAGATAGATAGAATCTTAATGAGAGAGAGGCATGTGAAAACAGCAAAATAGAGTAATAGAAAGAAAGAGGGATAGAAACAGAGAAACGGCGAACGATGTGGATTTGCAGATAATACGATGACAAAAGGGCGTGTCATAAACAGAGAGAGGAAGAGAATAAGAAGAATACTTAAATATTAGGTTGGTGCAAAAAGAATGACGTAATAATGTCGTTTTTTGACGTATTTTTTAGCGTCAAAAAACGACATTATTACGTCATTACTTTTGCACCAACCTAATAGAAAACGAAACACACAGAAAGGAAATTGAGAGGAAAAAAAGAGACGGAGGAAGAATGAGAAAGAGTGAAAAAACACACTAAAAAGCTATAGAGGTAGAAGGCAGGGAACTGTTGTCGAGAGAGAGAGAGAGAGAGAGAGGGGGTGAGAGAGAGAGAGAGACGTACTAAAATAAAAGCGGAGAAGAGACGTGTACACTAAAGTAGAAAGATCCGACTGAGATGTTTACTGACCACTAGTTTCTGTTAGGATTTTGTATGCTGATTTTCAAAGCAGGCAGTTTAGCACTCATTACTTTAAAAAGGGGAACCAGACTCTCTTCCTGTGAACATCAACACTAGTATTTGACTTTGTAGCGTACGATAAATAAAGACCAAATAATTTAACTTTGAATAAAATGGGAGCATTGATTGTTTGGTTGATTTTGTTTAGTGGCATATCAACCTCTAGGAGTTATGTAACATCGAAATATTTTGAACACAATTTTATGGCATCAACTAAACTTACAGTAGAAACTCGTAATACGAGTTCACCATTATACTAGCAACTTGCTTTACGAGTTGCCATTCGTGAGCATTTTTGTATCGTAGGACGAGTAAAAATTCTCAGTACGAACAACGGTCAGATTCACGGAAGCAGTCGGCGACTGAGGCGCAAAAGGAAGCATTGCCAGCGGACGTCATCTTTTTCTACGAAACAACACGATCAAAGGCAAGGTGAAGGGCAATTCTGAACACCTGACGTCCAGAACATTAATTCATTTTATTGGAGACAATTCTTCGAACTACTTATCACCGATAACGTCACCTACCAACGCTATCGATTGCTTCTTTTTCCCTTCCGGAGAGGAGATGACGACAGAGGAACCTCAGCTTCTTCAGGAACATCAAAACATGGAGGCGGTACAGGAACTAGGCAAGGAGGAAAGTGCGCCCCCACGAGTTTCCCCCACGAGTTGCCCCCACGAGTTTCCCCCCACGAGTGAAGTCAAAAAAGTATTGGCGATGTGGGAAAAGTGTACGACATCGTGGGAAAATATCACCCACAAAAACTAAGTGCAAGTCGTGCAGCTGCTTTGTTCAAGCAAAAATTGTATTTTCGTGTCATTTTGAAATCAATAACGAAATAGATTTCTATTGATAAGTTTCTAAAGAAACGACCTTCAAGTGTCTAAAGCGAATCAAATGCCATAAAGGTCCTTAAGTTCTGAGGGAAAACGTTAGAAACTTTCATATGAAAGGTTTGTAGTTTAACAAAAAACTGTTTATTCATTCTCTCTTATCATGTTCTTTTTACATGTACTTTTCACGTTTTAATTTCTTACTGTCCGTTTTCTAATGTTTTATATTCTAAAATAGACATTTTGGATGATTTGGAGGAACCGAAACGGATTAATTAATCTTTCATTAATTTCTCGTCCTGGGTATGACGATAAACCACATCCTCGTCCTGTGTAAGACGATAAACTACATCCAACAGCAAGGCCTCTGATCAGCAGATTTGGAACCACCTCTTAATTACTAGTGTTCCCAGGTCTACCCTGACCCAGGGTGGTAGCACCTGTTACGGTCCCAGCTATGGGCAAATAGTTAAATCCCCCTAACTGAGGTAAAAAAAAACATTATAAAAGCGTAAACATGGGGTTTAATACTAGAGATACTTTGTAAAAGAATTGTTACCAGAAATAAATTTTTGAAGAAAAAAAAAAACTATTACCAGCAATATATTTTCGAAAAAATTATTACCAGCAGTACATGTTTTAAAATATTACCAGCTATACATTTTTTTAGGTAAAAAATATTACTAGAAATAGATTTTTGACAAAACAAAATATTACCAGGAAAAAAAAGTTGTCGGCATTAAATAAATCAATGAATTTGATATACCGTAAAGAACAGCAAATCAAATCAAACTTCCATTAATTTCAGTGGAAAAAAATGCTTTGTGATACGTGTAATTTGCAATACGGGCTCCGTCTGGGAACTAATTAAACTCGTACTGCAAGGCTCTTCTCTATTTTGAAAGCAACTGTATGCGTTCAACTACAGATAAAATGTATTGTTGGTAATTCTACTACAAAATTGTATTTCTGGACAAATTTATTTATTGTAATTTTACTATAAAAATATATTTTTATACTTTCACAGTGTTTTCTTTTTATTTGGGGGTTCACTATTTGCCCATAGCTGGGACCCTAACAGGTGCTACCACCCCGGGTCAAGTAGGATCTGGGAACAACAGCAATTAAGAGGCGGTTCCACTCTCTTTAAAATCTTTAATCACCCGATCGGACGCCTTGCTGCCGGATGTAGTTTATCGTCATACTTAGCACTAAAATGCGAGAGAAAAAAGCGTTGGAGCATTTTAAAACATATCAATTACTAAGGAGATATTTATTATAAAATCAGTCTTTTTTTTTAAATTATTATTCTACTATTGAGACTAAAAGTAATTACTTAATTTGGCAATAGGTACTTAATGGTCAATAAACATTGACTTGGTTTTGGGATAGTTAAATATTAGTCGTTTATATTTGAGTCTATAAACATTGACTTGGTTCTAAGATAGGAACATATTGGCCGTTTTCTCGTGAGACAATTATGGATCCCCTGCATGGTTACAATTTCGTTTAGAAATAAACTACTCGCTATATAAAAACACTTTCTCACATCGATGGTTTAAAACGACTTCGAGTGAGTGAAGCGTGGACCATATTTCTTCGAACTTCATTGACTGACGTTACAGAATCACAAACAAAGAACTGCACCAGATAACCGGAACCACATCACTTGAGAACTTAGCAGCAACAACTAAAATGAATAACGCATATAACACAAAAAGAAAATAATAACTTAGTCAATATGCTGACATTACTCGCTACTTCAAACAAAAGGCAAGGAAGGAAACCCCATCAATACTTCAAACAGCTACTGAACGTGAGAAACCTATTTGTAAGAAAAAATCTTTTTAACAGAAAGATTTTATAAATTTTAACCAGCTCTGGCTGCTCGGTCAATGAATACCGAATATTTCCTTATAAGTAAAAGGCTATTGCGATTACCATATTATTTGAGTCTATTACTATTTATTTGATTGGGAAATAGATCCTGATATTAATCTACAGACATTTGTTTGTTTCGGGGAAAGGTAAATAATAGTCGTTTGAGGATAGACTAGGCGGGAAGTTGAACTCTCGGGGCCGATTCCACTTTCCGATTATATAACCGTCGCGCTAGCCTCAAATTCTTCAACCCATGACAAAATATAAAAACTGAAAACGAGTTGATTTCTATCTCGTTCCTCTCTGAGAACTAGACGCTGTTTGTGGAAATCGACTATAGTTCCTTGTGAAACATTGCCTCTACACGATCTTCCCAAATTTCAATCAGAACTATCATAAGTGATGCAATAAGAAAAAAAAAATTAAATTAACATCTTTTATTAATTTTTTGTTAGAATATTTACTCTATACAAGGCCCAAGAGCCACTCGAGGTAGAGAGTTATAGAGGCAAAGTTTATGGAGATATGTAAAGAAGATAACGGTTAACACTAGACTTGAACAGGTTAAGATTTTAGTGATTGGTGAAGCATCCTCTTGGGAGTTGGTTTTACAAACTAGCGGTTCGTTGGAAGAAGCTGTTCGAGTGGAACTTGCATTCCACTAATGGAATACGCGGGGAATGAGGGTGGTTTGTTAAAATGTGTGTGACATGGCGGGTCTTAACCGTGAAGGTTATCACCGGTGGAAGTAAGGAATGTGATTCATCTAAACGCTTTTCATGAAAATAAGGATTGAGTAGCGAGGGATTTGAAACGTTTCATCTCTGGAAAAGATGTCGTAGGGTAGAAAATAATTCATCACCCACAAGGTCGCGTAGACGCTTTTAGATTAGAATAAAGATTGGAAAGTCAAGACTGAGTAGCGCCTGTCCATATAGAGTCAGGAGTTACGAAGAATCAGATACGTACTAGGATCGGTACAGGAAAACGATTATCTTTCCATCATCTTTAACGTTGGATCGTAGGTACGAGTTCTAACTGAGGTCTGGTTTGAGCTTGGGTCTAAACAGGCGCTTAAGGCACGGGGCTACCCCGAGAGATCCCTCATTCATCGCGTTGCTTTTGTTTTTTTTTTAACTTTTTTTTTGTTTTTGTTTTTTTTGTTTACTATTGTTCACCTAATATAATAATCAATTTATATCATTCTACTTATTTCATTTTATGTACTGGAATGGCGATCACGTGTGACGAAGTTCTCCGCTCGTCATTTACTGCACAACCTGAGGTAGCATCTAAGGTCGGCTGCGTCTGCATATACACCCGACTAGCTATGTTCACAGATTTGTCTCCTTAGCCGTGATCGCATTCAACAAAAAATAACGGTAAATGCTTCTCAAGACACTGGTTGGGAAATTGCAACAATACGAATTCTCACTAATCTTTCCCCCCGGCTTCAATGGTTGACTGCTATCTCCCGAACTGTTCGCTAGTCACTTCCTCCTTGGCCGTTGGGCAGTTACTCACTAGCCGCTGGTTATCTGCTCACTCACTGGTCACCTACCTACTTACTGACTTCCTGTCTCTCTCAGCTTATATTGATACTGGCTAGGGTCCGGCCTCCTATATCCGTCCCTTTCTATTCCGGAACAAGAGACCACCCATTCGGCTTTTTTGGATGGTCAGCTTCTTCAAAGGACTACTTTTATGATTATCTAAAATCATTGACAAAATTTTATGTTTGCCAATTCAAAAGTTGGTTGGAAACCGAATTCCGGAAAACTCTGACATTTAAGTTGACTCAAAGATGGACTGGAGACGAATTTCCTAAGAAACTCAGATAAAGTAGACTTAAAAGGAAAAGGAATTTATCTACTTATCTTCTAAGGAATTCTGATAAATCGTATTGTTACACACGGCTCTCCATTACATTCTTTAGTATGTCTGCAATATACAATTACGCCCACCTCTAAATCTCTTGATGACCAGAGATGTGCAGCTGATCTCTCATCCGATCTAACACTAAAATCTCAGTAGGAGAAAACCGGCTGGTTACATTCAATGCCTCGAAAACCAAACTAGTTACGCTCCATCATCGCCGATCGGACCCCGAATTAACGCCAGTCTCGATGAATAGATATCCCCTCGCAGAGGACCCGTGCCTTGAGGGCTTATTGGGCCATAGACTCATACCTGACCTCAAGTGGAACTCCTACATACGATCTATCTCAAAAGATGTAGGGAAAATGCTCGGTTCCCTTTACGGCTTCAGTAAGTATACCTGACTCCATACGATATCCTCTACCTTTACAAGAGCCAGGTCAAGCCGAAAATGGAGTACTGTTGTCATATTTGGGCGGGAGATACTCAGTCCTCACTCTACGGTCTCGATGGAATCCAAAAGTGTCTTTTGGGTGAGGAATTATTTTCTACCCTACACTATCTCCCACAGACAGGATGAGACAACCTTCTCACTGTTCTATCGACACTTCCATGGAAAGTGCTCGGACGAACTACATTCCTTGGTTCTGCCAGGTCTAATCTTCACAGCCGCGACCCGCGTTGTCGATCACATTGTAACAGATCGACCACATTCCCTGCGAATTTCATTGGTGAGAAGAAAGTTCCACTCCGACAGCTTTTTTCTTGCGAACCAACTGTGGAACCAACCAACTGTGGAACCTACTCTCAGGAAAAGGTTTCCCCGATCACAAACCTGTTTAATCTAGGGTTAACCGGTATCTTTCTCATTTATCCGCATAAACTTCCTCTTGATGTAACCCTCTACCTCGAGTGGCACTTGGGGCTTGTATAGAGTGGACCTTGCAATAAAAACAAAAATACACTGCTCTGCGCCATTTCATTTATTTCTCATTTATTTTTATGTAACGTATTAGCAAACACGGCTCTCCACAACTTCCTTCATTTTATTAACTACATTTACGCCCACCACTCCTCTTCCATGTCATTCTATTTTTTTCTATTTAAGTGCCGTATTGACAAGCACGACTCTCCACAACTTCTTTATCTCTAAACTGCAATTATACCTGTATCATATATATGCATCATCTCTTCTACTTCATTGTACTTATTTACTTTTACGTGGCGTGTTGGTGAACATAGCTCTCCACAACTTCCTTCACTTTATCTATGATCTGCAATCACGTCGACCAGGTCTCTTCGCTGTTGTTTTTTTTTTAATCTCACTCATTATTTATTTATTAACTTTTTTCTAATTATTTTCTTTGATAAATAAACAGTTAAATCAGTCCAATTCTTAATGCTCTGAAAAGGGTGTAAACATGATGAAATATCCCCTCTTCTTGCATCGTAAGGTATTTGTAATCTTAAGAGGTTACCTTCTTCATTAATTTTAAAATGTATTGTATGTAGTTTTTTATAACTGTAAGCCTCCAATGTATACGTGTATACCAATGTAGGCCAATGTATACGTGTATACATCAACAACATTATCCGTTCGTACGAAGACGCTTATGCATGATATGTTTTTGTGGTATGGGGGTTGCAAGAAAAATTGGCTTTGTAATTAGTTTTAGCAAGAATATAGGGCATAAATATAGTATCTTTTCAGTTGTATACAAGAAGGTATGCGAAGGAAAAAAATGAGGTCAGGTTCCGTGTTTTGTGGCTTCTATAAATATACCATCAGCCGTTAATAATCTCTTCTGTCAACACACTGGGATCATTGTTTTTGTTTCTCTTTCGCTGTTCTTTTCTTCATCACTCTTTTACTACACACGACGGTATAGACATTCTCTCTCACGTCCTTTCTTTCTCTTTCTCTTCCCCCCTCTCTCTCTCTCTCTTTCTTCACATTCACACACATATATATACATATGTATTATTTATTTTGCTCTCCAGTCGAGTTTGCTGTTTGATCTTCAAAAATGTATTGTAAATACAATGTCAATCGTTATCTTCTGTCTTCTTAATTCATGTTCTTTTATTGTTCTCTCTTCTTAACTTAGAACAGTAACCATCAATTAAAGTCACACCACTACTAACCATGGGTAAATCTTATCCGATTTTGAAATTATTAAAAAAAATATTAAATATAAATCTTTATTTGAAATATTTTACATGCAGGCACTTCAAACTTTTGTACTTTGAGTTAACATTAATAGGAACTGAAAAACATTATTTAGGTAAGAAAACCAGGAACTGAAAATTGTAATTAAAAATTTGCGCTGAGTACTATATATCCATTCGTTTAAGCGAAATACTTCTCGTCATAGATTCTCGAAATTTCATATCTGCTCAGATCTAGCTACGGTTTCTCCTGCCAAAGGAGGTGCAAGTTCGGATCCTGTTGGAAGGCGCATATTTGTCGAGTATTCATGCCTGTAGACGATCAGAAATATACTGTTTAAAATATAGAAATTGAGTGAGAAGTCAAATATGGTTTACCACTAAAAAGTAATAAAAATCTGTCGGATTAATAATTAAAAAAACTATTACTTCTTATATATATATATATATATATATATATATATATATATATATATATATATATATATATAAAGAGAGAGAGAGAGAGAGGGAAGAGAGAAACGTCTGGTTAGCAAAGTCCAAATTGCTGTTTTTAAACACAATTTTCGACGATTTTTCTCGATCGATCATATCTTCTCACGAAACGTATCTTACCGTAAACAACGACAACATATACTGAAATAGATTAAGCCCGACAATTATTTAATATATTTTCTGATTAAACGTTATTTTTATGGATACAATTTATTTAAGTAAATGCTCTGTTTTTAATTAAACAATATTAATTTCATTTACCGACCTGAACATTCAAGAAATTTTGTAGAAAATATGAATTCTCTGACAGGAATCGAACCTGTATTCCTATACGGAAACCGTCATTTGATCTGACGTGCTATACGATTTAGCTACAGAGAATCGTCTGGTTAGCAAAGTACAAATTTCCGTCGGAGAAATTCCAGCCTTGGATCTCAGTCAGTCCAATTGAAAGAAAACTGAACTCCAAACCATATGCATCTGGTCTGGAGCTCCTGTTATATATCTCGAGATTCATAACAAAATGTGTGTAATGCTATAAGTCATGACCTGGCATCTCGACTTCAGTCACTTTCTGTTGAGGGGTTCTTCCCTTTTTACTCAAATGGACTCACCCAGTATATACATATATTACTGCTACGTGAAGACCCGAGAGTCGAGAGCAACAGAAGGTAACCGACCGACCGACCGACAAACAGACAGACAAAACGAACGTAGCGAGTAAGAATCACCGTGAGCGAGCCTGTGGACTCAGTAAGAAGTCATACAGCGATACTTCAATACCAAAGACTTTATAGATATTTTGCTACTAACCCGTATTCCTGGAACTACTAACCTGCATTACCAGTTTGTATTATTACGTTAATACATTATTTTGCTATATTCATTCTTGGCGTTTGTTATTTATTGGTATCACTTTCCCACTGCCGTCACAAGTCTTCCCTGTGGTTTTTCTATAAATATTTACATACCAAATCAGCTCTCTTTTTTGGTACTTCGATTGCGTGAATTTAAGCGTAAGACTGGATCAGCAACTTGGTCTCGTCGTTTTACTGTTGAGCTACCTAAATGCAAACGTAAGTTCTATTCTAATGATTCCTTTTCTCGCATTTTTCACCCGTGGAACCCTCTTCAGCATTCTTGCTCCCATGCCACCTGCAGCCTTCAAAAATTCAAATGTAACGACAATCGCTATTTTCGGTCCTTCTGAATCCAGTGCTTTTATTGTCCTTTCCCCTCACTAAATTCTTTTCATTTTCTTTCACTCCAAGTAAACTCTGACATCTTCAAGGTATTATTATCGCATTGCTTGGCTAAAATGATTTAAAAAAAAAAAAAAAAAAAAAGGCAACGAGAAACTACTTCACTATTTTTCCGAAGAATGCGTGGCAATTCAGATACGAAAAGAAAAGTAATCTGTAAATAGTCATGGTCAGCTAATGACCTGAAG
Organism: Acanthosepion lycidas; assembly: GCA_963932145.1. Taxonomy (NCBI): domain Eukaryota; kingdom Metazoa; phylum Mollusca; class Cephalopoda; order Sepiida; family Sepiidae; genus Acanthosepion; species Acanthosepion lycidas. The sequence continues at coordinate 39,492,812 of OZ010583.1, read as the reverse complement.
GGACATGACCTTTTAAAAATGATAGATACGGGCATAAATATTAGCATGGATACGAATAGAGGTAGATCTGTGCATAAAAAAAGTGGCAGACTTTCTTTATATTGGTCGTGATTGTGTGTGGTGTCTGTGCGTCCGCATGAGCTGCGTGTGTGTTTCACTTTAAAGTGAAACATTTGCCAGTCGATTTTCTGCAACAAGGTCTATCGTCCCTCGAACTCTTTCAAGCCGTATCAGATTTCAAAGCAAGTATTCATGTTTAGTTAGCCTTATGAAGAAGCCGACGAAAATATGCGAACGATACAGAAAAGAAAACCAATGCAAATTCTTCTGTATACGCCTTCCTGACATGTGTATGTATGTGTGTGTGTGTATGTATGTGTGTGGGTGAGAGTGGTAGGGAGGTTGAAGTGTAGCGTAAGGGTTAACAAGAGAGTTAATGGAATAAGCAAAACTGAGTTTGAATTTCGGCCAGGGGAAAGGCATGAATCCATTTCTCCCTGAGCTCGAAATCAACAAACCAGAGTTCAAATTTTAGCTGAGACAGCTTACGTTCAGTTATTTCTAATACCCTTGGGAAAGGCATGAATCCACTCCTCCTTGAGCTCTTAACTGGCAAATTGATTTTGAATTTTGGTCGTGGTTGCTTGTGCTTACTTAGCTTTAATTTCCTTGGGAAAGGCATAAATCGGCTTTTCCCTGAGCTCAAAATTGACCAACCCAGTTCGAATTTCGGTTAAAGCTGTTTGTGTTCCTTTAATTATAATGCACTTGGGAAAGGCATGTATCATCTTCTCCCTGAGCTTCAAATCTACAAATTGATTTCAAATTTCGGTTAAGGGTGATTGTGTCCAATTAGCAATAATTTCCTTGGGAAATGCATGAATCCACTTTTCCCTGAGTTCGAAATTGGCGAACAGAGTTCGAAATCGGCCAACGGAATTTGTATTTTGGTTGAGGCTGTGTTCACTTCGCGCTAATACTCTTAGGAAATGCATGAACCCATTTCTCCCTGTATTATTAGAATGGTGCTAAAATAATGTCGTTTTCTCACATAGTAACATATGTGAGAAAACGACATTATTTTTGCACCAACCTACTAGAAATCGACAAACTGGTAGTGTTCACTTCTCTAATGTTCGTGGGGAATGCATGAACCCACTTCTCCTTGCGCTCTGTTCCATCGTCAGATATTTAAATAAATAAATGTCTTTTCTCTAGAATGTTTAAAACTGCTGTAATTACTGCCTCAGTAATAATAACAGTTAAACACTGTTACACCCCTTAAGAAACTTTATAAAGTCTGTGCAGGTTTGTATCTTATGATTATGTGTGTATACGATTATTTCTATTGTCTGTATGTGTACGTGTATCTTGTAACATCGTAGTGCATGTGTATGTTTCTTTCGTCATATAGCACATAAGAAAGAAAGAAGGCTCGGAAAATTTGACACTCATGGGACATATTGAGGATAAAAAGTGACAAAAGGAGACAATGAGTAACCTACCTCACGGGCTTCTGTAAATGGATAGCAGGGACAGACAATATATTAGGTTGGTGCAAAAGTAATGTCGTTTTCTCATATATGTTACTATGTGAGAAAACGACATTATTTTTGCACCAACCTAATATAAAGCTTGCAAAGAGCTGCAAGTTGTGGAGAGCCATGACCCACCACGTCCGAAAGCGATACGGCACAAAAAGAAGGAAAAAGTACGGCAAGGTTTGAGAGAGTGAATATTTATGATTATCTGCTGTTATTATTATTATTATTATTATTATTATTATTATTACTGATGTTCACCCTGTATAAGGCCGGGGTGCACTCGAGGTAGAGGGTTAAGATTGTAGCGATCGGGGAAGCAACCAACTGGAAGTCGGTTTCACAGATCACTGGGTCGCAGGAAGAAACTGCTGGGGTGGCACATACATCTCACAAATATAAAGGGAATGAGGGTGGTTCGCCACAATGTGCTCAGCATGGCGGCTCCTATTATTTGCTTATGTTTTATCTTTAATGCGCAACAGCGTTTTCATGGACTTTTGATTGTAAGCTTGTGATTGTAAATTGAGGCATATTTTGTATAAGTAAAAATCAGCAATCATATTTTCAAATCATCAATAACCATCTTCCTGATGCCATCCATTCCCAAGTAGGCATCTACGCAGACAACACTACTATTTACTCCTTCCTCAACAGTAAATCTGTTATCGCTGACAAAACTAACCTGGTCGTTGGTCTCAAAAAGTACTTCAGGTTTCATTTTTCGAAGTTCAGTACATACACGCGTGAAATAAACAATATAGTAATGTATAATTCTGTGGCTCAGCTATGGGTTAAATAGCAAGACAGACTCGATCCTATAGCCTTGGTTGGAAACATGTATCGAAAAGAGGCATGATCACCCTAGCGTGTATCACGAATGACATTTAAGGAAGGATATTGGTTTGGCTTGATTTGGTTTGTTTTACGTTATATCAACCTCATTGGGTTATTTAATGCCAACAAGATTTTCAGTGCAGTACCAACCTTATAAAAAACGAAATACTAACCTTATAAAAAAATACTAACCTTATAAAAAACCAAATACTAACCCCTTATATATACACCCGAAGTCAAACCACCCTCCATCCATAATTAAACATATACCCTCATCAATAGAAAATAGAATCAGCATTAACTCCGCTAACAAAGAAATATTCCAAAAACACAGTAGCTTTTATAACGCTGCCCTAAAAAATAGTGGATACAAGAATGCAAACATTAATTATAGAAACAATTGTACTAACCAGAAGAAAAAAAAAACAGGAAAAGAAAAATCATTTGGTATACCCCTCCGTTCAACCAAATGGTTAGTATTAAGCCAGGACAGAAATTCCTAGATTTAATTGAAAAACATTTCCCTACCAATAGTAGACTTGGTAATATATTTAATAAGAACACCCTAAAATTGAGTTACAGCTGCACTGAAAATCTAGAAAGTATAATAAAAAAACACAATAAAATCCTGAACAACCCCCTCCCCCATGCCGGAATAGTATTAATAAAAACCCTACACTTAAATTAGAAAAAAACAGTGAAAAATTATGTGATTGCAGAAACCCAGAAGACTGCCCATTGGAAAATAAATGCTGCGTCAAATCTGTAGTATACCAATGTACTATCTCATCCACTGAGAGTCCTAATACTAATATGATATACATTGCGTCTACGAAGAATGAATTTAAAGCCAGATGGAGGCAGCATAAGTGCTCTTTCAACAATATAAATAAAAGAAATGAGACATCTCTATCTAAATATCTAAATATTTTTGGCATTTGAAGGAAATGAATAAAACACCAAAAATAAAATGAAAAATTATAAACAAAACTAGAACTTGTAAAACTTGGGATGATCCATGCTCTTTATGCCTACATGAAAAACTACACATTATTAAGTTTCTAAATAATAAAAATCTATTAAACAATAGACATGAGTTAACGGTTTTCGCCGACATCAAATTTTTGCATTGAATAATTAGCATAAAGACAAACAAACAATAAAATAATAATTTTTAAAATCCATAGTCCATTATGAAGTCGTCAAAATACAAATGTTACGGCAGTTTTTTTATATACACGAAACCCTTTCAAAAAAAAATAATAAATAAAATAAATAAATCTCCATAGACACGTAAACCAGACTAGGCGAAATCATCTTCCGTTTTAAATTTAGACACCCCAACCTTAACCTGACTTGACATGTGTGAATGTAACTCTATACTGATACAAATTATCAACACCCTACACCCCTTTTTATTTAAACAATCGCTCTAGACCTTACCATGGAAATTTTGATTTCAATAATGAATATGCTATTAAAACACGTAAATTTCAGAAATAAGTTATTCCAAAAAAATTTCGCTTGAAGATGGAACAGAGCTAATATATGTGAGAAAACGACATTACTTTTGCACCAACCTAATATATTGTCTGTCCCTGCTATCCATTTACACAAGCCCGTAAGGTAGGTTACTCAATAGTCCGAATAATGTAAATAGTATATATATAGCCACTACATTCTTTCGCATCCTTTCCTTTCAGGTCGGTGGCGATCATAGCTCTCCACAACTTCTGATCCTTTATAAGTCTAAGTAATGTTTGCCCCTTAGTATCCCACTCAGTCTCTCTTCTGTTATCCATTCGTTATGAGTTTTCAATTTAATTCAAATAATTATATTGAAGTTTTCGGCTCTTGTTTTGAAACATGAGAACTCTTATGTAGCGTGTTGGAATCATATTTTTAAATAAATAATTATATTTATGCTCTACTTTTGTATCAAGCACTATTTTTTAAAAATAATAACAAAAATACTAAAGAATTTTGGATTATTTACCTAACGAGTTCTTTCATATTATCTATATATTTTCATATATATATATATATATATATATATATATATATATATATATATATATATATATATATATATATAGTACAGGTAATAAATCCGGTGGTAAATGATCCAAGTGGATCCTAATAATATAAAATATTAAAACTGATCCACAAAATGAGCTCAATGTATTATAACAGAGCATATAAATTACATAACAGGGAAATCAAAATTAACTCAGGAGTATAGACTATTTCTACTAACGTCAATACGCTGGCTTTATTCAACTCAAAATGTGTGTGATTTGAGTTGAATAAAGATGATCTCCCTATTCTGTAATATATACATATATACGATGGTAGCTGTGCAAGCACCACATGTCATCGTGACCGAGGGTTTGAGTGTGCTGGCCTCGTTCAGATGGTTGATCATGCTAGATAACACGCTCTCTCCCAGAAACTGTAACTAAGGTCCGCGCTGTATAGATGCAGTATAAACCACAGATGGGCTATCTGGGTGTTGAACAAACACAAATGTGCTTGAGCGAGACTTTGCAGTAGGGATTAGTTGGCCGCCCTAGTAGACGGGTACGAATACGAGTGGCCAGCTATATATATATATATATATATATATATGTATATATATATATATATATATATATATATATATATATATATATATATATATATCTGCATGATCTATTGGCCGAATACTGAATATGGTACGCGCGCTTATTCCTTTGTCTTCATTGCATTCGATTTGGTATGTTCCTTCTTCAACTCCATATGATCAGTTATCTATGAATTTTTATATTCTCCGAGACTTACAGACATAAATTAACAATTATATTATATTCCTGATTCTTTTTTTATGATAATAAAGAAGGTAATAACGAAGACATTTCTATCTTAACAGGATATTCTGATTGTACTGACCTGTACCAGACCAAGCAAGGCTAGTGAAAAATCTACATAGCTGTAGGTGTGCCTGTCACGGCGGGAGGTGTGTTTTCAGTGTTTATGAATATTTAATGGTTTGTGAGTGAGTACACAATCTTCATTATTCAAGCGTTTAGGTGCGTGCCCATGCGCTCTGATAGGTCCTTGCGTGCATGTTTTTCAGTTGGAAACCAAAGAAGTCCCCGGTGCAAACGTACGAAAGTGATTTGTGTTTGATATTCAAGAGTGCACATCTTGATAATATTTTCCTCTTTTTTTTCTTTTTTTTTTTAGTGCAAACAAAAAGTAACCACAGGCACATAAATTATTCCGATACATTTTCGTATAGGATTGTTTAATCTACTCTATTAAATATAACGTCCCATTGCGTTTTATAAAGTATGAATCGGGTCATCCTGGATAGTAAGTTAGAGGATTAAACATATGTCATTACTTCCGTCCTGGGTAAGACGATGAACTGCGTCCAACAGCATGGACTCTGATCAGGTTTTGAGGGGCATAGAACCACCTATTAACTGCTGGTGTTCCCAGGTCCACCCTGACCCGGATTGGTGGCACCAGTTAGGGTCCGAGCTATATATAAATGGTTAACCCCCAAACTGGAGTCAAAGCACTATGAGAATACAGAAATGGGTTTTAATACAAGAAATACTTTGTAAAAAAATTACTACCAGCACTAAATTTTTAAAGAAAAATTATTACATTTTAAAAAAAAGAAAAATTACCAGTTATACTTTAAAAAAAATTACCTGCATACTTTTTTTTTTTTTTTTTTTGTAAAAGAAAAATTACCAGCAATAAAAATCTTGTTGGCATTAAATAACCCAATGAGGTTGATATAACGTAAAACAAACTAAATCAAGCCAAACCAATATCCTTCCTTAAATGTCATTCGTGATACACGCTAGGGTGATCATGCCTCTTTTCGATACATGTTTCCAACCAAGGCTATAGGATCGAGTCTGTCTTGCTATTTAACCCATAGCTGAGCCACAGAATTATACATTACTATATTGTTTATTTCACGCGTGTATGTACTGAACTTCGAAAAATGAAACCTGAACGCCATTAATTTCAGTCTCCCTAGCAATTACATTTTGAGTTATCGTCGGTGATTTAAAAATATATTCTAGCTTTAAATAACCTGCAAAGTGTTGATAAACATTAGAAAAAGAACCAATCAACCAATTTTTGCTGCTATGCGGGATGTACGCGTGGGCAATCACATCTCTTTTCGATTCATGATTGACTTGACAGAAGAATCCCTGCTACTTTCTGCGGCGGACTGGTTGCCAAACAAGGCTGTAGAGCCCAATTTGACTTGCCCTTTAACCCATAGCTGGAGGAAGAGAAGAGAGATATTCATATATTACTCAAGCGTATTTACGCGTCAATGATAGCAACGAACTTGGCCGGAATTAGAATTCGGTTCTCTGTTATCTGATTCGCATCACGTTAAACATCACCCTATCAGCACATCAAACCTTACAGCACCTGGTATACCCAAGTGGTCTGCAATTCGCATTCCGTTATCCATCACACCAGCAGCACATCCAATCTTACAGCACCTGGTATTCCCAAGCAGTCTACCATTTAGGTACTAACAAGGCTCAACGTTGCTTAGCTTCGTTGATTAGACGAAAACCGGCATTTCAAAATGATATAGCAACGTGATATATATATATATATATATATATATATATATATATATATATATATATATATATATATATATATATATATATATATATATATATATATATATATATATATATATATCAGTCTATATTTCCAACGAAAGGCGTTGGTTAGATCCAGTGACAGGACCCAAAGAGTGTGAGTTCAATACCCGGTTAAGGCAGTGGAGAACTTGGAGAGGGGAATTAACAGGAGATAACTGATAACTGACATCCATTAAACATGGCACGTGGAACTAGAACAGTCTACCCTAGTGAGTGAAATAAAGGGTTCAATTCGACATTCCAACCACCTGAAGAAGGCCGGAGCGTACAACGGCCGAAACGTTGTAATAAATATGGCGACAAAGATGAGGACAATAGTCCGAATAATGTAAATAGTATATATATAGCCACTACATTCTTTCGCATCCTTTCCTTTCAGGTCCGTGGCGATCATAGCTCTCCACAACTTCTGATCCTTTATAAGTCTAAGTAATGTTTGCCCCTTACTTTCCCACTCAGTCCCTCTTCTGTTATCCATTCGCTATTCGATGTTTCTTTCTGCTCCTCTTCCATTTAAAATATCCTATAAGTGTCACATTTTCCGGGCCCTCTTTCCTCTTTCAATTGTATTTTTTCTGGTTTTAAGTATAAGTTCCCTTGTAGTTCGTATATTTCCTAAAATTTCCAGTTTATTCACATATTCTGTCTCTTTAGGTTTTCAGTATCAGTTGACAGAAACAGATCTTCGTTGCCTCAGCTCTCCTTTTCATCTGTGTAGAAATTGACCAGCATTCCCTGTCATATAGGAAGATTTATATTACATTGCAGTTCAGTACTTCTTTGTTTGTTTCTAATGAAATCTTCCAGAAGCCATTATTATGCAAATGAAACAAACTGCTTTAAATTAAATATCGTTCACCTCACTAAGCGGTATTTTAATGTTATTTTTTTTATATAATTGATTTGGTTTGGTTTGTTTTACAGCAAATCAACCTCAATGGGTTATTTAATGCCGACAGACTTTTTATTGCTTTTAATATGTTTTTCTTCAAAAATCTATTTCTGGGAATATTTTTCCTTGAAGAAATCTATAGCTGGTCATATTTTTTTTCCAAAGAATGTATAGCTGTTTGTATTGCTGGTATTTTTTAAAAGTATTGCTGATAATAATTTTTCCTTCAAAAATTATTGCTGGTAATAATTTTTTTATTATTATTACAAAGTATTTCTGGCATTAAAACCTATTTTTACACAAGTTTGGGTGTTAACTATTTGCCCATAACTGGGACCCTAACAGGTGCTACCACCCCGGGTCAAGGTGGACCTGGGAACACCAGCAATTAAGAGGCTGTTCAACGCTCCGCAAAAGCTCCTGATCCGAGGCCTTGCTGTTGACGTAGTTTATCGTCTTGCCCAGGATGATAGTTTTTTATAATTTAGTATTGGTTGACATTGGTGTTATTATAAACACGTTTCGACCAATTACCCACTGGTCATCATCAGGTTTCTATTGATTGGCTGATATGGGATATCTGTTGATTATTGTGATATTTTGTCCCTGTTGTATCAGTTATTGTTCGTTCTTGCTGAATTGGTGCGTAAGAGCAAAGGATTGAACTCGATGACAAACATATTGGGTTGGTGCATAATTATCAGGCGTTTTTAAACAATATTTATTATGAAAAGAGAAACATAATAATTCAACAATAACATTTTTAAATGAGTATAATTATCGACACGCATTTTTGGCACATGAAAATAAAATAATATTTTAATTTAAAAAAGTAAACAAAATATCTCGCCTACGAAAACACCTGATAATTATGCACCAACCAATACATGTATAACCAACTCTTATAGTTATTTTCCAAGCGTAGCTTAGATGTGGCACAAGGCCGAAAGTATGGGTCATCTAGTGAGGATCGAACTCACTTTTCAGCTGTAACTGATCTAGCGAAACAAGCTTGCTAACCATTACACCACGCCGAGGTGCGCATACAAGCTCTTATACACACTATACTAACGTCCCCAAGGACATTAGTGGTGTATTTTTGGAGTCTTTTATATTCGATGTCAAATAGTTTTGACATTTGGTTCTGATGGTCGGTTCGTAGTGCTTTTTATAATTTACTATTTCCTTTCTGAGTTGAGTAATTGTCAATATTCTCGCTTTATTTCGGCCTGTTGTTCTAATCTTCGTTGACATAGATGTTATTACAAACACAACGTTTATAATAACATCTATCTCAAGCAAGATAAGATTTTTTTAATAATAGATTTATTATGTGTACATAAACTATAATAATACGTATAAATATTTAATACATTTTAAGTAAATGCTCTGTTTATAGTAAACAGTATTAAACAACATTTACCGGCCTGAATGTCCGAGAAATTTTCACAGAAAATATTCGTCCTCCGACAGAATTCGAAACTGTATCCTATACGAAACCGTCATTTAGCTTGACGTGCCTTTAACCGATTTGGCTACAGAGGAGCGTTCGGTTAGCAAGGTCGAATTTACTGTATTTAAACTTCAATCTTCAATGAATCTCTCACGTACTTTTATATCTGCTCATGGCGTATCAAATTTCTCGAATATTCAGGCCGGTAAATGTTGTTTAATACTGTTTATTATAAACAGTGCATTTACTTAAATATTTGTATCTATAAAAAGAATGCATAAACATAAAAATGTCTTTACATATATATATATATATATATATATATATATATATATATATATATATATATATATATATATATATATATAAGAGGGTGTATGAATAAGTTTGTACCTTGAGACACTGTTATTGTATATTCATCATTGAATTGAGTGCATTAACAAGGAAGAAGATTATAAAAATTAAAAATTAAAATTATCAAAAGAATTGCTTTCTTTTATCATTGGGCTGCAGACTTAGTGACATACATACATATGAGTCTAATATCTACGACTGAATTAAGTGCATTGACAAAGGAGATTATGCTCAAAAAATGAACATTCGTTAACTGAAATAAATTTCTTCATCATCAAGCTGCAGACTTATTGATGTACTTGCATATGAGTTTAATATCCGCTACAGAATTAAGTGCATTGGCGAGGAAAGAGATTATGTTTAAAAATAAACATTTATTATGGAAAGTAAATGCTTTTTTCACATTAGGCTGAAGACTTATTGATGTGCTTGTATATGAGTTTAATATACGCTACTGCATTAAGTGCATTGACAAGAAAGAAAACTATATTGAAAAATAAATATTTGCTGCTTAAAATCTTTTTTCATCATTAGGCTGAGAACTTACTGATTCACGTACATAAACATACACACACACACACATATATGTGGATGTGTGTTTTATGCCTACGTATGTATGTACACAGCTATGTACGTATATCGTTAGCAGCCTGTTTCTGTGCGTTCCAGCAACGACCTACCAGATTTGTAAACATGTGCACAAACTGTCACGTATGCGAACACACAACAAAAGACGCTTACACATTCCCGCTACCGAACACATTCACTTACACTCACACACATTCAGGGTTATGTGGTGTTGTTTTTTCTTTCTTTTTCCGCATGGTTCGTTGCTTATCAAACAAATCTAGGCATAAGGTTTAAGTACACATGTCCGCAGGATTTATTTACTTATTTTTCGCTTGCTCGTTCGGATGAAAAATCAGGAGACCATCTGTAATTAAAACGATAAAATAAGCCGACATTCACGATCGTCAGTGCTGCTGTTGTATATCTGCTAGAAGAGCGGTAAATTGTTATTTACTTGTAAAAAGAAAGAAAGAAAAAAAAAAAAACAGCGAACACCTCTCAGCTTTTTGTCGACCGGACAATTAAACCCCACGTTGCGTCTCTATTCTCCTTTGCATCGGCGTGTACAAAAGCTCGGAATGGCCAGCTGCATGCTGACAAGGAAACGAAAAGTGACGAGAAATGAAAACTCGAACCCTGTTTCCAATATATTTCGTTGGTTTTTTTGTTTTGTTTTGTTTTTTTTTTGCTTTTTTTTTTGTTTTTTTGTTGTTTTGCTTTTTTTGTTTTTTTGTTGTTTTGCTTTTTTTGTTTTATGGTTGTTTTTTTTTTGTTTTGTTTTTTTGTTGTGTTTTTTTTGTTTTTCTTTTTTTTGTTTTTCTTTTTTTTTGTTTTTTTTTTTGTTTTTCTTTTTCTTTTTTGCTGGAGATTCTGCACAGTCTGATCAGTTAACACTGGAGATAGCTTCTGACATCTCGGACTGACAGATCAGCTGTTCCCTTCAAAAAGCAAAATCTCCGACTTTCTTACCACCTCTCTGCCCATCTCAACATTGCAACGCGCGGCTAACAACTCCATCGGGCGGCATTGGAACGACATTGACGGACAGCCTGTAGAAACTCACTAGCGGGCGGCCCGACGCGACCTGAGTACGAACTGTGACTGCTAATATCAGCTTCAAGTCCTCAACGGCCGGCTTGTGGTGGCTTATTCCCAAAAGTTTTCATCTATTTAACTATTATTTTATTCTTTCCTGGTAGTTGCTATTGAAGACCCCATTTCACATATTTTATTGCTGGTCATAAAACAAAAAAAAATCCTTAATATTGGTGTCCATATCATAGTATCTCAACTAAGCTTAGTTTTGGTACAAGAGACCCCCCTGGGGACCGAAATCACTTTTCCCTTGTAATGGTCAGCCAGACTAGCTTTCTATTCATTACAGGAGGCTTTCAAAATAGCTCAGGCGGCTAGAGATAAACCTGAGGAATTTTTGCCGTTCTCATTAAGAATTTTTGACGGTCGTAAAATGTTTTTGGCATGTTGCCATAATAAAGAATAGCAACTGGAAAGAATAACGCACTAAAGAATAGCGTACTGGAAGTGTTATAAAACAAAAAAAAAACTCGGTTCCCAGTAAGATATCTTTAATCATTTCCAGGGTAAAACCATTCAGAACTTAATCTAATAATTGGACAATTTTGTTATTACATGATTTGGACAATTTTGCTGTTACAACCGATATATATATATATATATATATCTATATATATATATATATATATATATATATATATATATATATATATATATATATAGATATATATATAGATATATATATAGAGAGAGAGATTAAGCTAATGAAGGGTTTGGTAATCCGTGTGGATAATTCCAAAGCGTGGTCCAGAGAGCTCAATGTAAAATCAGACCAAATATTAATTAATTAATTAATTAAAAAACAGACAAACTTAAGTTTCCATGACTATAATTTATTTCCCCAGAAAATATATTTTTCCTGGTTCATCAGGTCAGATCTCTAGTTACTAGAGTTGTCTATGTTTTTAATTATTTAATATATATACATATATATTAGGTTGGTGCAAAAATAATGACGTAATAATGCCGTTTTTTGGCGTTAGAAATACGTCAAAAAACGACATTATTACGTCATTATTTTTGCACCAACCTAATATATATATATATATATATATATATATATATATATATATATATGTATATATATATATGTACATATATATATATATATATATATATATATATATATATATATATATACACACATATATATATATATATTGTCATCCACATGTATATACAGACACACACACATACATACACAAACACACACGCGCATATATATATATATATATATATATATATATATATATATATATATATATTCAGTTGGTAATGCTTGCACTCAATTTTGATCATTGACAATCCGTATTTTCATTTATCGTCAAGTTTTAAATAAATTCCAGGCATAACAAATGCATTTGAGAAAAGGTGAGAAATTTTAAAAACATTTGAAATATTTTATGAGAAATGGCATGCAGACGGTTCTTTCGTGTCATTAAAAATAATTGTTAGTTAAACTTCAAATAAAATATGTCTAAGCTTCCTGTATACATCATATAAAAACAATGCGTTTTTAATCATCTGGTTTTTGCTTTCTTTAAAAGCCTGACTCCGTTGGGTTGGTACCCGTTTGCTCATTTAAATAATTGTTCGTTTAAAGATCTTTTCGATTTGCAATTCTTTTAAAACATATTCAAATGGGATGGTATCACCGGGTGGTCGCGGTGATCTCATTGCAGAATGCGTGTGTCGGCATACATTAACATTCATTGCAGACCCCACACCGAAACCAAAATGTATTACATGGTGACTTAATGCATAGTTTAATATATTACCCCCAGCATGCTAAGGAATGCGACTCTCACCCACTTCTGTAATGTGGTCTTCGCAAAGTAAAACATTGTCTGAAATATTTCATCTCAACCGCAGACATCAGGTAAAGTAAGATAGCAGCGATTAAACGGATTATTACTTCATTCCTAATTGGGTGTCACCTACTTAAAATATACACTCATTTCCTTCATATTCCATTGTTAAGAAAGAAATACATTTTGGGCAGGTCTTCCCCAAGAGCGCTTACTTTGTGGGTCAGATGATAGTTGCCAAATCACTACAAAATTAAACTCTCAACATCTAGGGTCAATTGTTATCATTCCTATATATCATCATCTGCATTTCTTACGTCCTTCTCTTACGTTTACACAAGAACTTAATTCTTACAAGAACTTAATTCTTACCTCCTCCAATTACGTTCAAACAAGAAATTAATTATTACCTCCTCCTCTTACGTTCACCCAAGAACTAAATTCTTACGTCCTCCTCTTACGTTCTCGCAAGAACTTAATTCTTGCGTCTTCCTCTAACGTTCACACAAGAGTTTAATTCTTACTTCCTCCTCTTGTGTTCCCACAAGTACTTAATTCTTACCTCCTCCTCTTACACTCACGCAAAAACTTAATTCTTACCTCCTCCTCTTACGTTCACGCAAGAACTGAATTCTAATCTCCTCCTCTTACGTTCACCCAAGAACTTAATTCTAACCACATCACCTTTTGTTCAAACCAGAACTTAATTATTACCTCCTCCTCTTACGTTCACCGAAGAACTTAATTCTTATCTCCTCCTCTTACGTTTACGCAAGAACTTAATTCTTACCCCCTCCTCTTACGTTCACGCAAGAACTGAATTCTTACCTCCTCCCTTTACGTTCACCCAAGAACTTAATTCTAACCACCTCACTTTTTGTTCAAACCAGAACTTAATTATTACCTCCTCCTCTTACGTTCACCGAAGAACTTAATTCTTACCTCCTCCTCTTACGTTCACGCAAGAACTTAATTATTACCTCCTCCTTTTACGTTCACTTCACCGTAGAACTTAATTCTTACCCCCTCCTCTTACGTTCACGCAAGAACTGAATTCTAACCTCCTCCTCTTACGCTCACGCAAGAACTTAATTCTTACCTCCTCCTCTTACGTTCACGCAAGAACTGAATTCTTATCTCCTCCTCTTACGTTCACGCAAGAACTTAATTCTTCCCCCCTCCTCTTACGCTCACGCAAGAACTGAATTCACTCTCTGACTTGAATGCCTCTTGAGCTTTGTGTTAAGTGAACAATTATTTTTAAAAAAGACCTTTCGAACATACAGTCGCCCTTTTTTTTTCTATCTCTTCATATTTCTCATTTAGATACACATCATTTGGCCACTTATTGGTCACTTGACGCATGCCTCTTTCTGATGTTTCCTTACACATTTCTCATTTAGCTAAAGATCTTTTGGTCACTTGTACTTATTGCCAAACCTCTTACTACCTGTCCCGCCATCCATTGACACAAGCTCATCAGGCCGTACCTTGCTCTACCACTCATCACCTCGGTACGCCCTGTGAGCGTTAAATTCTCCAAGTCTTTCTTCATCATCATTTGTTCCATAAATTTCAACAAACTTTTTCTACTTCCAGGTTTCTCCATTTTATTTATGACATTTTTCGTCTTACGGGCACCGTCCCCAGTATTCTCAGCATCTCACCAGTTTTCTCTTCATCTGTGAGGATATTGTAGCACAATCAGTCATTATAGTAGGATATACAGTGGCCTAAGAAAAGTTTTTATCCAGGAGAAATAAACTACATCCAATATCAACATTTAATTACATAATCCCAACTCAACATAGATAAACAGTATTTGAAACTAGTATAGAGTAGGTCCTCCATTTGCTAGTTTCAGTGCTTGTATTCGATTTTTCGTGGATTTAATCAAGTTATCAACAATCGTCTCAGCCATATTTTGCCACTCTTTTAACAATGTTTCTTTAAGGATTGCCACTGACCTGATTTTGGTTGCACGCTCTCGAAGTCTTCGGTGAAGGTGCTCCCAAATGTGCTCTATTGGATTCATGTCAGGACTTTGGGCTACCCATGGCAGTGACTTGATTTCTTGCGTTTCCTTCCAGACCTTTGCTACTTTGCCCGTATGACATGGCGCTCCATCTTCTTGAAAAAGGTACACATTCTTGTCAATCTGATTGGTTTCAAATAGTAAGAGTAGTCCTTTCTCTAATATTTGACAGTATTTTGGACCATTCAACCGCTCGACAACAAGAATCAGCTCAGATTTCCCTCCAAACCGGACAGCGCTCCACACCACTAGTCCAATCCCTCCATGTTTCACTGTTGTCTGAAGACATTCCGTGATCCAAGTCTCATTCTAATTTCTCCAAACATAAACCTGTATTGAATTCGAATATTGGCAGAATTTACTTTCATCTGATCAAATTACAGACTGCCAAAATTCATAATCTTTGCTGTCAAATTCTCTCGCACAGTTCATACGCCTGTTCCTATTAACCTCTGAAATCAAGGGATTCTTTCTTGAAAATCTTCTTTGATAACCAAGCTCTTTCAGAGTTATTCACGCCTCATATGATGACATTTCCATGCTGTTGAAGACATCTTTGACGCTCAGATACGGTTTCTGATGAGTTCCATTTTCAGCGGCTTTTTCGTTCACACAGACACGATGCTCGGTCTTCCTGAACGTTGTTCCACACGACAATGGCCTTCTTCGTTAAATTTCTTGACAGTATTATTAACCGTTTGATGATTAACCTGGAAAACCCTAGCAATTTCTCTATTTGATTTTGACACTGATGCCATCCTATTATTGGTCCTCGTTGAAATTCACCAATTTCCTTACTTCAGCGAAATATAAGTCAACTATTGTTCATAGATTAGAGTAGCTTGATACTAACACAGTATTGTCTGAAAAAAAAAGAAGATACGTTATTACACAAGCCAAAATTACTGTAATTAAGCGTGGCTAAAAGCTTATTATAGTCCACTGTATATTACATATCAGTTCCGCACATTTGTTTCTTTGGTCCTAACGAATGTTTCATGGTTTTTTTAATGTTTTAACTAGCTTTTGGAATACACCTTTTGCTAATCTAATGCCTGTTCGGACCGTGGTGTCACATTTTCTGTCCTTTGTTAAAACACTTCTATAAACATGTTTGTTGTTGACATCTCCTATGCGTTGTTCACATCTTAGGCTTTTACTTCTCGCCGCCATACATTCTGTCGCTGTGCACCGAGGAACGTTTTTTTCTCCACACTCGGAATCCATATTTACCAACCATTTTCCTAACATGTGCTATTCCTTCTTTTGCATTCCCCCAATTAAAATATTCACAGTTTCTTGCTGCTTTCTGTAAAACGTTTCTTTTCTTTTACTAAATGTTCACCTAATACACGGCCTAAGAGCCACTCAATGTAGATGGTTACGCTAGCAAATATGTTCCACAAAGTAACGATTCTCGAGAAAAAGACTGACTTTGTAAAGCTTCTTTCTCACCAAATGAATACAAAGGGAGTAAGGTTGATTCAACCCTGTGTATGTGGCAAGATGTGTCCTGACTGTAATGGTCTGAACTAGTGGAGCTAAAGATCTACAGAACATTTGCCATAGAAATAGCGATATAGTTGATATTAGACTTAAAGAGATTAAGAACTAAAGAGGAGAATTCATTTGAACATTTGCCATGGAAATAGCGATAAAGTAGCGATAGGCTTGTAACGTTGCGTGTATGGAAAAGAGCAGTTAGAATGGAAAGTGATGTGTGATATGAATTGGGCTGTGGTCTATAGATAACGGTTGACTTTAGAATTTAAGAGTTTAAGAACTAAAGAGTGAAATTGATCTGAATATTTGCCATGGAAATAGCGATAAAGTAGCTACATATATATATATATATATATATATATATATATATAAAACTTCTTCGTTGTTTTCTGATGTAGGTGCATATATATATGTATGATTGCTATACTGAATAGTTTCCCTTTCGGTTTCACCGGAACCCTGACAGTTTCCAGTAGTCCCAAAACGTACTTTCCTCTTGTATTTATCTAATATAAATCCCACTTCTCTTTCATTCATCCACACTCTTGCGCATATAGTTCAGTAGTTGCCACTTACAAGCTTACCTTTGTTTTTCCATTTTTTTTTTTCACATATTGCTAGATGATAATATTCAGCCTTCCCAATTCTTGTTTCAATATTTGTAAGTTAATGGTGTTCCCTTACGATCCATGTCCAGTCGTTGATCGACGGTCAGGCGCCACCTATCACACGTATCTCTCCTTGCCAGGTGAAGAGTCTGTTCCGAAAGAGCTGACCACTTTCACAGTGTTATCTTATATTGGTATGTTATGAAAAGTTACGATTGTACAGCGGCAGATGTAAATACCCAATGTCCTGAAGGATATGGGTGGAGATTTGTTAAACACGATTAATGAAATTGATTAAACTCCATTGGAACTTTTGGGACACCGTTTGCTAAAAAAAAAAAAAAAAAAAAAAAAGAACGATATAATATGCCAAAACCAGCGTTTCTAAAAATGGGAGTTATTACACCCAAAGGAGTAGTTTAAGGTTTTCTATGAAGTAATGGTAGCATACAAAACCATTTTTTCCTTACATGTAGTTTTAATTTTAAAGGATACTATTAACTTACCTAAAGGTTTTATTAATTTATATTCGTGGTGGTTAATGAGCCTTACTACATTTTTGTAATGCCTAACTTTGTAGGAATCGCAACTCTAAAAAATAACCTTTTTAAAGCTTATAAACTAAAAAAGAAAAACTCTTTACAAAAAATTTCATTTCAAGATAAAATACTTTTTTAAGAACCACTCAGTGACTTGATTCAAAATGTCTTTTGTCTTGAGTAAGACGATAAACTAGGTCCAAGAGCAAGGCCTCTGATCAGAAGGTTTTGAGGAGCGTGGAACCACCTCTTAATTACGGGTGTTCCTAGGTCCACCCTAACCAGGTGGGTAGCACATGTTAGGGTCCAAGATATGGGCAAATAGTTAACATTGGGGTCAAAAAACTATGAAAGTGTAAAAATAGGTTTTAATACCAAAAATACTCTGTAAAAACTTATTATTAGCAATGTATTATTACCGGCAATACATTTTTGAAAAAAAATATTACTAGCAATACATTTTTGGAGAAAAAAAATATTACCAGCTATACATTTAAAAAGATATATTACCAGCAATAAAAAAAAATTTGTCGGCATTAAATAACCCATTGAGGTCGATATGCCGTAAAACAAACCAAACCTAAATGCGTTACGGAAGCTGAGATACAAGATATTGAATGTTTTTCTTTGGAACAAATAACATTGATCGCTCTTAGCGGAAATAATGAAAAATAATGCATTTCAGAGGTTAAGACAAAAATGTTCAGGCGTTTTTTTTAAAAACAAGGTATGATTGCTGTCGGCAGATATACTTCAAAAGCGTTTTGAAGGCTAAGGTAAAAAGGGAATCTTTCTCTTAAGACAATTTTTCTGCAAACTTAGTTTCTCAAGTCCGGTAGATGTTATCACTATTTCCAGTACTGAAGGGGGCTTCCTTCCTAACCTTCTATTTGAAGAAATGTGGAAGGTCAGCATCTTGATTATATCATTATTTTCTCTTCAATTTACATGTTCGATCCATTTTAGTTGTTGCTGCTATCGAATGTCCTCAAGGGATGTAGTTTCTGTTATCTGGAACAGTTCTTTGTTTGTGATTTTGTAGCGCCAGTTTACAATAATCAAAGAAAAATAACCTTTGATAAGATTCTCAGGTCTCACTCGCTCAAAGCCATTTTTAGCCATTGTTCTAAAAAATCGGTTGTATACTGCTGATATAAATATTAGAAATGATCTTTAATAGCGAAGATATGGTTTTCAGAGGCTACAACACAAACTATTCAGACGTTTTCTAGCAGTCAGTTTTGCTTGGTTTGGTTTGGTTTACGACATATCAACTATAAATTTTTATTGCAAGTAATATTTTTTTTTTCAAAAATGTATTGCTGCTAATACAGTGCAACCTCGGTTCTCGAACGTCTCACATGTCGAATAAATCGGTTTTCGAACAGAAAATTCGAGATTAAAATACCTCGGTTATGGAAACAAAATTTCGGTTCTCGAACAACATTGCCGAACCGAGTTAACACGAACGGAATAATTTCTGAGTCGACCGCCATGTTGTATATATTCGTGTGTCGTGCCGTGCTTCTTTTTTCCAATTTTGTTGTACTGTGACTTTTTTTTCTCTACATTGATTCCTATTGTAAAAATAGTTTCTGTTAACAAACATTTCGGGTTACGAACGGACTTCAGGAACGAATTAAATTCGTGAAGCGAGGTTCCACTATATAGCGTATTCCAACACTTCGACAACAAAGTCGGCACTAGATGTTCTTGGTTAATCTTTTCCTTTGGATTCTGCCGCCATCACCGAGAGGTGGATTTTGACATACGGGTATCCTAAGATAGCTTCTGGCCAGAACTGTAGCACCCCGTGCTGCACTATCGAAATTGACGGAAGCCAACTCGATTTACAACTTGGCTTATATCACATTATATTCCTCATTTGTGCAACAGACCAATTTAAAACAAAATTTAAAGACTAGAATTTCGAATGCTGATTTCAAGGCACGCAGAAAGTATTTTCTCACTTGAAGTATTGCCGCAATACAATCTTCCTGCTATTAATCATTTCTTATTTTGTTAAGCTCTGTTTAGTAAATGTCTAAAAGGCAATTAAAACACTCGTTCTGAGGCGAGGCACCTATGTAAAAAAAAAAATGCTCTACCCACCCAATCACAAAGGCGTGGCCCTCTTCAGAATGCGATTGCTCTTTAGAAGGGGGTAAAGGGCACTGGCTGTTTGGCCTGATGTGATATTTTAACTAAGACTTAAATGTTCATCACTGGCATTTCCAAAAAGAAAAAAATTGAGCAAGACTCAAATGTAGATCTCTTTTCTCTTTCTCTCCTTCTCGCTTATTCTCAATCTCTAACACCCTCACTCTTATTCTCTCTCACTCCGACTCTCTCTCTCTCTCTTTCTTTCTCTCATTCTCTCACATTCACTCTCTTCAATTTTCTTTCGTTTTTCTTACTCCTATTCTCTCACACCCTCATACTCATTCTCATTTTTAATCCCACTCTTTCTCGCCCTCGTACACACGCACACACTCTCTCTCTCTCTCTCTCTCTAACTATCTATCTATCTATCTCTTTCTACCACTCTTCCATTACTCGTCACTCAATCCTCTCTCTTACGCCCTTTCTCTCTTTCATTCTCTGTTGTTCTCCAGTTTTGTTTCTTTTTACACTCACTCACTCACTTGCTCTTTCTTTCGCTTTCTCTTATTCTCATTCTCTCCACCCTCACATTCCTTTCTTATTCCCACTGCCACTCATCTTTACACCCGCT
Source organism: Acanthosepion lycidas (assembly GCA_963932145.1). NCBI lineage: Eukaryota > Metazoa > Mollusca > Cephalopoda > Sepiida > Sepiidae > Acanthosepion > Acanthosepion lycidas. The sequence goes on along the minus strand of OZ010583.1, from coordinate 39,472,149 downwards.
TACTCTCTCACTCCTACTCTCCTGCACACCCTCTCTTACTCCTAATTTCTATTTTTATTCTCACTCTCACGCTCTTTTTCTTTACGTCTTCCTCAGTCGATTCATATCAGTCTTTGTTTTGTTTTTTTTCGCCTATGTCCGTTCTCCTCTGTTGATATTTAATAAACTTAACTTTTTACAGCACAAAACCAGACTGAAGAGATGTAAAAGAAAGTGGAATGACGTGAAAGGCTCATTCCGGTTTTTAAATACACAAATGAACAAACCACGATGCAGACCCCAATAAATGTTTATCTCTCTATTTATTTCATTTATTCTCTCTCACTTACTCTCACTCTCTCTCTCTCTCTCTCTCTCTCTCTCTTACTCTTAAACTATATTTATCACGTCATCTGTTCTTTTTAGATTTCAGTCAATATAACGAAAGCATTAATTAAAAAAAGCCAATACTCAATAAAATCAACTATGAACATTCAGAACAGGTTTTCGGTCGGACGGAGACCGATTTTACAAAAACAGAAAAAAAAAATCGGTCATTGAAATTCTTCGAAGAATTCTGCTTTTAACTAATATAGTCAATAAAAATTATCACGTTGAATTTCTCAAAATTTCCATAAAATAAAGGTAGGAGGTGAAACATATATAAAAAAAATTAATTTACCAAGATTTTCTAATAAAAAAAAAGATTTCTACAATAGTTTCATTCATTTGTAAATAAACCATAAAAATCTCATTAAAATCTGACAATTATTTAAATTTTGCAAGAATTTCTAAATTAATGAGACCGTAAAAAATCGCATTAAAATTTGTTATGCCAAAATATAGAACTGGTACAAGAAAAATAAGATTTCTAATTAAAATTTCGAATGTTCTAAAAAAGAATAAAAATTAAATATTCAAAGATCATCTTCTGAATAATAAAATCAGTATATTCACGATAACCCTATGTTTTCATTACGTTTGGATCATGTTTTCATCACGGTATGCTGATATTTTAGTCAGTTAAAACCATGTATCTCCATACTTTACTTTACTTACACTTATATATATATATATATATATATATATATATATATATATATAGAGAGAGAGAGAGAGAGAGAGTGGTCAATATATATATATATATATATATATATATATATATATATACATGTTTCATTAAATAATATAGACATGTGTTGTCTATTTATTTTATGTAAATTCTTTTCATAACATCTGATAAACTTAATAACATTATCATTAAATGAAGAAAAAAAATCACAATATTGATGCATATTTTTTAATCCAGTCTAAGCTTTCGGTTTACATAAGCCATTATCAAAGATGACAATTACTGTACAATATATTAAGCAATATACGGACAAGACAGTGATGATAGTCTGTTATTGTTTACATGGATGATTTCCAAGCAACGATAAACATGTGCATATAAGACGCTGGAAGATTGGATTAAAAAATATGGGCCAATATTGTGATTTTCTTTCTTCGTTTAATGATAATGTTATTAAGCTCATCAGACGATATGAAAAGAATTTACATAAAATAAATAGACAACACTTGTCTATATTATTTAATGAAACATGTATGAATGGACAGATGCTACCTAAATACACACAATATATATATATATATATATGGGTGTGTGTGTGTGTGTGTTTTCCCAAGAGGATAGAATCTAGGTAGATCAATGTCCGGGACAGAGTAAGAATATGATATAAAAGGCTCAAACACTAATATTTATTTAATTTAAGACATTTTTATGTTTATACATTCTTTTTATAGATACAAATATCTAAGTAAATGCTATGTTTATAATAAACAGTATTAAACAACATTTACCGGCCTGAATGTCCGAGAAATTTTCACAGAAAATATTCGTCCTCTGACAGGATTGAAACCTGTATCCTATACGGAACCGTCATTTAGCTTGACGTGCCTTAACCGATTTGGCTACAGAGGAGAGTTCGGTTAGCAAGGTCGAATTTTACTGTATTTGAACTTCAATCTTCAATGAATCTCTCACGTACATTTATATCTGCTCATGGCGTATCAAATTTCTCGGACATTCAGAAAAATAAAATTATGTTAGAAACAAGACGACTGAACGACTATGTAATATTTGTCTTTATATCTCTTAGTGAACGCTGATTTGCTCACAGATGAAGAAGTGTCTTGAGGCAACTTTTTTATTGATTGATTTTACGGTTTATCAACACTTTATAGGTTATTTTAAACCGAAACATATTTGGGATTTTTAGAATAATTATTTTCTTAAGTTTTCTTGAGAATAACTTTATACTATTTAATCCCTAGCTAGGGAGAGGAAATAGATTCCTACCATTCCCAAAAATATTTACGCGAAGGTGAATATAAGGAACTCGACTGAAATTCGAACTCGGCTCTCCGATTTCTCATTCAGAGCCGTTATCTCTCAAATACAGATATAAAGTTTTGGGTAAACCAAATGACATCGAAATAAGCATATGTATTCAGTAATGATAAAAGTTCAAACCGTTTGGTGGTGTTACGATCATTGATGTGTCCCCATTGTATTTAAACAAGAAAGTTAGGGCAGAAATTGGGTCAAGCCTCGTTTGACGTCGTCACAAATAGTAAATTGTGTCAGTGCCTTACAGGAAAGAAAATTTATTATTAGCAAGCAGTAGAGGTCGAAGGTCGTGGCATTTATTTGTAGTAATCAGACACGGCGTTAAGATCACGAAATTTAGAATTATTAATAGTTACATCATCATTACTCTTTTTCGTATCTGCATCACTTAAAACAATCATAACAACATGTGCAACCTTTGTCAACAAGAAAAAAAATATCTATAATAATATTTCCAGAAGAAAACAAATCTTTTGAACGAGAGAACGGAACTTATGACCTGTTGTATACATAGTAAATAGTTCCTTTTGTGTTCATTTGAATTTGGATAAAAAGAATGTGTGTATATTTCATTTAATCCCCCGCCAATACATTTCAAATACATTTTATTTCCCCTCCTCATCTTCCTCCTCCTCACCTTCCACCACACCTCACGTCGTGCGCTTATTCTTTTAGATTTCTTTTTAAATATGGCGTTCATAATTTTATTTTTTTACTTTTAAAAAGTAAAGCGTTAAAAAATCAATTGACCAAAATCGCTTGAAGATACCGAAAGCTTGAAACCAAGGTAGTGTAATCGGCTGATTTCCTATATATATATATATATATACATACAGTGTAACCCGGATATAAGAGACCCAGATATAAGAGGAACCCGGATATAAGAGAGATTTTCTCTGGTCCCAAATTAGACCCATATTTACCGAAACAAGATAGACCAAACCCGGATATAAGATAAACTCGGATATAAGAGACTTTTTCTCAGTTCCCGAGAACTCTCTTATATCCGGGTTACACTGTATATATATATATATGTGAATTCAACCATAATTTTGATTTTAAAAATGCTACACTCATAAAAAAAAGAAAATAACTCACTCAGAAGGAAAATTCTAGAGAGTGCCGCTATAGAATATTACCCAAATATTAATCTACGCCCAGGTTTTTTCCCCATTTCACCTTTCTTAACAAAATTACTGCTCTCACAAACAAATGCACACAACAGATTCATAAAATCAAAAGAAAATGGCTGAATACATCAACAAAGATACAATGACAATATTCTCCACACGTGACAAATACTTACGTTATTTTCAGTTAACAATATGAAAATAACCTTTCTCTACATTCCAGTTGCTAGTAACATTCTGTTTTTGTTTTTATTAGTTAACTTGTTCAATTATATTCATTTCGTATTTTGCTTTGATAAAGTCTACATTGGACGAAACGCGTCGGCAATTACTAGTTTTCCTATTGTCATTTTTATTCATATATATATATATATATATATATATATATATATATATATATATATATATATATATACCGGGTGTAACAGCAAAATTGTCCAATTGTTAGATTAAGCTTTGAACCGTTGTGTCTTAGAAATTATTAAATATATCTTACTGGAATTCTCTGAGGTTTTTATAACACTAATGGACTCTACTTTGAGCAATAAGAATGTATAGACACTCCCCAAGCTTAACAGAATAATTGGGATGAAATCGATAATAAGCGAAAATGACATGTTCATCATTAATTAATCATCGCTAAGGATCGGAAGCTCATGTAGGATTAAATGCAAAGTCAATCGCTATCTACTGTCTTCTTGATTACTCTCTTCTCTTTCTGTTCATCATTATTGTTTCTGTTTCTAATTCATTTACACCCTGTAACAATTTGTGTTTTAGTGGCATTACTGTCTGGCTTGGGGGTGATTCCGACTTAAAAAAAATAGCGATTGACATTGTATATAAATTTTTGGACATTAAATTTGACTGGAAAGCATGGAGCGGGAAAGAAGAAGTGCGAGAATAGAATCAGTTAAGATGGAATTTACGGCTATATCTGACTCAACTGTAAATTGATGAGATCTCGATGCCAGTTTAGTAATGTGCTTGAATTTAATAAGTATGCGTACTATTATAAATGAATTCAATTATCATGAAAGTATTTATAGAAAAGGCAAAGCGAGCAACTTTACGACGGTGGTAAATATACATTTTATCATTTTCCTTCTTTATGCTTGTATATATATATATATATATATATATATATATATATATATATACACACACACACACACAACCGCGTACGTACAAACATTCAGTACACATACTTTGACTACAAATTTTCTACGTTCATTCATACACACTCATTAACGACTTTGTCAATTGTAACCCTTATTGTTTGTTAATATACATATATTGATTTGTACACACACACACACACACACAAACATACATACATATATATATATATATATATATATATATATATATATATATATATATATATATATATTATAATAATATTATATATTATATATATATATATTATTATTATATATATTATTATAAAACAGAGCATTTACTTAAATATTTGTATCTATAAAAAGAACAAATATATATATATATGCGTGATTATTTCTTTGTGTGTAAACCTTATAGTGATTGAATTTGGATTTTAAAATTGGTAATTTTTACTTTTAATTTTAATATCAAATTTTATCATATAATTTAATAATTATTGGTTCGAATAAATTCTTTTTTAATATTACCCGTATTTTAAAGATCTGAATAGCCATTATAACATGACTTCGTTGTCAAGCTTTTTGAATTTTCCTATACTTGTATTTTGATGAGTCATTCTAGCTTTTGTAACAACGTTTTCCCCTTGCGAAGGATCGTTAATTAATTTGAAACTTTTAAAACCATTTATTTTACATTCAACATCATCACTTGATAATACACCGGAGGTGTTGAAACAGAATGGCAATTGTTATAATTTTTTAAAATAAATAATTGTATATATATATATATACCGATCTTTGCTGTTTTCTTCACATTTCCGTTTTACATTTCTATTGACGAACTCATACTCCGAGAGAGTCCGCCATGTTTGTAGTGGGCTATTTCAGGAGACCACACATGTTCATCTCACAACGCGTACAATCGGCTCGCTACAAGATAAATGTTTAGCATAGAATTTACGGTTACTTCTAACCAATTCAAATGTAAATTGGTGAGACCTTATTGCCACTCTAGCACAGCACTTGAAGTCCAGGTACCATAGTGAACAGCCCATCCGAACAATTACCATGAAAGCATTTATAGAAAAGGCACAGGGAAGCAACCTTACTGCGGTGGAAAAGTGACTGAAGCCGAGCTGCCAGACTAGGACCAATAATATTACTGATTATTCTGTGGATTTATCAAGGATCTCTAAATAAATAGAAGGAGTAACGGATCATATGTGGCAACAATATCCTAAGCATGGGCGCTATGTGTTTCCTTCGGGAAACACGCATGAATATTACACATACACATACACACATACACACACACGTACGAACATTCACTACACATTCTTTGACCACAAACTTTCTACGTTTATTCATACACAATCATTATTGTCTTTGTGAATCTTAACTCTTATTGCTTGTTAATACAATTATATTTGTTTGTATATATATATATATATATATATATGTGTGTGTGTGTGTGTGTGTGTGTGTGTGTGTGTGTGTGTGTGTGTGTGTGTGTGTACCGGTCTTTGTTGTTTTTTCACATTTCTTTAGGTGGACTCGTACATACTCCGAGTCTGTCATATTTGTTGTGGGCCATTTCAGGAGACGCACGTGTTTGTGTAATGTTCATGCGTGTTTCCCAAAGGAAACGCATAGCGCCCCCACCACCACCCACAAAGGAGAAAACGCAAATCTTCACAGATTTACATCTTGTCGTATCAGCTGAAAAGTGAGAATAGAGAGAGAACGAGACGAAAGCTCGCCAAGTATATATAGTAATTCGAGTTGTGGTTTCAAAATTTAGGAGGAGGTAACTCCGACACGTCTCACTGTTCTCCATCGTTCATATCTGCTTTAAAGTTGAACGAGTTTTGATGTTCATTTTCAGAAACGATAGTTTTGTATACGAACTACAAAAAAAAATGACAAAAGTTGTGTGTGCGCACGCGCGTGTGTGTGTATGTATGTGTAACCAAACTGACCAGTCTAGTTGACATGTATATTGTCTAAATCTTCACCCAGGTGTCAAAACATCAGCTATCTGTCATCTTTGTGTATTGTCACACTGTGACTAAAATAGAAAACTGCCATTGTTGTTTTAAAATGTCGCTTTAAAAAGCTCTGTATTTCACACAACATTTTGAACTCAAAAACAACGAGCTACTAGTATTTTATCAAACAGGAAAGCTTCATTCGGAAAATTCCTAACCTTTTGAAGTCTAAAGATATCTGGATTATGTTGTCTACAATTCAGAGAATTGTCTACATGTTCCAAGTGACAGCTTCACGAAAACGGTTTCTGGAACAGCTAACAAGAGGAGATGAGAGAATGATGAAAATGACTTTTCTAAATCAATTAAAACATTCTCACGAAATTAACGCGAGGATTCAGAAATATTTTTTAAAAATCTTGTGTTAAGAAGAAAAAAATTCAAGAATGGTGAATGAAGATATTTTTTCTCCTTTCAATCAAGAGCCTACACAAAGAAACCGTTGCTATCAATAAAATAAAGCAAGAGATTAGAAAATGAATTGTGTCCGGGCGCATTTAATGTAGTCATACATAGTAAATTGTACCAGTGCTCAGCAGTGAAGAAATTGTATTATTAGTAAATAGTAGGCGTTGAAGGTCACATCATTTACTTCTACTAATCAAGCTAATATCAGACCCCGAGATAAGAGATCAGAAAAATTACATTAATTAGTAATAACAATGTCATTTCCTTTTGCCTTATTTTCGTCACTCGAGTGACCCTCATTAGTTTATATATATATATATATATATATATATATATATATATATATATATATATATAAGTGATGAAAAGTTCTCAGTCCAACCAGTAAACTCATTTGGAAGTGTGTCAAGTCAAGAAATAATATATATATATATATATATATATATATATATATATATAATTGCGTCTAGAATGAAACAGCCTGTCGCCTCTGAGTGGTGACTTCAATGTTCACTTTTATATATATATATATATATATATATATATATATATATATTTAATGTATATATATATATATATATATATATATATATATATATATGAATGTTTAAATGTCAATATATATATATATATATATATATATATATATATATATATATATATATATATATATATATAGTGACATCTCAAATTTCCAGCAACCGGTTCTATAAATGTAGTAAGGAACTTATCCCGCTTTCTCTCTTTACAATTTGAGAATAGAAACAAATCAATTTATAGTATTAAAAAGAATTAAGCCATTTTGATAATTTAATAGAAAACATTTATTTATTAAGATCATTCCAGATTGAAATTCTGTTCTCATCATATTTCTATTAGTGTTTTTTGCCTCCAGTGTCATCATCTGTTTTATGGTTTCTTAGCCACATTCGAACGGAATCACTGCAGTGCCAAAGATCCAATGGAAGACCTATCAAATTTATGACTAGAAAATTTGCCACAATTTTTTTTAATTCAAGATTTATTTTGTCAGAATAAATTACGTTTATACAGAAAACCCCCCTTTCAGCTCCCGCAGCGCTTACAGCAATGGTATAATATTTTTATCTCTTTGGATAGTGTTCGATACAACATGTTTAGGGTAATTTCTCGTTACGTTTTCAACGTAATTACGGAAATTATTATTGCTCTGGTAGAGGAAGTGCGTCACATTTAAACTTCCATAGGTAATAACTTATTTAATGAGAGCTCTACAACAAGCAGCTGTCAATCTTGAAGACCTACAAACAAATCACAAAACTTGAGAGCTACTTTTCGAGCTCTCATGAAATAAAAATTATTACCTATGGGATTTTAAGAGCTTGATATTCTTTAATTTTTAATTTAATTTTTTTTTCCATGTCAACAATATAGTTAAATTCCCAGATCAATTCTACAGATTGGAAAAAAGATCTTAGATTTAAAAAAAAAAAAAAAATCTCTTACTATAAAGGTAATTTACATTAACCAGAAAAAAAGGCTTAGACAGAAGCGTCTATCTTTTTAAATTTGGATTTTTTTTAATGTAACTATAACAACAAGAACATTTCGATTTCATTTTTGCCTTGAAAAAGTCGGAAGACGAAACGCGTCGGCAAAATCTAAGATCTTTTTTCCAATTGTCATTTTATTTATACCAATCTGTCTTGTCCACAGAATTGATCTGGGAATTTAACTATATATATATATATATATATATATATATATATATATATATATATATGTTTGTGTGTCTGTATGTATGTATTTATAAGAGTAGAGAGCTCCACATCAGAAATTGATTCATTGATAAGACAGAATGAGCATCAGATTCAACACTACATGGGTCTGTCAGTTTCACGTCTCAATGCGATATTCAGACCATGTTCCACTACTTATTTATCGGACTTTATATACAGAACATTAGTTAATTAAGAGAAGTGAAAGAAACCAGCCCTTCCCTGTCCCTTTTTTAAGGTTTATGACTTGAATTATTTACAATTATTATTGTTTATTTTATTATTTCAATCACTTACACATGTCTTTTATTTGTTTGTTTTATGTATTTTCTTTTCGTATATATTTCTTTGGTTCTATATTTTGCTATTTGGTAATAAAGTTTATTAAATTTTAGGCCATGTGATTTTATTTAGCATTTCTGGTTATGAGGTAGATGCATGTAACGTCGTAGGAATTTCTTTTCGTGTCTGCTTTAAGAAATGAGTTCTGATCTTTTGTTTAGGATTTTTTTTTATTCTGGAAAGATTAGTGTCACTATTTCCTTTTAAGGTATCGTTCTAAGCTGGCTTTTTTGTTTCTTATTTCCGATTTTATTTTTTAGGAAGTTTTGCCTTGTGTTTTTAGTTTCTGTAGACAATTTAAGAGTGTTGTAAAGTTGACATATTTTTTATTTTTTGATGTTATGAGTAGCTCCTCTGTTTCAAGTAACCTCCTGCTGTTCATTTTTTTTTTTGGTTCTGTTTTAGTTTTTTTTCTAGATTTTGTTTACATTGTTATGAGTTTCATGTATCAATATTGTCTAGTACGGTGATTTTTTTTCTTCTTTTTTAATTCGTAGCTACACGAAAACATAGCGTTAAACCTATGAAAATGTAACAGAAAAATCATCAGTACACCAGAAATACCTACAACACCAATTTGTAACTACAGAAAAAACTATAACTGTCCACTAAACGCCAAATGTCTACAAAATAACATAATACACTAAGCTACGATAGGAATTCCAGAAAAATATGCATAAGTAAGAGAAGATCCCTGGAAATAGAGAAGATACAAGAAAATCGTTAAATGTTGGCGATGGGGTTAGACATAGTTTTCAGATTTGTTTTGTAAGTGATTGATCTATACACAGGCTGCAATTGCTAAGCGTTTCAATTTTTTCTAAAGATTCATCTATAAAACGCTCTGATCTGTTCCAACCAAAACTCAAAGGTTTAAATCATCTGGCTTCCCTGCATTGCTCCTCTTAAGTATCGTGATCACTTAGTGATCCATTGAGAGTTCATATCGCATGTAAAGGGACGTTGTCTTTCAACCTTATGACGGAAATGAATTCTATTGGACTAGAGATGTATTTCATTCACAAATGAAAGTTACAAAAACGATTTTCTAAATAGCTTAGTTACTCGCACAAAAATATTTTAGTAACACGCTTATAGAAGCAAGTATAAGCGACTAATATTTGCCTATAGATTCAAGTATAATTGATCGCTACAAACCTATCCCCAAACGAAATATAAACGACCAATATTTACTCATAGACTCAAGTATAAACGAATAATATTCACCTATAGGCTCAAGTATAAATGACTAATATTTACCTTTAGACTCAAATATAAACGACTAATATTTACCTACGGACGCAATTAAAAACGACTAATATTTACTTATAGACTCAAGTATAAACGCCTAATAATTACTTATAGACTAAAGTATAACCAACGAATGTGTACCTATAGACTCAAGTATAATCAACTAATATTTACCTACAGCAGGCTCAAGTATAGCCGACTAATATTTATCTGTAGGCTCAAGTATAAATGACTAATAATAACCTATAGACATAAGTATAAGCGACTACTATTTTCTAATAAACTCAACTATAAACGATAATATTTACCTATAGACTAAATTATAAACAACTAAAATTTTGTTATAGACTTAAGTGTAAACGACTAATATTTATCTATGGTCTCAAGTATAAACGACTAATATTTTCCTATAGGTTCAACAATAAACAATAAATATTTACCTATGTCTATAAACGACTAATATTTATCTATAGTTTCAAGTATAAACGACTAATATTTTCCTATAGGCTCAACTATAAACAATAAATATTTACCTATGGCTATAAACGACTAATATTCATCTATACTCTCAAGTATAAACGACTAATATTTTCCTACAGGCTCAACTATAAACAATAAATACTTACCTATGGCTATAAACGACTAATATTTATCTATAGTCTCAAGTATAAACGACTAATATTTATCTATAGTCTCAAGTATAAACGACTAATATTTATCTATAGAATCAAATATAAGCGAATAACATTTACCTCTTTTTCCTATAGTAAATTGTATAAGATTTATTATTAAATTTTGTGTTCAACGACATATTAAAAAGAAACGTATCGTTGCCTTCGACACTTTACTCTCATTAGGGTCAGATGTTCTTGCTGCATGCAACAGAGGATGTCGGAAAAACTACCGGTCGAATTTTTCTCTAAAAGAGAATTAAAATTAGATTGACTTACTAATTTGAATATTTTTCAAAATGATAAAAAAGCAGTAGCAATTACAGCGATCGTCAGTTTTACTTCATCGATTTGTGGTCGATTGAGTGATAAAGATGTCGACCTCTCTCTGATTTGGGTTTGAATTAATCAAATTCATTCTGTCTTGCGTACAGGGTGGTTTGACGAGAAGAAACATCTGAGAAGCAAGGCTGAGTTAGGTCCCTAACTTAAATACCAACGCAAGCGGATGTAAATAATGCAGTATGGAAAAAGAATAACTGAATTAACGGCCTTGGTTGTAATTTTATGTGCAGTATCACGTGATGCGCCAGTTATAGAACAGTGACTAACAAAATAGATCGGAAGTCATCGGCAGAGTTGTATGCTTGCTACCCTATCGGCTGGGCCTAGAAAGCGCCAATTGCGACACTCTCCTCTAAAAGGGAAGCCAGCTTCCGTGCAGAATTAAATGAAATTGATCTGGTAAATGCATATATATATTCAAATTTTTGTGATGTTAGACGCTTACTTGTAACTTTCGTTAGGTCAACGAATGCTCGTTATCACTTCCGAAATTCTCGTTGTAGACGAGACTTTGTAAATGCAAATACTGGTCATAGTAACGCCTTCAAATAATATTCGCACTAATAATACTTATTCAAATAATAATCACCGAATAGCAATTCGTATAATGATCAGTATAGAGAAATAGTATAGTAAATAGTATAGAAAATAGCGATCACTTAGACGTCACACTAAGTCACATTATTACATTTTCCTTTACAATCACGTGATCTATTTATTTATTAATGGAATCATCCGTGTTTGCTCAGCGATGATCTGTGTTCAAACTACAGCGTCGGCAACGACACTTTATTCCTATACAACAAAATTAATCTTTGGTTACTTCCCTTGGTCATTTTAATAATCTATACAAATACAATGAAGTGTCTCTCTATATGGACAAAATCATTTCCCGGGAAATGCATATAGATTCAAATATAATTGCTCTCTATTTATCTATCTCCGAACCAAGACAATTATTGAAATTTCCGATATTTACCCACCCCTAAACCATGTAAATGCTTATAGACTAAGATAAAAACGAATGATATTAACTATAGCCTCAAGTATGAACGGATAAAATTTATCTATGGATTCAAATATAATCGATAAATATTTAACTATTCCCGAACCAAGGAAATGCTTATAGATTAAACTATAAACGACCAATATTGACCTATCCCCAACAAAGTAAAATGCTTATAAAAACAAGTATAATCGAGTAATATTTACCTAAATATTCAAGTATAATTGACCAATATGAACCTATCCACAAACGAAGTAAATTTTTATAGACTAAAGTATAAAATTATTAAAATTTAACAATAGATTCAATAAAAACAAATGATATTTATCTATAGTCTCAAGTATAAACGACTAATATGTATCTATAGACTCAAGTATAAACGATTAATATTTAACTTGAAATTCAAGTATAAACGAACAATATTTACCTATACATTCATGTACAATTGATCAATATTTACCTATCCCCCAACAGCTAGCTCAGATGTAAACGACTATTTGCCGAACTCTGGACCAAGTAAATGTTAAGACTGAAATATAAACGATATATATATATATATATATATATATATATATATATATATATATATCAGTTATGTGCCATGATACACGATCATGTATCTTTCGATCTGACGAGGCAGATTTTTTTTCTCCGCATTAGGTTGCTATTTCTTTCTACGGTAGATCAGTTAGATCTCGGTCTGTCCTGCTATTTGGAGAAGAGGAGGATTCATACCTTTCCCAAAGGTATTAGCGCGTAAGTGAATGCAATTGATTCGACTGAAATTCGAACTCGGCTCTCCGATTCCTCAATCCGATCTGCTATCCATTACTCCACCGTGCGTGTGCGTGTGCCCACCCGAACCAAATGAATAGACACTCATATAAATATAATGGTTTGGGCATTAAATGACCCAAGAATAGTTGAGATGCCGTAAAATTATCAAAGTTTTTGCTTGTTATTGCCTTGTGCCAGACGAAAGTAACCACAGCATTCATGATCACTTGTAGTGTAAATAGAGAAATATAAATCAACAAATTTTAAACGTGTGTGTGTGTTTGTGTGCGCGTATGTGTGTGTGTGTGTGTGTGTGAGAGAGAGAGAGAGAGAGAAATAGCTTAAGAACAGTTTGACGGGGTTCCTGATTTACTTAGAGGTCTCAATAAGCCACCGATAACAAAGAAAACTTTTTTTTTCACTCGCTAAACTGCCTTAGTCTGTTTATTGAACCACAATATATTTTAAAAAATTGTTTGCTTGTTAAAGCAATCTCTATTGTGTATCTTTAGCCATAAAATCTCATTGTATTACTAATTTTCTTAATGGGTCAGGGCCTCAGTGCAGTCATATGAAGAAAAAAAAAGCTCTCGCCGCTTATTCTTTGGGTCACGCTTGCAGACACTCAGATGGCTCACCAGATTTAGTTTTAGTATATGACGACCACGGGCCATTTATCTCATTCTTTTTATTAGCCTCACACAAGGTCGGTTTCCTTTTTGAAAAGGTAGACATACAGAAAGACGGAGAAAAGAATAAAAAGAAAGAGCTTTGTCGGAAGTAAATAAGGAAAAAGAGAGAGAGAAAATAAAAAAAATTATTAAATAAAATTCTGTAAATCCCAGAAAAATATTGGGTTGGTTCGTTTTTCTATAGATCGAGACTGAACACGTGATTTCGTTTCAAACGAAACCGAATCGTACAGCATATATATATATATATATATATATATATATATATATATATATATATATATATATATATATATATATATACCGAGTGTAACAGCAAAGTTGTTCAAACAGTGTAACAGCATAATTGTCCAATTTTTAGATTAAGCTCTGAACCGTTGTACCCTAGAAAATATATCTTACTGGAATTATCCGAGGTTTTTATAACATTATTAAACTCTACTTTGAGCAATAAGCACGTATAATTACTCTCCAAGCTTAGCAGAAGAATATTGATAAAATCATTTGTAAACGAAAATGTCATGTTTATAATTAATTATAGCCAATGAAGTATTGAAATAAAGTTCAAACATATATATTTGAAGCTCATGAAGTATTGAAATAAAGTTCAAATATATATATATATATATATATATATATATATATATATATATATATATAGTATTTCAGGATCATTTTCCAACTTATTCAAGATGATCTTCGCCCTCTCTAACCTCCTAACTTTCTGTCCTGGTGCAACAAGGTGCTTCACATGTTTCACCTACGAGTTGGATCTTTTCTAACTGATCTCTTTAGTTGATTTAAGTTTAAATGATGATCCCTCTTCCAGTTGTGATCTCCTGATTCAGTTTTCCTCTCTAGTGTTCCCTTTTTTTAAAACTTGTTCACCGTTCTCTTCATGATTCTTGAATAGACTTTGAAGATGGAAGCCAGTGTATGAATGATCCTTTTCCTCTCACTATTGTTCAGTTGGGAAGACAATGATTCTGACGCAACGGTTTTAACTTGTTCTCGTTTTAGCTGAATAACTCAAAAGGTTTTTCAGGGATTCTTACGATAAATGGTGTCAATATATATATATATATATTACAATGACTTATTCATACAATGATATAAAATGGCGAAATCTCTTTGCTAACAAAATTTTAAAGATGCATTAACCTACTAATTACTCGATGAATGTTATGATCCTTGATTTTAAAATTATAAACTATTTTTCGTCTTCCTTAAATACGTAAGTACCTTTGACTGTACGCCCAGTCATCATTAACTTTACTAATTTACTTTTTGTATGAATGATTCATTGTAATATAAACTGTACTGCACTACATATTTGATATATATATATGTATATATATATATATATATATATATATATATATATATATATATATATATATATATATTCAGAAAGGAAATATTTGAACACATCGTTCTATACAATTCGTGTGTGGTTTGTGAATATGAACTTTTTGTCTTAAAAGTAAAGATGGACAAAATAAGACGCGATTTCGTCATTTGATGGAAAACCGCCGTATAAAGAGCAAATAAAAGGATGTACCGTTTATGGCGATGGTGCCATAGCTGAGAGTATTGTCCGTAAATGGTCCGCAAGGTTCAGACTTTGAAACTTTGAAACACAATATATTTTTAAAAAAGAAAATTCGTAAACCAAACTAGTGAAGTTCCATTATCACCGAGCTGATCCTGAATTTTCGCTCATTACGATGAACGGGCGTCCTATTGGAACTTTATCTCAAGCCAGGCCTCAAGTGGAACTTGTACATACGATCTATTGCTAAAGATGTTGAAATAATGCTCGGTCCTGTGTATCACACTAATAAGTACCTGACTTCTTCTGCTATCCTCTACCTTTACAAAAGCCATATCAGGCTAAAAATGGACAATCTCCTTGCAGATGAAGAAGATAATTAAAGCAAAAGAAATGTGATTCTACAGAAGGATGCTGAGAATAGCATGGTCCGAATATATGAACAAGGACGAACTTTTAGAGGAAATGGAAATGAAAAGGACACTTATACTTAACATCAGAAAGAGACAGTTGAAATTTCTAGGGCACATAATGAGGAAAGAGGGCTTGGAAATCTGATACTCACAATAGATAGGGAAGACAAGAGTGGCAGGGGAAAAAAGCGCATTAACCTACGTAACCAACTTGTGTAAATGGATGACAGAACTGGGTTTAAGAGAGATAACAAAAATTTTACTAAGAGTATGGAAGAAATGAATATTCTCCCAGTTTTATATTTCCCCCATTATGGGCATTACTATATCTATGATATAATAACAACTTTTTTAACGGAGGGAATGGGATGGGCGAAAGGAAAAGTTATGACCAACATTCTTTGCTTTCAGAGAGTTTTATACCGTTAAGTCTTACACAAAATTATATCCACATATTTACATTTGTCGCTATCAGAAAAAAAAATATAACACACATATGCAACAACAAGCAGTATGAAAAGGATAGGGTTTTACTTATAACAATTCACACCGGAAGTGGAACTGTCGGAAATTTTTCAATAATTCTGGAGAAGCCAGATTTGGGATTCCAGATTTGAGCGGCCCGGATACATCTGCTATGTCGCAAGGGAGGACATATTTACCTCAAACAAGAAAACGGCGAGTCGGCTTTTCCCAAAATGAGGACTGCGGGCCGGAGATATTTTCTATAACTGGTGCAGATGTATTTCCATAGGAAGACGGCACCGAGGGCTTGTAAGCTACTGAGGAGGAGGAAGGTTTATTCTCAGCACAGGCCGAGGATCCCGGGTTAAAAAAAAAAAAGCAATTGAAAAGCGACCAAAGGAGATAATCACCTTTTACATCCCTACACTTGTAAGATTCCTAAGAGGGTTAAAGTACACAGCGTTAATATCGCTTCCCTTTTAAAATGCCTCGGACTTATAAGAAAAGTATACTGCTACTCACTACTATCCCAAACAGAATGTCTTCATGACCTTGACGTCGCTGGCCATGGAAAACTGCACGACGGCGGGGTGAAGTTTTCATTAGCTCCATTAATAATCGTAACATTACCATTTTTGGTAGGCGGTCACCACACTTTTTTTTTTCTTTTAATACTATTATTTGTATATATTATAAACAAAATAAAATGTTTCTTAATGCCCGTGTTAAAAAGTTAAAAATAATTTAACAATTCAAATTGTTTATCACGCACACGCACACATACACACACACACGTATCTGTGTTTGTGTGTGTGTGTGTTATTTATGTTTCATCCGTGAGAAAAAAATAGTTACAGTATAAACAAGAATAAAATGTTTCACTGTTTATAAATCAAAATTAATCATAGATATTTGTAATTATTTATTATGTATATTTATATATAGTTTACATTCCATTCGTTAGATTAAATAAAACCGTTGATCTTTTTAGAGCTTCGAAAACACGTCATTTCTCTATGGATACTAAACGCCAACTCATATTTTTGATGGCTTTATGTTTTTTTTTTTTTTATACATATATAAAAGCATATTTATCGCATAGCGAACAACCAGTCCCTACTTAATTGGAAGACTTGCAATACACAATCACCATATGCTATTAGCAGTTAGATGGATACGTTTACTTCTAAAATCTGCAAGATTTATAACTGGTATACATTGCTGTAACTGAACAAACAGTCGTTTTGTCTTTACGCTCTATAACGGAATTTATTCGAATAGAGAAAGATTGTGGATCACAAAATTGCCAAATGAGGAAGCTCTGATACTCTTGAAATGTACTTTGATAGTATTTTTTTAATCTAAATTCGAACAACGACACTTTTCAAGGGAACCAAGACCATGACTGTGATTAACTGTGTATGTGTACAGAAGGCCCTCGGATTACGTCGGACCCGACATACGGCGTTTCGTGGTTACGGCGCCATCTCCCATAATATAATACGTCGTTACGCATTGCAATATGAAGCGTTATTTCTTCACAGGCTTTACGCCATATTACATTGTGCTACATTTGCTGTCTCTCGTTTGTGTTGTTTTACGGGGAACTTTTTGACCTTCATTATGGGCTCCCAAGCATAAGGCAGACTCGTGGTTGCTTAAATACGTGAGTTCGACATATGTCGAAAATCAGGTTACGTCGCACCGTAGTCGAGGACCCCCTGTATGGCCTTTTTCATCGATGGCGACGGTCGGCAGCGAAAAATAAGTTATCTTAAAAGACAGCGTCGCTCATAGCCAAAACAACCAATGCGCGATCGTCACGGTTTTTGTCAGCGACCATAGTAGCAGAATATTATGGAGTCATCCACCGCGGGACATTTGCGTCTTAGTCTAGACTCAACGGCGCGCTGGATTCTATTCTCTTCATAGCTCTTTGATCCCGTGATAACAACAGCTCTCCGCCCAACGATCACGGGCAACCACACTCCAGTTTACATCATTAATAGAAAGTTCCATCATGGACCGTTTTACAATAGTCCTTGAAGCGAAGATTGGGTCATGTCTTTAGACAGTTCCCTAAACTGTATCAGTCTAGGTATTCTGGAATTATCCATGCGCGCAACTTGCTCAAGCACGCCGAGGCAGTAGGATGGGATATCGTGATCATTATGATTGTATAAGTAAATACACATGAGCGGGAGGCACTTCCGTGTATGATAGTAGTCATTAGGCTGACAGAGAATTACGACTGCAGTGAGTTCGAACCAAAGAGGGAGAACAACAGCTTTTCTTTGAACAATACTAAACTTAATAAATACTAATGAACGTGTGCGGATGTATGTGTGTGTGTGTGCGCGCGCGCGGATACTTCAACATATATCTGTTCTTACCAAGCTAGTCTCGTAAAGTAAGGAACTTCGGACCAAAGTATGTGAACAACTGTTGGAGCTTTCATCCGAAACGAAGATATTTGCAGTTAATAAAAGTAGGGGTCAACAAATAGGTGTAAATTACCTCGGATGGAGTAAATTCGGAATTTCAGGGAGTAATAACCGAATTTTGTCCGAACAAATTGTGTCCAAAATTGAGCGAATGTCGCGTAATGGATCCGATGATTTTTTTTTTTTTTTGAGAGTGAGAGAGGGGGGAGAGAGAGATGGGGGGAGAGAGAGGGGGTTGAGGGGGAGAGAGGTGAGAGAGGGGGAGAGAGAGAGAGAAAAAGAGGTTCAACCGGATCAAATTCTTAACGTTATTTTTTTCAGAGTTACAGTTTTGTATGATTAGCAAATTATCCCATAAGAAAGAGTGGGCTTCCATAGAAAATTGTAATAATACAACCAACTCGGGGTTCAAAGTTTTCTTTTCCTATTTTGAAAGCCATATAAATTACAATCGATTTCAGGCAATGTCATGTGATTTTAGTGCGAAAAGAATCGCCTAGTTCTTAGCGAGGACCATCCTTCCTCGAACTTCGTGGATTGAGGCTACAGAATCGCAAAGAACAGTACCAAATTACAGAAACCACGTCACTTGAGGACTACCAACAGCAGCAACAACCTGAAGAGAAGATAACAACATAATTATGATGCTTGTATTCCACGCTATTTCATACAAAAGGTTAGACAGGAAACACATGTCAACATTGAAGTGAACAATAGCAATTGCTGGACTCGAGAAACTTATTTTCTTGAAAAATTGTTTTAATGGAAAGTTTTTATAAATTTAAATTAAAATTAACACTGACGCTTTGATTTATAAATTCTGAATGTTTCCTTATAAGAAAACTGCTAATAATTCCATTACCATTAGCATAAGAGTATATATTTTGGGAAAACGGTGTCACTAGAAATAGTTGTCACTGAGTAATGGCAAAGGTATTTACGTACCAATGTGCTATAGGGTCGTGTTTAGTAAGATATATAGCTATCTCATTTATTAGATATTGTGGCATGTGGTGGCTTTTACATTGCTCGATTCAGCAGTAGCATCGACGGAAGTAATCAGCAGGGTTAAACCGGAAGTTCCAGAACACATCAAAAAGCTGATCGAACCCTATTCGTCCTCTTTTCCTTTTCAGAGGCCGCTACCCTCAAGGTCCAACACGAAGGACTACTACCTTTTTTGCAGAAGATACGTGGCCTCACCTGGCACCTTTTTTAAGATTTCTCATTCCCCGTGGGAATAAGTGGAGAAATCTCCTTTCGAGACAGCTATCCAAAGGAAAAACTACACACAACCCTAGCTACAGAAAACACGTACCAGTCCTAGCCGTTTGACAGTGAGATTTCTCTTTAGTCATGGGAACAAGCGGAGCAATCCCCTCTTCGAGACATTTACCCAAGGGAAGAACTTTGTTAACTTGCAAACCCAACCTTTTTTTTTACCGCAAAATATCGCTATTTTGCACTCACATTCAACCGCAAATAAAAGATGATGTTAAGCAGTTATTTCGAGCCTTGGG
Organism: Acanthosepion lycidas; assembly: GCA_963932145.1. Lineage (NCBI taxonomy): Eukaryota > Metazoa > Mollusca > Cephalopoda > Sepiida > Sepiidae > Acanthosepion > Acanthosepion lycidas. Next base: position 39,451,818 of record OZ010583.1, on the reverse strand, counting down.
TTTATTCATTCCACTATATACACTGCCAAGCACACACACACACAAACACGCACGCACACGCACACACGCGTACGCGCGTGCGCACACATATACGCGCGCACACACACACACACACACACACACACACACACGTACGCACTCACGTAACCGGAAAAAATTCCTCTACATAAGCTGCCGGCGAATCGTTATTGATCTTGTGAGAGACAATTTTTAAAGTCTGTGTGTGTGTGTGTCGAGTCATGTTTATGTGTATGTGAGTGCATGTGTGTGAGAGAGAGCAAAGAAAGAAAGAAAGAAAGAAAGAAAGGAAGAAAGACATTATAACAATGTACATAAACGTGCTCTCAAGGTCTCGCGGCAATCCTAGAAAATAGAAACTTGCACACACACACACACTTCAGTAATTAATGTATCATTTACGGTACCCGTGACATGAGAAAAAGACGTTTCAGTTTATAGATAGAAAATGAGGGAGAAAAGTAGGCGCGGTGAAAAGGGGTAGTTTGAGAGAGAGTAAAAGAGAGCGTGTTTACAGTAAGTATACATGTATACAAATTTCTCACTTACATTCTCCTTCTCTCTCTCTCTCTCTCTTTAAATATATATATATATATATTCTCTTTCTCTCTCCTTCGTTCTCTCTCTCTATACATATATATATGTGTGTGTGTGTGTGTGTGTGTGAGTGTGTGTGTGTGTGTGTGTGTGTAGGATATAACAGCAAAATTGTCTAAATCATGTATCAGCATGGGATAAGTGTCCATCCCACAAAATGTTTAATATCTAAAAAAAAAAAAATACACTAAACTAATTGAGTTTCTTTTTTCCAGGTTTTCAGATAAGACGTTTAGCCATTTTGACACAATTTGTCGTAAGAATCACTGAAAAGCCCTTTGAATTATTCAGAGTCATTGTCTTCCAATCTGAGCAATGGCGCGAGGAAAAAGATCATTCAGGCCATCCGTAATGGTACCAACATTCATTCTCACGCTTCCATCTTCAAAGTTCATTCAAGAACCATAGAGAAAACCAGAGAATAAGTTTAAAAAAGAGGAAACAGTAGAGATGAAAACTAAATCGGGATGTCACAACACCAAGAGGGATCATCAATCGAAATTAAAGCCAAATACATTCTTATTGTTCAAAGTATAGTCTAATAGTGTTATAAAAACCTTGGAGAAATCCAGTAAGATATATTTAATCGTTTCTAAGATACAACGGTTCAAAGCTCAAGGACACATGACCCAGTGGATAACTGCATTGGTTTGATCCAGTGACTTGACCCAAAGATTTGTGAGTTTAATACCTAGTTACGGCAGGAGTGAACAAAAAACATGAAGAGTTGAGTTAAAGGGAGATAACTGAGACATCCGGGAGAGGCATGGCATGGGAACTAGAACAATCTAACCCGTGGACGAAATAAAGTGTTCAGTTAAAAATTACGTACAACGACTGACACGTCGTGCACATGACAATAAAGGTGAGGACAACAGTCCGAACAATGTAAATAAGGTAAATTATTACATCCTCATCTCAGAGACAATTCTACTGTTACACCTGTATATATATATATATATATATATATATATATATATATATATATATATATATATATATATAAATGAAGGTGAAAATATATTGGTCCTACTAAGAATAGACTCTTAGAAGATATTGAAGTTTTAAATTTTAGAATTGATTCGAGAAATTTTAAGCCATCCCTCGCGTATATATATTTCTTTCTTTCATTTTCTCATTGAAACTAAGTAGTATTTCCACCTCTTTCCATGCAATTAAAACGGAATAGTCCATTATTTATGAGGTATTGGCAGGACGTAACGATCGTGCAAACTAACAACGGGAGCACAATTTTAATAGTAGTATTTTTTTAAATACGATGTTAATATCTGGCAAATTTGGCAAATGTTTTAACAGCGGTTAGAAAGTGCGACACTGATAGCCGAAGGTGCACTGGGATAGCAAAAGATGTCTTTCAAAAGTTAAGCAAAGTATTAAGAAACAAGAACATTCCGTTAGAAACAAAGAAGAGAATACTGAATTCTTACGTAATATCAGTCTTCCTATATGGTAGTGAATGCTGGACAATCTCCTCATGAAGAAGAGACTTGAAGCAACAGAAATATGGTTCTACAGAAGGAAGCTGAGAATACCATAGGCCGAATATGCGGGCAGCGACGAAGTTTTAGAGAAAATTGAAACAAAAACGACACTTATACTTAACCTCAAGACGATAAAGTTGACATTTCTAGGGTATATAATGAGGAAAGATGGCTTGGAAAATTTGACACTCACAAGACAGGGTGAAAGCAAGAGAGAGAGAGAGTGATGAGAACAACGCATAACCTGCTTCAGTAAAGGTTTAGAAGAAATAACAAAAAAACAAAATTTATTAACACCTACAGATGACAGGAAATTGTGGAGAGACATGATGGCTAACGTCCTGAAGGGATACGGAACATTGAAGAAGAAGAAGAAGAAGAAGAAGAAGAAGAAGAAGAAGAAGAAGAAGAAGAAGAATGCACGGATAGCTGGCCCCAAGCAGAGTAATAATAATAATAATAATAATAATAATAATAATAATAATATCATGCAACCTGATACATTATTATTATTATTATTATTATTATTATTATTATTATTATGTATAGTTTCATTGTTCCTTTCAACTTTCGTTCGAGCCTTTACTTATCATCATCATCTTCAGAGGGTAGGCAATCATGGCTCTCTATAACCTCCCATAAGTTTTAGCCAATAGGTCCCTTTGTCCTTTTGCCTAGCTTCCCACCCCACTTTCCGTCATCCATTCATACAAGCTCGACTCATTGCCTCCCCTTTCCCTTTTTCCTGCCTTATTTGCTAGGAGTGTCCAATTCCCCAAGCCCTCTTTCCTCATTTTGAATTCAAGAAATTTCAGATGTCTTTTTCTGATTCTGAATATAAGTGTGCTTTTCGTTCCCATTTTACTTAAGACTTTATCGTTGCTTAAACACTTCGTCCATGGTATTCTCAGCATTCTTCTGTAGAACCACTTTTCTGTTGCCTCCAATTGTCTTGTCATCTGTCAGCATTCAATGCTATAAAAGATGATTGATATTACATAGCATTTCAACACGATTTTTTTTGTTTCTGACATTTTCCTATTTCTTCGTACTTTCTTTAATTTTTGGAATGCTTCTATTTCGTACATCGTTTAATTTTTGGAACGCTTCTATTTCGTACATTGTTTAATTTTTGGAACGCTTCTATTTCGTACATTGTTTAATTTTTGGAACGCTTCTATTTCGTACATTGTTTAATTTTTGGAACGCTTCTATTTCGTATATTGTTTAATTTTTAGAACGCTTCTTCTTCGTACTTTGTTTAATTTTTGGAACGCTGCTATTTCGTACATTGTTTAATTTTTAGAACGCTTCTTCTTTGTACTTTGTTTAATTTTTGGAACGCTTTTTCGAACATTGTTTAATTTTTAGAACGCTTCTTCTTCGTACTTTGTTTAATTTTTGGAACGCTTCTTCGTAATTTGTTTAATTTTCGGAACGCTTCTTCGTACTTTGTTTAATTTTCGGAACGCTTCTTCGTACTTTGTTTAATTTTTGGAACGCTTCTTCGTACTTTGTTTAATTTTTGGAACGCTTCTTCGTACTTTGTTTAATTTTTGGAACGCTTCTTCGTACTTTGTTTAATTTTCGGAACGCTTCTTCGTACTTTGTTTAATTTTTGGAACGCTTCTTCGTACTTTGTTTAATTTTTGGAACGCTTCTTCGTGTGACGGGTACACACCTGGCCCAGGGTCGAATCCTTTGGTTACGGCGCCAACTGTGACGTCGCTCCTCCTGGTCGCTCCTCCTGGTTCCAAGCGTGCCGCTCCAACCTCTTGGTTAGATGATCACCAGCCTCGCCTTTCCCAACCCGCTTCCAATACCTGGTTGCTAAAGCAACTGTACTGATCTCCGGTCTGTCTACCCACGCTGTGTTTAGATCTTAGACAGACGGGACCAGCAGGGATTGGGCCGTATGCAAGTTGAGTCCGACGGGGGTGGCAAAACACAAGTAAAAGAAAAAAAAAACTCACGAGACTAAAAATTACTGATAAAAAAAAAGGGTGACAACCTTTTATATCTAATGTCCGTTACATAAAGAAAAATTGTTCTCATTCCCGACCCGCTCTGTGGACTATGGCACCAAGCTTCTATCATACAACTTAACGATTTCGAATTGTCTACTCTCTAGAATTGTGTATGTCGGAGTGTGGTTTAGTTCGACACTGGGGCTAATTTCTATCAATCATTCGCAGTTGATTCTTCTCTTCGACTTGAGTTGTATTTCTTCACTTCGATCTGGTTGGGTCGAATTCTGTTCTCGGCTGGGCTTGATTTTAACTTCTTCTTCTTCTTCTTCCGTCCAGTAACTCTTTGGCCTTGTCTTCGACTTGGCTGCAACTTCTCCGCGGCTTTCGAGTAATCTTCTTCTTCGTCGACTTAGATAGAACTTCTCTTGTCTTTGACTTGGGCCGGAAGGATTTCTTGTTTTCGACTTGGGCTGGAAGGATTTCTTGTTTTCGACTTGGGCTGGAAGGATTTCTTGCTGCAACTCAGCCGCAACTCTCTGTCGTCCGAGGTGATCTCTTCTCGCTGCCGTCCGGGGCTGAACTCCTTTTTTGTCGATTGGGGTCCTGCTTTTATTGACGCCGCAGCAAACCGGGGTGGGTCTGTCGGCGTCAGGGCTCTCTCGATAATCCCAAAAGTCGCATTAGTTCTGATTTCCCATTATCGCTATTATTTTCACCCCTACTTCCTCACAGTGCCTCTGGGGGGAAGACGCATACCCATCTCTCCCGGTCTCTCGTATGTCAGGTGACCGTTTTCGACCAATGGTTCTTGATCGAGCATTCTCCCTCCTCTTTCCGCATATCACGTGACCGCTTTCGGCTAATGAGACTGTGGTGGGACGCCTCCCGTCTCCAATCGGGCGTGGCTTACATCGTTCTTGTTCTAAAAAAAAACAAAATCTAATTTGGCCTTTTTCACACGTACGAAAAATGATAATCTTGGCTTTTTCTCACCTGGGTTCTGTCAAAACAGCCTGCCGCTAATTAGATGTGACTTCAGGAAAGAATATTGGCGCTATCTGTGAGCCGAGACAATCGTTTTCTTTCCTTCTTTGTTTTTGGTCAGACCTGATAGTCAAAAATCTTAATTATCTGAATTGAAAATGTCTCCACTTCATCATCGTGGGGTTCCAATTTTTAACAGGTCAGAATCTGTATATAGTTCCACCGGTCACCACCTCAACACAAAAAAACACCTTTCCTCCGATTAAAATTTCGTTTCCATTGTTCTAAAAAATCTTTATTGTTTCAGACAACCTTAACAACTTCCATCCTACGCGGACATGGAATTAGTTCAAGTGCTTGACCTGATAATTTTGACACTTGTTAGGTGCTGGTCGTACGTGTGTGTTTTCGCTTACGACCTGGTTTCGTATTATGTTTCTGTCTTTCCTCTTCTTTTTGTTTTATTTTATTATCTCCAAACTCTATTTCTTCAACCAAATATAACAATTTCTATTTCCCTGGATTTCGGTCAGGTAATTTGACCTGATATATTTTGACACCTGTCTTGTCTTAGTTTTACTTATGACCGGGTTTTGTATTATCTATTCCTCTTTCTCTTTCTTTTTATTATTTTTTTTTTTCTTCTTCTCTTTGGATCGCCTAAATACAGTTAGAGAATTATTCTCAAAACTCAATTATTCTTCGTTTCTAAATAACTAACAACTGGTTAATAAACCGAATAAAAATTAAATCATATTTCTATGAATATCTCTTTTTAGTCTTTCTAAAAATGCAGGGTGCCACATTCGTACATTGTTTAATTTTTGGAACGCTTCTTCGTACATTGTTTAATTTTTGGAACGCTTCTTCGTACTTTGTTTAATTTTCGGAACGCTTCTTCGTACTTTGTTTAATTTTCGGAACGCTTCTTCGTACTTTGTTTAATTTTCGGAACGCTTCTTCGTACATTGTTTAATTTTTGGAACGCTTCTTCGTACATTGTTTAATTTTTGGAACGCTTCTTCGTACTTTGTTTAATTTTCGGAACGCTTCTTCGTACTTTGTTTAATTTTCGGAACGCTTCTTCGTACATTGTTTAATTTTTGGAACGCTTCTTCGTACTTTGTTTAATTTTCGGAACGCTTCTTCGTACATTGTTTAATTTTTGGAACGCTTCTTCGTACTTTGTTTAATTTTTGGAACGCTTCTTCGTACTTTGTTTAATTTTTGGAACGCTTCTTCGTACTTTGTTTAATTTTGGAACGCTTGCTATTGCAATGTTTGTTCGGAATCGGCGCTGTATTTTTCATCTACTTCTCAGATATTTAAATGGCTGTACTAACATGTTTGGTGCTAACATCTACAATTCTTATTTCACATCTTGGGATTTTTCTCTTCCTGAAAACGCGTTAATCTGTTTCGACATTCTTCATTATTTTCCATGCCATTTGTCCACTTCTTTTTTTTTTTTTTTCTTATCTTCTTCAGTCACAGTGTCATTAAATAAAGCAATAAAATGTTGCTTTATTTACAAATTGCGACAATTATTAAGGACCTGTGATGAAATATACTTTAATGTTTAAAAACATTATTCAGTATTGTTTAGGTAATAAGCATTTAACAGCACAAATAGCTATATTGTAATAATATTGTGGTAAAAGAAATTTTCGACAATATACGCATTTTTTACGTATTTATGGTTATTTTTAAACTTTTATCAACAACGACATTCTTGTAGATGTAGTTATGGATAATATTATACATTAATTACTGTTTTTTTTAATTAATAACTATTTGTGCTCAGTTGTTGACATTAATAGATGTCTGCTGATGTGTTTAAATATTGGAAGATTGCAATAATAAAAATTTAAATCTTTTCTCATTGAAAGATGTCGCGATCTGTTAATGAAGCTATTTCTTAACCTTTTCTTCCTTCTCTCTTTTTCTTCTTTCTTTTTTCTCATCTGTTTTTAAATCCTCCTCTTTCCTCTTTAGCTTTCCTCCATCTTTATTCCCTCGTCTTTTCTCTTTCTTTCCCATTCTTTCTTCTTCCTCATTTCGTTTTCTTTTTTCTCTTTCTACCTCTACTTTGCTCTTTCTATCTTCCTCTATTCTTCTCTTTTTCTCTTTCTCTTTTCTCTTTCTTCATGCTTCTCTCCTCCGCTTTTCTTCTACGAATTTCTTTCTTTCTCTCTCTCGCTCTCATCTTTCTTTTCTCTTACTCTTTCCTTCTCTCCGTTTTGTTTTGTTTTTTTTCTCTCTCCCTTCCTACTTTTATCACATTCTTCATCTCTCTCTTCCTCCTTTATTATCTCTGTTTCTCTTTGTTTTCTTTTTTCTCTTTGTATATTTTATCCTCTCTCTTCCTCTCCCTTCCGCCTCTATTCAGTCTTTATTTCTCTTTTATTCTTTTTTTATCTCATTTGCTTCTCTCTCTGTCCCTCTCTGTCCCTCATTACCTCTTTATCTTTGTTCTCTCTTTGATTATACCTGTTTCATTTTTCGTCTCTCTCTTTCTTCCTCCTATCACTTTCTCCCTTTCTTCTTTAACTTTTCTTTTACTTCTCCCTCTTTCTTCCTTTCTTCTCTCTCTCTCTCTCTTTCCCCTTTTTCTTTTCTTTCTCCGTCCTCTGTCATCTCTCTCTCTCTCTTCCAACACTTTCTCTCTATTTTATTTTCTTCTCTCTCTCTTCTTACTTTCTGGCTTTTTTCTCTTTCTTTCCTCCCTTCTTCTCTCTCTTCCTTCTTTCGTCTCTCTCTTCCTCCTTTATTCTTTCTTTTCCCCCTTTATTCTCCCTCTTTTCTTCGCTTTCTCTGTGTTCTCTCTTTTCCCCCCTCCTCCTTCCTATTTCCCTCTTATACTATCTCTCATTCGCCACTCTTTCTCTATTCTTCTCTCTCCTTTACCATACTTTACACCTCTTCCTCGTACCTAATCTCGTCCAATTCTCGAATGAAACCCAACGCCAATCTAAACAAACATGAACGGTGCATATCCTAGCTTCCGGCTAATTGACAAAACACTTGAATCGCAATTCAAAACAAAGTGCTTTTTTGCCCAACGACATGATTATTACGAGATCTCCACCAAACTGACACCTTCTTAACCCTCTTTGCCGTCACCATCATTATTATTATTATTACTATTATGACTGACATAATCCCCACCTCCAACAACACTCTCATCATTCACATTTGAAACACCCACCACCATGCTTATAAAGACTTGTTAATTTAAGACATTTTTCACTTTTTAAAAAGTTATTATAGTACACATTAACTTTGTAATCACCACTAACATTCTTAGAAACCTTTTAAATATAATCATTCTGATAAAAATAAAATCCAGCACATTATGATTAAAAAAAAAAAAAAATCTAAATGGTGGATCAGTAAGTCTGTAGTTTAACGCTGAAATTTTGATCTGAAATTTTTATTCTACAAGGTGTCTCAAAAAATTTGACTTCATTTTCGTAGGCCAATAATTTTGGCAATTCTTGTTGAAATAACTTCAAATTTTCACAGAATGTGTAGAAACATATCAAGATTTTATATTTAATGTTTTCTTTTTGTTATCGCAATGAGAATCTGCCAGAGAGATGGATCAGTTGCGGTGGAGATGAAGACAGTTTTCTGATGAAATGGCCGCCACAGTCACCGGACCTGCCCCTGTGTGATTTCTTTTTATGGGGATATGTGAAGGGACTGGTCTATGTCCCCACCCCTCTTCCTGATAGCATTGATGAACTCAAGGAGAGAATCACTTCTGCACTGGATAATATTACCGGAGACATGCTACAGCGTGTCTGGCAAGAGCTTAACTATCAACATGACATGTAGCGTGTCACAGGCAGTGTACATATTGACTTATGAAATCGGTCCCATAATAAACTTATGATATTCAGTACCTAAACTGTTAAATTTCATTGAGCTAGATTTAGTAGTTTTCAAGATAATTGCATTTAAAATGATGCGAATTTTTTTTTTTTTTTTTTTCGGACACCCTGTATAACGTTCGATCTATGTGAGTAATAAGCATTAGTTGGCGGAGATTATGTTCAAAATAATTATTTTTGTGTAAATTAAATCTATATTTTATCGATAGGCAACGGATTTATTGATGTACTTGGGTACATATATTCTACTTCAGTCAGGGCACTTCGAGGTGGTGTAATGGTTAGCAAGCTTGTCTCGCTAGAACAATTACGAATGTTTAGTGAGTTCGATCCTCACTGGGTGCCCCTTACTTTCGGCCTTGTGCCACATCCAAGTTACGCTTGGAAAATCACTATATTCTACTTCAGTCTGTCAGTTATGTGACATGTGTGATACATGCTTAAGCGATCATGTATCTTTCGATACATGACTGACGTAGGCAGATTTTTTTTCCGCAGTAGGTTGCCATTTCTTTCTACAGTAGACCAGTTGTCATCCAAAGCTATAGAACCCTGTCTGTCTTACTAATTGCCCATAGCTGAGGGGTGAAAAGAAGAGTATTCATACCTATTAGAACATAAGTGAATGTAATAGATTTGACTGGAATTCGATTCCTCAAACCTAGCCTCTATCCATTACTCCACGGTGCCTTAGGTATGCTATTAATAATTTTCTGTATCTGTAAATTTTCCAATCGATATGGCGAGATTAAAATGAGATTTTCAAACACACACACACAAGGGACTACTAGAAGTGAATCTAGAAGAGTTGAAGAAGACCGGAGATTACGTTGGTCAAAACATCTCAATCAATACAAAAAGGATTAGGATTATATCAAACGCAATATCTATGCGCGTCGTGTAGCGGTTAGCAGCACGAATAGTGGGAATGGTAAACGGGTTTCAATTCCAGGTGAGGCTGTTTCATTTGTTTTCACAAAAACACGAACAGGAAATGTTTCAACGAGCGCTCTATATTCTCTCTGTCTCCCTCACTATCTGTGTGTACGTCTCACTATCTCTCTACGGGGTGGGTAGGGGGTTACGGATGAAGTACTAAAAGCGTTCACGGCGCAATCAAAAAGCACTTCCAGGGAATATATATATATATATATATATATATATATATATATATATATATATATATATATATATATATATATATATATATATATATATATATATATATATATATATATATATATATATATATATATATATAATTATTTATTTAAAAATATGATTCCAATACATAAGAGTTCTCATGTTTCAAAACAAGAGCCGAAAACTTCAATATAATTATTTGAATTAAAGTAAGCTCTGTTCCATCTTCAAGCGAATTTTTTTTTTCGGCTCTTGTTTTGAAACATGAGAACTCTTATATATTGGAATCATATTTTTAAATAAATAATTATATTTATGCTCTACTTTTGCATCGAGCACTATTTTTTTAAAATAATAACAAAAATACTAAAGAACTTTGGATTATTTACCTAACTACTTCTTTCCTATTTTCTATATATTTCATATATATATATATATATATATATATATATATATATATATATATATAATCCGTTGGTATATAATCCAAGTGAATCCGTTGGTATATAATCCAAGTGAATCCTATTAACACTATAAAATATTAAGTATTAAAACTGATTCACACAGAGCTCAATGTTTTTTTTTTAATAATAAATAGAGCGATATATTTCATACAATCAGAATTATGTAATTGATCATTTTCACCTTGTAAAATTAAATTTACAGGATTTTTCAAACAGTCAATGGATGATATATAATACAGGAACTTCCAAAGATTTAGAAGAAATATGTGTGTACATGATGAAGAATTTTCCTAAACTTAATAAAAAATAAAGTTTTCTCGTCAAAATCTTTATGCCATTAATAAGAGAAAAAAACTAATGGATTTTTTTTAATTATTAAATTATATGTTTTAATCCTTTTCAGAACGTTCGAAATTTTGGATAAAAATGTTGTTTTTCCTGCGGCAACGGGTGATCAGAAATTAGTATGGGAAATTTGAACGTCTTCTTGCGGTGAAAAAAGAAACACAGATTTGCAAATTATCGCATTTTAATGAAACATTCATGCATTTTAATGAAACTTTCATGCATTTTAATGAAACTTTCATGCATGAATGAAATTATTTTCTGAATATTTTTTACTGCATCTTTTGCACAGATTCATGCTCAGGCGATGTTCAGAATTCTAAACATGGCTTGAGAATGAAAACTATGCTCTAAATTTTAAGTCTAATTTTGAAATTAAACTTTAGGACTTGAGTTTCAATTTCGAAACATAGTAATTTCTGTGTTGCGATGGAAACATTCTTAAAAAAATAATTATAATTTAAGCGCTACTTCTCTATCGAGCACTGTTTTTTTTTTTAAATAAAAACATAAACACTAAAGAACTTTCGATTATTAATCTGATTATTCTTTCCTATTACATCAATATATATACACACACACACAGAAACACACACACACACACACACACATATATATATATATATATATATATATATATATATATATATATATATATATATATATATATATATGGTGGCCTCTCCTGTCATATTCAACGTACGAGGGTCAAGCAACTCAGTTCCTAGGAACCGACAGCCCAGACACCAGCACATATGGTTTGATTATAGTGGTGAAGGCTTTGTGCAGAACCATCCAAACTTTTTGAAGGGTCGAATACAGAGACCTGATGCACTAAGTGCCACACGGTCTCCAAACGACCCTCTGCAGGTTTTGAATTCAGAGTTGTCCTTCACCTAGACCAGTTGCCATCCAAGGCTATAGAACCCAGTCTGTCCTGCTATTTACCCATAGTTGGAGGGAGAAGAAGAGGATTAATACCTTTCCCAAGGGTATTAGCACGTAAGTGAATGTAATGGATTTGACTGGAATTCGAACTCAGCTCTCCGATTCCTCAATCCGAGATGCTATCGTGCTCCACTCTCTCTATCTCTCACTCTCTCTCTATCTCTTTATCTCCCCCTCTCTCTCTCTCTCTCTCTCTCTCTCTCTCTCTCTACATACATATATATATATATATATATATATGCACGAGGTTTGGCGGAAAAGTAACGGGACTGTGTGTGTTGTGTGAGCTATGGTCGAAAGCCAGATAAAAGGATTACGCATTGTGTTCTCATCTAACATAATATCATGGTTGTATATAACTGCAGTCTTAGCTTTCTGCAACCATAACATTTATTTTTTCTTATGCAAGAGTTTTGCCCGGACAAATCGTGGCTGCTTCACCATGTCAATGCAACTGCTCACATCGCCTTGAGCACCCGGCATTTCTCGACCGAAAAGAAACTTCCTAATCACCTTATCTTGTTCCGTGTGTTATTTTTCTTTTCCCCAAGCCTAACTGGATCATCAAGGTGACCCGTTTTGAAGGCGTGGAGAACATCAAGATGGTCGTAATGACGGAGCTGAGGGACATCCAATATGAATCCTTCTAACGGTGTAGAAGCGTAGAAGAGAAGGATGAGAAATTGCATTAAACTCTAGAGGGGGATTACTTTGGAGGGGAAAACATGTAGTTTGTTGCTTGGAATTAAAATAAATTGTTTGTAACACCAATCCCGTTACTTTTCAGACTAACCTCGTATAATTACATTGTTTAAAATTTACTACTGTCTGATGACAGCTTAAAGCGTGAAACAGACAGTCATCGTGGTGTGTTGATGTTTCTCCACCGTTTCAGAATTGTAGAAAAATCCTAATAGATTGCACTACAAAAAATTCATCACACAGAAAGTAACCAAATTTTTGTAATTTTTCTGCTGCATATATGTGATTCTTTGTATTCACATATATTAACCAACCAGCGACGTCGAATCAGACGTGTGGTTTTCTTTGAATTAGCAGACAGTAAAATATCTTGGAACTGAAATTTTCGAGGCTTAACTTTAAAATATGTTCAACAATAGTTTTCTTCCTTAAAAGGAACATTTCAAAAATAAATATTAGCCAATAAGCTTGCGATTAAATATCTATTAGGTTGGTGCAAAAATAATGTCATTTTTGACGTTAAATATACGTCAAAAACCGACATTATTTTTGCACCAACCTAATAAATTTTAGATCCATCGTCTAGTTATTATAAAGATGATTAATTTTTGTCCGCTAATCAGCCTTTGGAGGCACGGTGGAGCAATGGATAGCGGTTCGGATTGAGGAATCGGAGAGCCGAGTTCGAATTTCAGTCAAATCCATTACATGCTAATACCACTGGGAAAACTATGAATCCTCTTCTTCTCTCCCCAAAATAGGTAAATAGCAGGACAAACTGGGTTCTATAGCCTGGGATGGCAACTGTCCCACCGCAGAAGGAAATGTCAAAAATCTGCTTCGTCAGTCATGTATCGAAAGATGCATGATCGCCTTAGCATGTATCACGTATGGCACATAACTGATTGAATCAGTTAAACTTGACTAGGGTTGTTCGACCGTTTGTCAGCCAAACAGAACTGAATTTCTCAGCATTAATTACTCATACCTTTCGCTTATTTATTTCGAGTATTCAACATTGCAAAAACTACGTTTAGCGACGTCATTCCATGAACTTGTTTACATGATGAAACAGTAAGGATTAGCTTCCCACTCCTTCTTTTCGACAGTCTACAAGTCTTCATACACATAGTGATGACAACATAAATTTGTGACATATACATCCGCATACACGCAACACTAGCGCCTTACTCATAAGATCTACAACTAGAATTCATACACACTAGACCGGCCACATAATCACACAAGAGCAGACGCATACACCTGTAAACATAAAAACACATTGTTTAATCTATACTAACGCAATACATTCAGTTGTACGGTTAAAAAAAGGATACACAAAACATTTTGTGTATAGTCGTTCAGTTGGAATGGAAAATAATACTCCCAAAATAAATATTATTAAATTTGTAGATGCGTGTTGAAGATTAATTTAATTCTTCGCTTTTACACGCATACTCCGTTACACACGCGTGCGCACACAGACACACATACATACATATATATATATATATCAAAAATATAGGTTTATGTGTAAAAGTAATCAATATCAGGGATAGAGCGTGTTTAAATATAAATATGGACACTGAGGTCAACACCGAGTGACGACAGTCTGTTTCATGCTTGAACACAATCATATATATATATATATATATATTAGGTTGGTGCAAAAATAATGACGTTATAATGTCGTTTTTGACGTATTTTTTAACATCAAAAAACGACATTATTACGTCATTATTTTTGCACCAAACTTATATATATATATATATATATATATATATATATATATTAGGTTTTTGCAAAAATAATGTCGTTTTCTCCCATAGTAACATATGTGAGAAAACGACATTATTTTTGCACCAACGTAATATATATAGGGTGATTGAAAAGTAACTCCCTATTTTATGTATGATGGACTCTCCCGTCTTGTAAAAATTATAGTTAGACGGGAATGTCCATCATACATAAAATAGGGAGTTACTTTTCGATCACCCTATATATTTATATATATATATATATATATATATATATATATATATATATATATATATATATATATATATATATATAAGTGTGTGTAGAGTGGGGGGTTGTACGGCATCAGGGCAGCAGTTTCCCGTCCACAACTCCCCTATCCATTTTCTCCTCAGCTCGGACCACTTTTCTGCTTACAGAAAGTTTGACCCTAGATTCTACTGCCATTTCTCAGTTTTATCTCTTCTCAAAGCATCCCAGTCCGACTCCAGGTATGAATTAAATAACGGATCAAACTGGGTCCTCTGACTTTTGTTTGGCAACTCTGAATTCAAAACCGGGATGTGCCTTGAGCTAACAAATGCACCTCGTGAAAATCTCGCTATAGAAACCATAGCGGCCACAACACCCATGGTTAAACTGTGGCCTACTCTTCAACAACGGAGTCTAAATGCTTAACATAAATGAATTATACATTATTTAGTAGAAAGACATAACAAATAGAACGAATATAAATATAAAAGAATAGAAATGTAAAATTCTAAGGATGGGCAAACAATCTATTCCCTTCTCAGTTGCCTATGCCTTTGGGCAAATCTAACAAGGCAAGGGTTTAAGCAACATTTCGTGTTTTGTTGCTTAACTTTAACAGTTTTAAAATGTGAGAAGAACGGTTGGATGGTTGATGTCTTTATCGTGATGGCAATAGCAACGTTCAAAACATGGAAAATGGCGGATATGGTAATGCTTTGAGCAATATTAGCCGTTTCCTTATAAGGAAACATTCAGTATTCATTGACCGAACAGCCAGTGCGACTGTCGGTTGAAATTTATAAAATCTTTCTGCTAACACAATTTTTCAAGCAAATTGATGTCTCAAGTCCGTTGTTATCACTTTCCAGTATAAATGGAGGTTTCCTTCCTAGCCTTTTGTTTGAAGCAGCGTGAAACATCTTAATTATGTTATTATTGGCTCTTCGAGTTACATATGCTATCCATTTTAATTGTTGTTGTTGATAAATGTCCTCAAGTGATGCGGTTTCTGTTACCTGGTACAGTTCATTATTTGTGATTCTGTAGCGCCAGTCCACGAGTATCTCTAGAAGGGCAGTCCTTGCTAAGACCTACTGGCTTCAAAATCTCAATCTGATGAAAGTATTTAAGAATGTTTGTTGGTTAATGTTTTAGTTTTGTAGCAATTGGTGGTATTGAGCAAAACTATCCCTAGCTGATCCATACACCGAGATAATACTGGGTGGTAATAATGGCCACCAGCTCGTCATGAAAATTGGTAAGAAGAAAATTATCTCTGTACTTGTATTCGTTATTTTCTTCTTCTTTTATGTACTGTGTTCCTTCAGGAGGTGGGCGATCATAGCTCTCCACAGTTTTCTATTCTTTGTGGCTCTTAGCAATATTTGTCTTTTTACCAAACCTTCTACACTCTATTCTGCATTCATTTGCACAAGTTCGTTAGAGGTTACTTGCTGCTTTCCTCTAACCCTCTTGCTTTCAATATATCCTGTGAGTGTCAAATTCCCCAAGCCCTCTTTCCTCTTTATGTGTACCAGACATTTCAACTGTCTCTTTCTGAATCTAAGTATGAGTGTTCTTTTATTCCTATTTTGCTTAAAACTTCCTCGTTTCTCACATGTTCCGTTCATGGTATTCTCAGCAGCCTTCTGTAGAACCACATTTTCGTTTCCTCACGTATTCTTATCATCTGCGAAGAAACTGTCCTGCAGTGACTGCCATACAGAAAGGGTGACAGCTGTTCAGCACTCATTTCTTTGCTTATAACGAAAGCTGTTAGTGTGTTGATAAAATGGTGACATGTTCATATTACATCCTTCCCAAAATACACTGTGTTTCGTTTTTAGTAATATTTAGATTGTCGATCATATCTTGCTGTCTGTTCACTGTCCACGCCCGAGGCTCTTCTATCTTGAGAACCTCTAAGGGTACTATAAGGCTACAATTTTGGTCAGTCTACGCCTTTCCGTCCCTTTCTGCTTTTCTTTCGTTGTCGCTTGAAAGTGATCAAGCAAGTCAATCTCTTTGCAATTTCATTCGTTTCCATCCGCTTATGTACGTATGCTTATTTTTTTTTTTTTATTTCATCTGGTTTCCTATTCGTCTTTTGTCTAGCTTTCTAACCTCTTGCTCTTTCTTAATTCACATCCTCTTTCCCCACACTCCTTCTCTCCTCACTTTTCTAAATTCCAACCTATTTAACATTATTATGCAAATTTTTCGATATTAAAAAAAAAATCACCGTTTCGCTGTTCAGAAATCAGACACGTATTACGCCTGGCAGAAAACATAACGGTTGTATATGCCAACAAGCAATAAAACACTTAATAAATAATCTTGTGTCCCCTGTTTTACTACAGATTTTTTCACAGTTGTCAGCAGAGTACATTCGGATTACTATCTGAAAGTGCTTGAGGGTCTTTATATTAAGTCTTATTTTAAGACATTTTTATGTTTATAAATTCTTTTTATATATAATATATTGTATATATATATATATATATATATATATATATATATATATATATATATATATATATATTTAAGTAAATGCCCTGTTTATAATAAACAGTATTGAACAACATTTACCGGCCTGAATGTCCGAGAAATTTTCATAGAAAATATTCGTCCTCCGACAGGATTCGAAACTGTATCCTATACGAAACCGTCATTTAACTTGACGTGCCTTAACCGATTTGGCTACAGAGGAGCGTTCGGTTAACAAGGTCGAATTTTACTGTATTTGAACTTCAATCTTCCATGAATCTCTCACGTACATTCATATCAGCTCATGACGTATCAAATGTAAATAAATGACGTCACACATTATGAATTAGACAAAGTCCGACAATTATTTAATTTAAGTAAATGCTCTGTTTATAATAAACAGTATTAAACAGAGCATTTACTTAAATATTTGTATCTATAAAAAGAATGTATAAATATAAAAGTGTCTTAAAATAATTGTCGGACTTTGTCTATTTCATTAAGTCTTATCCTTCCTTCTGTAAACAAAAGAAATATTTGCAAGATCTAAAAGGTGTAATTTGTCTGTTATTTATATTGCTGATTCTCTGGTAGTGTTTTTCTTTCCCCTTTTATTTTAGTCATTGTGCGCGTATATTTATATTACGTCAAACGTTATTTTATTGAATACTGCGATTTTTCAGTTAGCCTTTTTATTGATGTCTGGAAACTTCAAATGGACCCGTCGTCTTTCCTTGAACACTAACATTGGTCTAAAAAGTTGAATGCGCGCGAAACATAATTAACCAATGAAAATCAAACAACGCAAAAGTAAAAATACCAGAATTTCTTCTTTTTTTTTTTTTTTCAATATCTCATTCTCTGATGAAGCTTTAATAAAAATGAAAGATGTTGGATTGATAAACATTTCCTATTTGTTCTTTACCTTATCATTCTGCCGGATTCCGGTCCACATTTGATCCCAACTCATATATTAATATATAATTTTAAAATGCCTGTTTTAAAAGTCATTATAAAATGATGTATGGTAACAGATTATTCAAATTAGATTATTAAGTTGGTGCAAAAATAATGACGTAATAATGTCGTTTTTTGACGTTAAAAAACACATAAAAAACGACATTATTACGTCATTATTTTTGCACCAACCTAATACATTACAAAAGAAAAGCAGATTCTCTGTCCGTTACGCAATGCGTAAGTTGTTTTATGCGCATGCAAGGTATATAGATATGTCTATGATGCCTGTGAGTGACTTACATGTGCTTGTGGCAATTAATGCATACAAAAGCACACGCGCGCATGCGCACACATACAATTTAACTGGGTTTAAAATAAGACACTAGAATAAGACATTCTGTTCTCACTGATTCCGAAAAACCCCTATAATGGCTTGCCAGCGCTGCTTCGAACTGTTCCTGTTATAAGTATAAGATTGCTAGTCACTGGTATGTAATATAATCAGTAAAACAAGATAATCAAAAACCTCACTAATAAAAAGAACAGGTTTTATTTTGCGTTAAACAAATACAGCAAATATACGCATGTCTTTCCCTAAGGACTGACGGACTTACCCAAATTTTAGGGCACAGAAAAAAATGGTTCCTCAGAGATCTGGTCTCAGGGTTGCTGTCACAGATCAAATCTGGACTGAAGACACCACAAGTGTGTCGCTCGGCGAGGTCCGCTGAAAAGAGGATGTTTCTCCACGTGCTACGCTTTTTGTATGGGCCGCCCGTGGCAGGATCGATCAATGGGAGAACGCCCTGTCGTCACGTGATCTATCTCTCCACGCATGGGTAAAGACAACACTGTATCGCGGAAAGTGTTGTGTGTTTAAACTGTGAATAAGAACTGAAATCTGACCATCATCACCCGGCCAAAACATCTAAGCTTCGGTTGAGTGATGATAGATCTCAGATAATAACAATAATAATTACAAGTAAAAGCTACAAAGATATGGATGTAGCGTCAGATAAAAATAGAGGTAAACATAGAGATCTTGAAATTGAAAGTGGGAAAATATGCCACCTTAAAACTATTGCTATGCGTATAATAATTGAAGCCCTGGGTACGGTAAAAAAAAAGTACAGACAATTACATTAACAATATCCCTAGATGACGAGTTCAGAAGAGATTCAAATCATTGCATTGCATGAAACTGCTCATCTGATCTTATTAATCTAAACAAAATATAAACACTGTACATGTTAAGTATCACATAACAACACAAATTGTGCAAACAGAATTTATCTACTTACTGCCTTGCCTTAACCTCGGCCTCAGTTTATGACACAAAAAGGGATTGTTTCTGAACAGAAAGCAAATTAATAATAATAATAATAATAATAATAATAATAATAATAATAATAATAATAATAATAATAATAATGCTCCAATGCTACAAAAGGCATGGCTCTGTTGGCTTCTGATCTTAATTGATTGAACGTGTTAACATGCATATGGTATTTTCTTGGTGAATTAAGATATCCCAATATCCCATTGAGTACACAGAAATTTGCTTGTCAATCGCCTGACGCTTAACAGTTGAAATTCTCCTTTATGGGAAGGGCACACTGTGCATCTGTTTCTGAGAAGACTGTCTTATTCGACCTGAAGTTATTTCTAACTGGGCCACGACCTGCTAGGTTATGTACTGTTTTATCAAAACCTGTTATTATATCACGCACATTTGGCTGTAATGCGTGTGCCTGGTATATATCCATTATGAAACTGGGTTCGTATATTTGTACACCCAGCTTCATTTTGTTGTCACGCTACTCTCTAACTCAATAATAATAATAATGATAATAATAATAATGATAATAATAATAATAATAATAATAATGATAATAATAACAACTCACAAATACAGCCCACACCTTACGAAGAGCTATATCTATGTAAATTATGGTCGACATTTTTTTTCCAAAACTGCTCAGTGGAAAATGTCATGAGGCCATTTCTGACCTTAGGTCTCTGGTCGGGACACGGAAAGAAATGAGTATACACCAGAAATCAAAGGAAATAATAATAATGATAATAATAATAATAACTGTCTCGTCTCAAGAGGTTTGTTTATTTTAAACTTGAAGGGCGAGGCAGCGAAGGTGACTTGGGAGTCACTTCGAGATATTTGTGAACAACCTGAATTGGAAACCGTCTGAGCGGACTGCGTTTACCCGGCCTGAAGGTATTTCAAAATAGCAACCACCTGCAAAGTTATGCGCTTATTACAGTGGATATTATGATGGCTATGTTGGCCTTTTGTACATTTGTAATAATAATAATAATAATAATAATAGTAATACTGAAAAGAAGAGCGTGATTTAAGAAAAGAAAAAAAGTGTTTGACAATTCTACCCGGGCAGTGAACAGAATGACAGGAGAGTTCCCTAAGATTTATACTAAATTGTTTGATTAATTCCTCCTAATAACTAATTAACTAACGGAAAATTCCAAGATGAACAAAATCACCATCATATTATGCACGCTTCAGTTGCGTAACTACACACGCTGGTGGCGTTTCATTCCTTTTAAGGCGTCCATTACTAGTACAGCCGATTTTCATTACAAGAAAAACAACTCATGACGTGTTTTTTTCCCCAGTAGTTGCCAAGTGTGTGTGAGGTATTTTGGTGCGTGAAGGAGCAAATGGTGACGGATAAATTCTTATGGTGAATGAGTATATTGTAAAGAATGAATGGGTCGTAAATCCGATATAAGATAGCTAGTGATGATCAACCTTGAATAGTCTCCCCACCATTTTTTTTCGGCTTTGTGCCACAATTACTGTATCAGTAATAAATGTTACACAAGCAACAATTGTGACGTTGACGTAGCCTTCAGATGGGATTTGGCGGATTTGCCTGACTGTCATCGGTGTAACTTTGACTTAGAGGAAACGGCTTCGCACGCCTTCTACCATTGCCTTCGGGTGCGCCTCCTGTGGGACTACGTATGCGAGTAGTCGGTTCGCATCGCTCCCGAAAAGCTCGTGCTCACTGACCGCGCATACGCGTGTGATAATGTGTCGCCCCCGTATTCTGGAGTGAAACGGATGGTGTTTCTGACGCTGCTGGCCACGGCTAGAATGGTGATTTGGACGACGAGGATGGAGGATATCTTGCGATGTGATAGCTATTCTCATCAGGATCTGAATCAGATTCTTTGAGCATCATCTCAAGATGAAGATTAGAACTGATAGAAAGCGGTTGGTATTCACAGATTTCAGCGAACGTTGGATACCTGTGGCGGGCCTGGTCTCGTTTGAACAGGGCTAGCCTTATTTTTCTTTTTTTAAGTGCCCCTAAGATACGAGTAAGTTTCGTTCCCGGCCTATTCCAGGCTTCGCCCTATGATCAAAGTCGAGATTCCCAACCTCTGCAGTTTGTTTTAGCCTGCCCTTTTTATATCGATTGAGTCATTTTTCTAATGCCCATAATTTTTCCCTTCCCCCTTCCTTATCGAGAGAGCCTCTGGATTTTGTCGGAAGACAGAATCCAGCGGTCACTCTAAATTTTTGATTAGTGGACGGCTTCTACTAATATCATTCATTATCAATTTTTCGGTGTCATCATCCCCCCACCATCATTCTATTGATATAATTTTTATATATATTTTCGCATACACAATTGTACATATTAAAATTTTATGTCATGGGGTATTTTTCAGTCGGAGCCCTGTGTGTGCGAGGTATTTTGATGTATCTAGGAGAGAATATGACCGATAGATGATGATGACCCCGAAAAATTGATAATGAATGATAGATACTTATGGTGAATGAATAAATTATAACAAATGAATGGGTCGTGAATCTGATTAGCTGGGTATAAGATAGTGTCGACCTGCCTTGACTCTTTCCCGCCTTTTTTCGTCTTCTGCTACTGCATTCAATCAGTACTAAATCGTAGACAAACAACTTATAATTTTTTGTAGATTTATATATTTTTAGACTTGATTTTTTAAATTATAACATGAAGAAGATAATATTGTATAAAATTGTCAAACATTGTGTTTTTTTTTTTCATTTCTTTTCATTTCTTAAATAGCGGTCTTCTCTTAAATGTGGAAAAATATTGGAAGAGTTACGTCATTTTGTTTAATAATAATCAAAGCTAATCGCCAGAACGATCCAAGCTAATCGCCCAGACATTTTTATTAGAGACCGCTAACAAAAAATGTCTCCTTATTGATATGACAGTCCCTGCAGACTGCAATGTATCTTCGAAGATCTTCAAAAAGCTATCAAAATACAAGGACCTTGAAATCAAAATCTCAAAAATGTGGCACATGGGAACATCAGCAAACGCTGTTGTAGTTGGAGCGCTAGGATTGGTTGGAAAAGATTCCATTAGACTCATTGAAGGGATTCCTGGAAGCCCATGCCTTAAAGAAATACAAAAAGATTTTCTCACGATTACAGCCCACACTTTACGAAGGGATTTATCTATGTGAAATGTGTGTGTGTGTGTGTGTGTTTTAATTGGTCAGTGGAAAATGTCATGATGCCATTTCTTAGCTTAAGTCTCTGGGTGGGACCCAGAAAGATATGTGTACACACCAGAAATCAAAGGAAATAAAATAATAATAATATCTAATCTTGAAAAACTACAAACGATATCAATTCTCCAGAACAAGGGGGGGAAGCCGTCTATTTCATGTATAAAATTATACAAGAATAAGAACAAGGAGGAACTTGAAATGCTGATCAAAAAAGTGAAAAACTTCGGTGGCAACGTCAGAATGAAATTTAGAATAAAGATCTACGTCGTATGCACAGGTGGAAATCTGTGACCACAGATGACATCATTAGATAACAAGACAGTCAGGGCATTAATCATACAGTCACTCAAATGTGGCTCAAAAAAGCAAGAGAAAAATAAGAAAAAATCAGAAAGGAGAATAATGACTTTACGTATTAGGAATTACAATCAATATCAGACACCTGATTTAAAAAAAATATGAATGATCGCCTGGTAGTATGGATAGTGAGAAATCATAGTAGAGAAAAACAGGCTTGGAACTTTCAGTAATCTCTAAAAATGGATCCAGTATTATTTTATCATTTTTATATTCTTTTGTTTTTTTGTTTTGTTTTTGTTTTTTGTTTTTTTTTGGGGGGTGGCGGTTAACAGCATGTCAACTCCTTATGGGAATGCCGAAATTGAATTTTCTTTGGTAATTTTTTATTTTAATTTAAAAAATGTATTGCTGCTACTTTTTTTTATGAAAATATTTCTTGCTGGTAATTATTTACACTTTACATTGTTCGGACTGTTGTCCTCATCTTTATTATCATATTGTTATGGGACCTCACCCATAATAATAATAATAATGGACTATTCCATACTTAATAAATACTGCGCCTCAGGAGTAGGCAAGGAGTCAGTGGAGTCAGTCGCTCAAGTTTTGACCGACTGTTCGGTTATACTCTCATCCTACGGACGGGAGGAACCCGAAGGAGGCTACGCCGAAGGGCGGAGTCTCCTTCGGGGAGGTAGACTGGCCCTGAACCCGTTTATGCAGGTTCAATGGGCTATTTTTTGGCCGAGCCCACGGGCTTGAAATGCCCATGTTAAAAAGGCCTTGTGCCACATGACACCCTCGTGGGGGGTGACTGAATATCGTCAGTGGAGTCAGTCGCTCAAGTTTTGACCGACTGTTCGGTTATACTCTCATCCTACGGACGGGAGGAACCCGAAGGAGGCTACGCCGAAGGGCGAAGTCTCCTTCGGGGAGGTAGACCGGCCCAGAACCCGTTTATGCAGGTTCAATGGGCTATTTTTTGGCCGAGCCCACGGGCTTGAAATGCCCATGTTAAAAAGGCCTTGTGCCACATGACACCCTCGTGGGGGTGACTGAATATCGTCAGTGGAGTCAGTCGCTCAAGTTTTGACCGACTGTTCGGTTATACTCTCATCCTACGGACGGGAGGAACCCGAAGGAGGCTACGCCGAAGGGCGGAGTCTGCTTCGGGGAGGTAGACCGGCCCAGAACCCGTTTATGCGGGTTCAATGGGCATATTTTTGGCCGAGCCAACAGGCTCGGAATGCCCACGTTAAAAAGGCTTTGTGCCACATGACGCCCTCATGGAGGGGGTGACTGAATATCGTCAGTGGAGTCAGTCAGTAGTTCAAGTGTGTCAGTAGTTCAAGTCGAGTCAAGAGTCGAGTCAGAGGCACTCCGAAACAGAGTCGCTTTTAGACAATTACTGCAAGACATTGGAATCGTAATACTGGTCGAGACTACATTCTTCTCTCTACTAAACCTGATTGTCCATACTACTACTTCTCTGTATATATTCCTGTTTGTAATATATCTGTGTTATTCCATACCTGTGTTCGAGTTCTTCTTTATTGGTTCTACCTTGGACTATCACCGTGATACAAGAAACCGGACCATAACACATATTTACGACGTTTCGGCTGTTATACGCTCCGGCCTTCTTCAGGTGATACACGTTGGAACTTCGAACCGAACTCTTTATTTCGTCCACCGGAGTAGATTGTTTTAGTTCTACGTGCCATACTTTTTCTGCGCATCTCAGTTTCAGTAATTTTCCTTTAGTAACTCAACTAATGTTTTTGTTCAGCTCTCAGTGGATAAAAGTCTTGGTTGACTCAAAGACTTGTAAGTTCAATACATGGCCACAATAAAGCCTGAACAATGTAAATAGTGTAAATAATTACAATACCTCATCTCAGAAACATAGACAGATATTACTGGTATTTTCACTATAAAAATGTATTTTTATATTTTCATAATGTTAAAAACCCTAATTTGGGGTTTCACTATTTGCTCATAGTTGGGACCCTAACAGGTGTTACCAACCCGAGTCATGTTGAACCTGGGAACAACAATAAGGGTTGGTTCCACGCACCTCAAAATCTCCTGATCAAAGAACTTACTGCCGGCTGTAGTTTATCGTCATACCCAAGACGAGTTTTGTTATATACCGTACCTATGAACGCTAATGGGTATGTTCTAATCCTCATAAATACGTTGGACACTATTGTAAGTGGAGGTAATATACTGTCTAAATAGTCGACCACTAGCAGTGGTTTACCTACTTCAATCCGCTGGCGAGTATTGTATTTCGTTGATGTTATAAAGATTACCATTTCATTTCCAACCTCCGTTTTGATTATTCCTCATTCAGTAACCCTTTCTAGGTTACAAGAATCTACTAATAAAAAACATGCCGATGTGCAGAAGATGTGGAGGGCTATGCTGATGACATAGGTATTCATTGTTAGAATAAGAATGAACTTGAACAGAGGATTCAAGATAAACTTTTCCAAAACAGAAACAATGATATGGAACTGAAATGAAAGTTGAGTTGGTACTTACAGTGAATCCATCATAGAAATGTAGGATATGAAATACTGAAAATTTTAAATACCTCAGTCTGTGGATCAGTTATAGAAAATGTAGTATAAGAGATAAGAAAATCAAATATAGAATAGACTGAGCTAGTGACAGTTCCACCTGACACTACAATTTTTTACAAAACATTAGCCATAAAACTCAAATCATGTACTTAGATAGCTTTGTCAGTTTGAAACTTTCATATGGATGTCATGCATGGCGCCAGATCCATTGAAAAATATCTAAACTGTCAGCTGCATACAGCCACTTCAGAAATATCTAAAGTGTCAGCTGCATACAGCCACTTCAGAAATATCTAAACTGTCAGCTGCTTTCTAAGATCAATGGATAAAAATAGCTGAGTGAGTGAAGCCTGTGGAACTGGCGAAGACCATCTTCCTTTGGACCTTGTGGAATGGTGCTGCCGAATCCCACAAAGAATGGTACCAAATATAAAGAAACCATATCACACAAGAACTTTCAACCTCATCAACAACTAAAAGAGGTAGTACATATACAAGCACAGATATAAAGAGAAGGACACCGATCATTTAAGCTTTACATACCACATCCCAAATGAATCTACTAATAAAAAGGCAACATTCCTGCTTCTCTTATTTAGGCCGATGTACAGAAGATGTGGAAGGTTATGCTGATGACATAGGTATTCATCGTTAGAATAAGAATGATCTTGAACATAAAATCAACATCCTTTTTACTCGCTTGAAACCATTTTTAACCAATGATTTGAAAGAGCAATAGTATACAGCTTACAGTTTCTATATTTCTGGAGGAGTCAGGCACCATGCATGGTATCTATATTAAAGTCATCATTTGACTATTTAAGATCATGATTCTAGTTTTTAACTTAATGTTTTGTAGTAACTTGCGGTGTCGGGTGAAACTACCCATAGCACAACCTATTCTTTGTTCAATTTCCTTATCTCATATACTAAATCTGTTATAACTGATCCATTAACTGAAGTATTTGAAGTGTTTAGTTTTTATCAATTCCACATCATAAATTTTTATGACGGATTCAAAGCAGATGCCATCGCTACTTTCATTCTAATTCCAGATCTTAGCTTCTCTTTTGGGAAGGTTGATCCTGAGTCCCATTCCTTGAAAGACTTGGTGGAGACTGTTTACTTTCTGTTCCTATCCCAACTATGAATATGTATGTTTTCAACATAATTCTACCCACATTTCATCAGCACTTCATTAGCTTGCTATACTAAATTTAGTTTAACTGCTCCATACACCGAGTCATTTGAAGTGTCTACTATTAGGTTGGTGCAAAAATAATGACGTAATAATGTCGTTTTTTGACGTTAAAAAATACGTCAAAAAACGACATTGTCACGTCATTATTTTTGCACCAACCTCATATTTACGAACTCCATATCCTGAATTTTTATGATGGGTCATCGCTACTTTCATTCCAATTACAGATCGTGGTTTCTGTTTTCGGAAGGTTTATCTTCAGTACTATTTCTTGGAACACTTGGTAAAGGATGTTGACTTTTTTGTTCATTTTCATTCTGATCCCAGTTCGGAATATCTATGTCAGCGGCCTAGCCTTTCCCTCATCCTCTGCATATTGCTCTCGAGAGGAGAAGCAGGAAAGTTATTTTCCGTTAGTAGATACATTTGTGATTTGGCATAAAAGAAGAAGATCTAAACCAATGATTCCCAACATGGGGTGTATGCCCCACCGGTGGGGCATGGTAATATATTAGTGAAGCATGCGTAGGATGTGCACCCTTCGGCTTACCATACCAACAAAATAAGGGGGCAATTCGAGAATGAGTTATTAACAGTGAATTGTTTTCTAGTCAGTCTGAGAGTGTTAATGTTAATGCGCGTTAATACATACGATGCATATATAAAAAATATTTTGTACGTATGTACGTCAGTCAGTTATGTGCCATGCGTGATACGTGACTGATGAGGCAAATTTTTTTTCCTCTGTAGGTAGACATCTCTTTCTGCGTTTGCCATCCAAGGCTATAGAACCCGGTTTGTCCAGCTATTTACCCATAGCTGGCGGGAAAAAGAAGAGGATTCACAAGTTTCCCCAAGGGTATTATCACGTAAGTGAATATAATGGATTCCACGGGAATTTGAACTCGGCTCTCCGATTCTTCAATCCGAGCCGCTATCCATTACTCTACCGTATGTGTAATCGGCATACAGGGTATTTCCCGTCTCCCCTACACTCGCGTGTCTCAGTGAACAAAGGAGAGGGCGTGATGCATGTCGTTGGAAAAAATTATGTTTTGTCGGCCAATCAGCGCGTGTGAGCATTCAGTTTGCTTCCTTCAATGCTAGTGGATATTTCTGATGTTTCGATAAAGTACCAAGAAGAACTCTCAGAGATTCAAAATGATGAAAGTCTGTTAAAATTTTATTCAATATGAAAGAAGTCATGGTATGGCTTTGTGATGGGACAGTAACTAAATGCCCAAATTCAACCACTCTTCAACTATTTCCATCTTCATATTTAGCTGAATGTGGTTTTTCTGCT
This sequence comes from Acanthosepion lycidas, assembly GCA_963932145.1. Classification (NCBI taxonomy): domain Eukaryota; kingdom Metazoa; phylum Mollusca; class Cephalopoda; order Sepiida; family Sepiidae; genus Acanthosepion; species Acanthosepion lycidas. The sequence goes on along the minus strand of OZ010583.1, from coordinate 39,423,855 downwards.
GTAAATGATTTGTTATTGAAGAAAAGAAATCGACTGGATATCACTAAACGGGGAGACTTGAGACTTAAGCTGACTAAATTGGTGCTTAATATAAAATCTATCCTTATTAGGCAGGATGAACAAGGATCTCACTAACAGTCATTTTGTGATGAGCTCAGATTTCATTTTGCATTATTATTTCATGATTAAAAAGATCAAATTATATTACAGAATAAACTTTCATTAAAATATTTTATATTTCTGCCTTTCAGTTCTCTATTATATGTTTTGAAACTATATATATTTAACTGCTTTTTTGTTTTTTTAATTTTTCTCTTTCATGGAAGCCATGGTCTTTGGTGGCTTGTTCAGAGACTAAGTTAATGGCCTTTGAAGCTTCCTTCATGTGAATTGCATTAAAATTTTGAATATTAGAGGGGGAGTAACATAATTTTAGAAATACCAAAGTGGGGCATGGCCCCAAATCGGTCGGGAACCACTGTTATAGACAATGTCAACTAAGGTGTAAAAATAATTTCAAAAACATTTTCCCTATTTTTTTAGGAGTCTAATTAGTGCCATTAAAGTAAATATGCGAAACTAGATAAAAAGGATGGATATTTGGTAACTATCAGTATCAATGATATAGGTTTATTGCTCAGCTGCCACCTGCCCCACCCTCCACACACACAAAAAAAGATCACTGCGCTGCCGAATCAAGAAACTCATGACTATGCAGAAAGCTCTCCACCCCAAAGACTATACAGGCAGATTCGAACAAGCTTAAAACGAAAATAAAAGTCAATCAAGAAAAGAAAAACTGGAACAAAGAAAAATGACACAAGGAATTTGAGAGACAAACAAAAAAACAAATTGCAATTGAAAAACCATCAACATGGCTGCATAAAGGACATCTGAAAAAAGAAACGTATTACATCAGCATTGCAGCTTAGAGAGAATACGTCAGGATAAACTATATCAAAGAGAAGAGTGACAAAACCCAGAATAAAGCAGCAAATGCCGCCTTTCGTGAAAGAGGAAATGAAACCGTAACCCACATAATCAGTGACTGCAGTAAACTAGCTTGAAAAGAATACAAAAGTAACCATGACAGGGTCGGCACGGTTATACGCAGGGAACTGTCTAATTGGGTTGGATTCGATCACGTAGACAAGAAATATTAGAAGCAAAGCAGAGACTGTCAAAACAATTAAAAAGTAAAATAGCAAATAATTTTCAGGTTTCGATACCTAGATCGATAACTCCATCCAAGCAAGAAGGTCCTTCCTGATAATCGGGAATAAAGTTCATAAAAATAATAAAAAGAAAACAAGCTGCCGGATAATAGAATTGGCCGTGTCGTCAGACCGCAGAGTCAATATGAAGGAAAGGAATAAAATGAAAAAAAAATTACCAGGGCCTTACACAGGAGCTGAGGAAGATGTGGGATATGAAGAATCAAAGCCGTGATATTAGGTCCCCTTAGAAATACGTTAAAAATGAATTGCGATTGGATCCATTGGAAACCCGAAGTAGAGTCGCAAGTGTAGCAACCATGGCGTTGCTGGGGTGTACGAGTATAGGTAGAAACAGATGCTGGAGATTTGACAGAACTCGATCCTCAGCGATGTCCATCCGATATTTTTTCATTCGTCTTCACTTGGCCAAAAGAAAAAAAAAATTTTTAATATCTAAAATATTGTAAAGCTGAAATATAAATAATTGCTCTACAAACAACTGGACGAAACAGCAAAGCGGGATCTCTTTGTGTCTGTCTTTAACTACAAATATTTTAAATTTAAAAAAAAATGTCTGTTTGAAGAAAGTAGAAATAAAAATACTTGCTGTATAAACAACTCGTAATTTAATTTAAAACTTATTCACTTAAATAATTATGCGCCGGACTCACGCACCACACAAATACGCACCGTTCTGGGTAAGACGATAAACTACATCCGCGTCCTGGGTAAGACGATAAACTACATCCGCGTCCTGGGTAAGGCGATAAACTACATCCGCGTCCTGGGTAAGACGATAAACTACATCCACGTCCAGGGTAAGGCGATAAACTACATCCGCGTCCTGGGTAAGACGATAAACTACATCCACGTCCAGGGTAAGGCGATAAACTACATCCGCGTCCTGGGTAAGACAACAAGGCCTCTGATCAGGAGGTTTTGAGGAGCGTGGAACCACCTCTTAATTGCTGGTGTCCCCAGATCCGCCCTGACCCGGAGTGGTAGCATCAGTTAGGGTTCCAGCTATGGGAAAATAGTTAACTCCGAAACTGAGGTAAAAAGCTTTATAAAAATGTAAAAATATGTTTTAATACCAGAAATACTTGTTACAAAAAACTGTTACCAGAAATAATTTTTTGAAAAAAACAAAACAATTACCAGCAATATATTTTTGAAAAAAAAATATTACCAGCAATACGTTTTTGGAAAAAAATATTACCAGCAATACATTTTTTTAAATAATATTACCAACTGTACATTTTTGAGTAAAAAAATATTACCAGAAATAGATTTTTGACAACAAAAAAAAAACATTACCAGGAAAAAAAAAAGTTGTCGGCATTAAATAACCCATTGAGGTTGATATGCCGTAAAAGAAAACAAACCAAACCAAACTATCGCTATGAATCTATTTCAAAAAATTTGTTGGCATTAAATGATCCACTGAGGTTTTGATATGCCATAAAACAAAATAACCAACCAACACAAATACGCATTCACAGACTTTTAGTATTATATAGATAATAATAATGATAATAATAATAATAATAATAATAATAATAATAACAATAATAGTTGGATATCAAGAGATTTATTTAAGCTTGAATGATGAAGCAATGAAAGTGAAATACTTTCGAACATTCTCAGTTGAATCCCCTATGAGCGGGACTGGGTTACCCGATCTGAAGACATTACGAAATGGGATCCACCTGCAAGCTTATTCATTTATAAGATCAGGGGTCATTATGGGCATATTGGATTTTGTATATTTGTACCCGTATCCATTTTATTGGTCTGTATATCGGGTTTCATATATTGTTACCCCAGCTTAATTTTTTTGTTGTGCATATTGGGCTTCATACATTTAGACCTAAGCTTCACTTTGGTGGCCTGTATATAGGGCTTCATATGTTTGTACCGCAATTTCCCTTTGTTGGCTTGTATATTGGGCTTCATATATTTGTACCGCAATTTCACTTTGGTGGCCTGTATAATGGGCTCCTTATAAAGGGTGTTTCATTAAGACGGATTATATATCAGGGTGTTTTGTTCAGTCAGCAGTAAATAAATCCGTATTATTAGTGAAAATTATTTCTATGGTTACGTGGTCTACTTAATTCAATAATGGGATCGCCTGTGTTTGCTCACTGGCGATCTATGTTCAAACTCAAGTGTCGGCAGCGACACTTTATTCCTATATAACATATTTGAACTTCAATTTCACTTTACTAGCGTGTATAATGGACTTCATATAATGTACCAAAATTTCCCTTTGCTGCCGGGTAGATTAGGCTTCAAATATTTGTATCCCAGTTTCCCTTTGTTGGCTTGTATATTGGGCTTGATATATTTGTACGGTACTTTCCCTTTGTTGGCTTGTATATTGGGCTTGATATATTTGTACAGTACTTTCCCTTTGTTGGCTTGTGTATTGGGCTTGATATATTTGTACGGTACTTTCCCTTTGTTGGCTTGTATATTGGGCTTGATATATTTGTACGGTACTTTCCCTTTGTTGGCTTGTATATTGGGCTTGATATATTTGTACGGTACTTTCCCTATGTTGGCTTGTATATTGGGCTTGATATATTTGTACAGTACTTTCCCTTTGTTGGCTTGTGTATTGGGCTTCATATATTTGTACGGTACTTTCCCTTTGTTGGCTTGTATATTGGGCTTGATATATTTGTACGGTACTTTCCCTTTGTTGGCTTGTATATTGGGCTTGATATATTTGTACGGTACTTTCCCTTTATTGGCTTGTATATTGGGCTTGATATATTTGTACGGTACTTTCCCTTTGTTGGCTTGTATATTGGGCTTGATATATTTGTACGGTACTTTCCCTTTGTTGGCTTGTATATTGGGCTTGATATATTTGTACGGTACTTTCCCTTTGTTGGCTTGTATATTGGGCTTGATATATTTGTACAGTACTTTCCCTTTGTTGGCTTGTATATTGGGCTTGATATATTTGTACGGTACTTTCCCTATGTTGGCTTGTATATTGGGCTTGATATATTTGTACAGTACTTTCCCTTTGTTGGCTTGTGTATTGGGCTTCATATATTTGTACGGTACTTTCCCTTTGTTGGCTTGTATATTGGGCTTGATATATTTGTACGGTACTTTCCCTTTGTTGGCTTGTATATTGGGCTTGATATATTTGTACAGTACTTTCCCTTTGTTGGCTTGTATATTGGGCTTGATATATTTGTACGGTACTTTCCCTTTGTTGGCTTGTATATTGGGCTTGATATATTTGTACAGTACTTTCCCTTTGTTGGCTTGTATATTGGGCTTCATATATTTGTACGGTACTTTCCCTTTGTTGGCTTGTATATTAGGCTTCATATATTTGTACGGTACTTTCCCTTTGTTGGCTTGTATATTGGGCTTGATATATTTGTACGGTACTTTCCCTTTGTTGGCTTGTATATTGGGCTTCATATATTTGTACGGTACTTTCCCTTTGTTGGCTTGTATATTGGGCTTCATATATTTGTACGCTACTTTCCCTGTGTTGGCTTGTATATTGGGCTTCATATATTTGTACGGTACTTTCCCTTTGTTGGCTTGTATATTGGGCTTGATATATTTGTACGGTACTTTCCCTTTGTTGGCTTGTATATTGGGCTTGATATATTTGTACAGTACTTTCCCTTTGTTGGCTTGTGTATTGGGCTTCATATATTTGTACGGTACTTTCCCTTTGTTGGCTTGTATATTGGGCTTGATATATTTGTACGGTACTTTCCCTTTGTTGGCTTGTATATTGGGCTTGATATATTTGTACGGTACTTTCCCTTTGTTGGCTTGTATATTGGGCTTGATATATTTGTACGCTACTTTCCCTTTGTTGGCTTGTATATTGGGCTTCATATATTTGTACGGTACTTTCCCTTTGTTGGCTTGTATATTGGGCTTGATATATTTGTACGGTACTTTCCCTTTGTTGGCTTGTATATTGGGCAGTACATTGTACGGTACTTTCACTTTGTTGGCTTGTATATTGGGCTTCATATATTTGAATCCCAGTTTCATTTTATAGGCCTATACATTGGACTTCACATAGTTGTACCCTAATTTGGCTTTCTTGGCCTCTCTTTTTTTAAGGTCAGGAAGATGCTGGCGCTGAGTTGTACTAGCTTTTATGTGAACTATCAGAAAACACGACAGAAGTGTGAAGAACAGATACTACACTTTGATCCGATATTTACTTACTCGTTTCCTCCAAGATGGAGGGGTTTGACACAAGAACATTTTAATATGAGGTGCTTATACGTGTGTATATGGGCCAAGGCTAAAAATAGCCATGCCCTCGCTGGTGTTAGTATCCACCAACCTACCTTCTTTAATGTAATGAGGGAGGTGCTGCTGCAAAGTTGGAACCCCCAGGATTAGGCATCGATTAAAACTTCTTTTATTTCTTTTTTTTTTTTTTTTTTTTTTTTCGTGAACTGCCCTAAAACAGAAACACGAGAGAGAGAGAGAGATGTGAATATAACGTTTTGATCCCGAAGTTCTGGAAAGATCGGTCTGGTCCTAAGAAAAATGAGCGGGGAATTCACAGCGTTGACGAATTGATCTGCGAGAAGCGCTTGCTCGAAATTGTATCATGGTAGATTCCCTGTGCATTTTAGTCTGCTACAAGAGCACCCAGAAAGCAGCTCTCTAATCTCTCTCGGCTATTCAGTCATATTGTTAGAAATAATAAGATACCGAACAACTTGCAAGGTTAGCAGGTCTTACGTTACTCCGGTTGTTATTGCCATTGAACGTCTACCACAACGACCATTACTGCCACCGCAACCATCGCTACTCCAACTTCACTACATCTCCCACAACCACCACTACTAGTATTACTACCACTACCACCACCACTTTTAACACAGCCACAGCTGCTGCTATTAATTACTAATACTACTACTAAGTATGCCTTTACTGCTGCCAAAAGTTACTTGTTTTATCACTCTCGAAATGTAAACAAGCAGATAATATATACGCGCACGATTTGGCACATAATCTGGAGACACAATTGAGTAAGATTATTATTATTATTATTATTATTATTATTATTATTATTATTATTATTATTATTATTATTATTATTATTATTACTTTTGTTGTTGTTATTATTATTATTATTATTATTATTATTATTATTATTGGTCTTGCAGCCACGATTGAACTGTTTTTTGTTTTGTTTTGTTTTTTAATTTAATGATGTAATAATGTTTTTCATGCACGTGTTCCAAAGTTGATTGTAGAGACGAGAGATGGTAGTAAGTGCTGGCAGGGTCGAGTTTGGTAGAACAACAATCGGGAGGCACCTCGTGTGGACAGAAGTCACGACTACTACACTTCGATACTAGTAACTGTCCACTTGCTCAAGAAAGAAAGAAAGAGAGAGAGAGCACGTGGGTGAAGTTTTGATTTTACAAGCATTTTTGAGTGCGTTGCCTGATGGAGGGTTTTACTTACTTGCCTCGTGGAATTGCCTAGTCATGAAAAATATGTTTTTGTTTTGTTTTTTTTATTTGCATTTAAACAGCAACTGGCGATATTCAAACGCTAAAAAAGTAACCAACTCGCGAAAACGTTTTTCGTCATTAAGACAAAAAGTAGATAGATAGATAGATAGATAGATAGATAGATAGATAGATAGATAGATAGATAATTAGTAGAGATAGATAAATAATTAGCACAGATAGATAGATAGATAATTAGTAGAGATAGATAAATAATTAGCACAGATAGATAGATAGATAATTAGTAGAGATAGATAAATAATTAGCACAGATAGATAGATAGATAGATACATGCATACATACATACATACATACATACATAATTAGCAGAGATACAAAGATAGATAGATAATTAGTAGAGATACAAAAATAGATAGATACATAAATAATTAGCAGAAATAGAAAAATATATAGATAATTAGCAGAGATACAAAGATAGATAATTTAATTAGCAGAGATAGAAAAGTATTTAGATATATAGATAATTAGTAGAGATAGAAAGACAGATACATGCATGCATAATTAGCATAGATAGATAGATAGATAGTAGAGATAGATAAATAGTTAGCACAGATAGATAGATAGATAGATACATACATACAGACATACATACATAATTAGCAGAGATACAAAGATAGATGGATAATTAGCAGAGATACAAAGATAGATAGATAGATAGATAGATAGTAGAGATTGATAAATAATTAGCACAGTTAGATAGATAGATAGATAGATAGATAGATAGATAATTAGCAGAAATACAAAATAGATATATAGATAATTAGCAAAAATAGAAAAATATATAGATAATTAGCAGATACAAAGATAGATAATGTAATTAACAGAGATAGAAAAATATTTAGATATATAGATAATTAGTACAGATAGAAAGACAGATACATGCATGCATAATTAGCATAGATAGATAGATAGATAGATAGATAGATAGATAGATAGATAGATAGATAGATATGAACAGACTGTGATAGGTAAATTAAAATAAGGCGTTTTCTTCTTTTTAAAAAAAAAAAAAGAAAAGATGCCGCGTGCACTGCACTTTGCCAACAAATCTACTCATCCACTTGGGACGCATCGATCTCTTTCAAGTCGAGGAAAAAAGACTGTCTTCCTAGAAAATCAGTATATGAAATCTTCACTTTGTAATTGTTTTTTTTGGGGGGGGGGGTTACGTGGGCTCAGAACCTCAAACCCTGACATCCCGAACTGGACTAAAGAACATTATTATTATCATTATTCTCACTTGTGTCGAATCCATCTCACGAAGACCATATTTGTTTTTAAAAATGCAACACTTTTTTTTTTAATTAATTTTTTTTTAATCAATTTGAACTAATAAATACCCTTTGACCTCAAATTCGCTCGCCACCGTTTTTATCGTCGATTGAAAGTAAAGGAGACATTATCTCAGGTTCAATTATCGGTCTGCCTCATACCTCCACTCACACGCTCTTTAGTTGAGGAGTTTACTTCGTGCGTGCGTGCGTGCGCGCGTGTATGTGTGTGTGTGTCTGTGTGCACGCGCGTAAGATAGACAGAAATAAAGAGAGAGAGATAGAGAGAGAGAGAGAGAGAGAGAGAGAGACAATGAATAGAGCATTAGTGTAGCCGAAAGTATGGAGTACCAAGTGGAATAAAACGGCAATAATTTTTTTTAATATTAAAAAAGCATTGTTCCGTACTCCGAAAAAATGGACGAAGAGAAGAAAAAACATTTGTTCTGAAGCCAATCTTTGGAGTATTTTCATAATCAGTATTAGGCAGAAACAGTGACCACTGACAACGGCTGGCTGCGGGGGGGAGGGGCAAATGGGCAATTATTATTTGAAGAGATCTACAAGTCTTCATTGAGAAAAAAAATAAAAAACATTATTCTGGGAGGGAGGTGGGGGAAAACTTAGCAGTTTCATATAATTTCATGTTAGCTGTCAACCACGAAACAAAAATAGTTTTCAAGTCCGGGACTCGGCGGTTTTAAAATACTACAAAAATAAGTTTTTACTTGTTGGACATTTTCGAAACTTCTCGAAGTGATTACACTAGTAATTCTGACAAATAATATATCTAACTTTTTATCAATTCAGTGACAAGAAAATGAGGTCATTTTTTTTTATTGATATGCTAACGATTGCTTTCTCAATACTAGTGACTTAGTGCTTCTTATTAAAGGGAGTTAATTTCGCTCTGTTACTATTTTATTTTAATTTTTTTATTTTATTTTTTATTTTTTGTTCTACTTTCATTGTATTATTTGTATGTTGACTTTTTCGCACAACTAATAAATACCAATCTGGCTGTTCTCGCCTGGGGTTCAAGTGACAACAATAATTCCATTGTTATTACAATACATGAATCTTTATTCAAGTAGAATCTGGCGACTCCCGCCGAGAGATCAAGTGACAGCAAGTTTTCCGAGTCTTTCGACACTTTCCTAAGCACTGAACTGTTATATGAATCTTCACTCACATAGAACCTGGCGGTTCTAGCCGCGATGCAAGTGACAGCAAGTCTCATCAGTTCTTCAGCACTCTCCCGAGAATTTAATTAATTACAGTGCAACCTCTGTTCTCGAACGTCTCACATGTCGAACAAATTGATTTTCGAATAGAAAATTCGAGATGAAAATGCTTCAGTTATCGAACAAAACTTCGATTCTCGAACATTGCCGAACCGAGTTGACACGAACGGAATCATTTCTGAATCGACCGACGAGTTGTATACATTCGTGTATTGTACCGTCCTTTTCTTTTGCAATTTTATTGTACTGTGACTTTTTTTTTTCTCTACATTGATTCCTATGGAAAAAAATAGTTTCGGGTTACGAACATTTCGGGTTACGAACATTTCGGGTTACGAACGGCTTTCAGGAACGAATTAAATTCGTGAACTGAGGTTCCATTGTATATGAATCTTCACCCACGTAGGATCTGGCTCTGGTCGGGAGATCAAGTGACAGCAAGGCTTCGTCAGTCCCTCGGCACTTAACTCTATATTCCTAATGATGCTGGTAATGTTTTCGCGATTATTTGCTTGAATCTAAGCCCATGTTCCCTTTTTTGGCTTTTATTGTAAACAAAAATAAAGAAAAATAAAGGAAGAGGAATAAAGAACTATTAAATATCTATATTTATAATGTTTTATAAAAATGTTTAACACGTGTTTGTATATAATTGTATGTGTGTGTTGTGGGTTTGTGTGCGCGTGCGTATTTTGGTATGTGTAATAATGTGGGGTACTTACGCAAACATGTATACCCTAAATTCCTACTTTAGTCTAGTTCAAGGCTGCAATTGTAGGAAGCGCCCAATTAGAATGGAACTCTTTTAAAAGAGCTTACATGCTTTAGCATGCAATGGACCGAACATGTGATCAACGACGAGGTTTTAGAGAAAATGGAAACAAAAAAGATAAACTTATACTTAACAATCAGGAAGAGATTCTGGGGCACATAATGAGGAAAGAGGGCTTGGAAAATCTGTTACTCACAGGACAGATTGCGGGCAAGAGAAAAACAACGCATAACATACTTGACGAGCTTGAGAAAATGGGTGGCGGGACAGGGTTTAGAAATAAAGAAAAGACAGAATTTATTAAGAGTTGCAAGGGATAGGAAATTGTGGAGAGCCATGATCGCCTACGTCCGTCAAGAAAAAATCTGTGCGGATGGCGTAACGATTCTCAGCACTGAAAGTGGAATCGGAGATCCGCGTTCAAATCTCAGCCTCGTCCTTTGCATTCACTTTCGCTGTTACTCCTATGGGTTAAATAGTAAACGGGGATCTCTAACCGTGGCTGCCAGGACTACTTTGAATTGAGAATCTCGTTGAAGGCAAAAGGTAAACGGCCACACCACTATTTTTCATAAAAAGCTATGGCAATTCACAGATGATAAACTTAAAGAAAATGCTGAGAAATATGGCCGCCAAACACTGAAAGGGGCATTGAAAAATTAGATAAATCACAGTTAAACGTTTATACATATGAATTAAGTTTGCACAATTACCGTATAAGACGACATTTAAATCTCAAAAATCACTCTTAAAAATTGGGGGTCATCTTAAACGACAATTCTAAAAAAAAGAAACCTTAAATTCTGAGTGATGTTTGTCGGTAGGCTAAGTTCGGCTTCAATGCGATAATCAAAACGTATATGAAAAGATTCACCTTATCAAATAAACTGATAATAAAAGTAATAAAACCATTTCTACCTTATATATTACTGGCATAACTTCATAATAAATTGCATGGGGAAGGAATTGGCTGGTTAACTTTAATGACTCAAAAACAAAACTGCTCTCTATTAATCACCACAGAGATCCTTCCCTCCCCTCCATTAGAATGTCTGACGCTTAACTCCACGAGAGCACCTCTTTGCGACTGCTCGGTCTCACATTGACTGCTGACTTGAGATGGAACAAATACATTGAGTTAATAGCTTCGTCCACCGCAAGGAAACTTGGCTCCCCGTGCCGCGCTAGGAATTTTTTCTCGCCGGAATCGATCCTCCAGATCTACAAATCAACCATCCGCCGTTGCATGGAGTATTGCTGCCATATATGGTCTGGAGCCCCTTCTGTTTGTCTCAGGGTCCTTGATTAAATCCACAGATGGATATGCAATGTAATTGGCCCTGATCTGGCATCTCGTCTGCAATCGCTCTCTCACTGACGTGACGTCGCCTCCCTCTGTCTTTTTTACAAATACTTTCATGGTAACTGGTCCGATGAGCTGCTTTCGCTGGTTCCCAGACTTCATGAATTTAAGGCTAGCATCTCGCTCACACCCTTACACTGTCGAAACTGTTAAATGTAGCCGTCTCTTCTACTCCAATAGCTTCATGTCTCGCACTTCTCGCCTGTGGAACTCCTCCCCTTTTCCTGTTTCCCTAAGAGCTATAATCTCCAAATATTCAAATGTAATGTCAATCGACGTCTGCAGATGTCTTGATCTATCCCCTATCCTTCTCTTCATCCTTTCCTTTGAATAAAAAAATGTTGAAAGTGGAATGTACTATTATTGTACATTATCGTACTGTTATTGGCGATATTTTGTGATTGTCGATGAAGTATAAGTAAATGGCCGTTAGTACACCAAGCTGTTTGTAACTATTATATATAAAAAGAAGAATCCGTTTTCGCGAGAGATCACATGATGAAACGTAAACAAAATAATGGTTCCCCGGGGACGTGTATAGAAAACATGATTTGGAATCGGTTTTGTTATCTCATTTATTTTTAATTTCTAAGGATACAGTAAGTGACAACATTTCCAATAGCATAATTAATGGGCAGTCGTCTTATATTACAGGTATAGGATAAATTAATGAACATTTGCTATATTTTTTTTTATCTCGTCTTATCTAAAGTTCGCCTTATACGCGGAAATATCTATATAATAAATGCGAATGTCAGTGTGTCACTGTGTTAGACTTTCTTTATTCCTAGAGGCCGTAGCCTAACATATCATACCATTTTGAAATCAGGCCAATTCCATGAGCAAATTAAAAACATTCCAGGCTGGATCCAGACCCCGCAATTCTGAAATTTTGGATTCGCAAGTTTTCATTACTGCGATTGTTTTCGGCGATCTTTTTATGTGATTTTTTGCGACGAATGTTTTTTGTACGATAACAATTTTTAGAACTTGGAAATAAGTTTGAGAATAATCGAAACTCATTGCGAAATTCAGCTAAAGTCACACATGAAATAAAAATAATTGTTTGTACGGAAAGTAAGGACCTACGTTCATCAAACTGTCTTTAAATTCAGAGACGACAGAAGAATTATCGTTGAACTTTTAAAAGATGAGC
>OZ010583.1:39401280-39406280 GCA_963932145.1 Acanthosepion lycidas | reverse complement strand
TAAGTAAAATTTAAAATATGACATCCAAAATAACATCATTGTTATTTAAAGTAAAGGTTATGGAAAACGAAGAAGAAAAAATAATGTTGTGTTTTTATATATTTAAATAAGCCAACATCTCTACACATTACCCATAAATGCGTACATACATCAACAACCGTAGCTACACGTGCCAAACAAATGATCCCCACCTCTTACTTCTCCTTGCCCGATTTCTCCCTTATTATTATTATTATTATTATTATTATTATTATTATTATTATTATTATTATTATTACTGCTACTACTACTACTACTACTCCCGAGTATGTTCCATTTTTTTTTTTTTTTTTTTTTTTGCATCCTTTCTCCTTTCTCGGGTTACGCTAAAAATTAAGTCCACACATAAAAAACATTAACTCCTGCCTCTTATTTCTTCAGTAATCCTTCAATGCAATATTCGCCGAATTGTTTACAGTTTGATTCGGCCTATTCAAATCAACCCTGTGTATTTTTTTTTTTATAATATCGGAGCTGCGAATTGGCGCAAGCGAAAGGATTTCGAGTTGACTGCTTCTGTTGAACAATTCAGACGGTGCCACAGGGAAAGGCATGAATCCACTGCTCCCTGCGTTGTGATTCATCGCTGCATAATATGTCTTATTACTGGCTGAAGGGGAAGAGAATAGGTGAATCAACACTTGGATAAACTATATACTCCTATTATCTTGTCTGTCGAAACAGTAGCAACAAAAGCTGCTACTGTCATTGTCAGCTTTGACAGGAACCAATGTGTATTTATTTCTCATTTCATTTTTTTATCGTTCTCTCTCTCTCTCTCTCTCTCTTTTTCCCCTTCACTCTCTTTTTTTTGTCTGATATGTTGTTTTTTCTTTTCTTTTTTTCTCTTTCCACGCAACATTTTAAAGTCACACGCGTATAAAATTAAAAAAATACCGTGAAGACAGATTTATGTAGATATATCCCTAAATTCGCATAGTCTTATATTTCATTTCTCTCTCTCTCTCTTCCTCCCTCTCTCTCTTTATCTATCACTCTCTTTCTCTCTCTATTTATCTATCACTCTCTCTCTATTTATCTATCGCTCTCTCTCTCTCTCTCTATTTTTATCTATCACGCTCTATCTCTCTATTTATCTATCGCTCTATCGCTCTCTTGCTCTCTCTCTCTTTCTTTGATGTCACTCCATTTTTCCCATTTTCTCTTTCTTTTTGCTTCACCTAAAAAGAAATTGAGAAAAAGAGTAAAGAAAGAAAGAGGATGTAAAAAAAAGAAGAAAATGAAAGAAGAAAAAACGAAAGAAAAAAAAATAGTAAAAGAAAGAAGTTAAGAGAGAAAAAAGAGACAAATAAAGTGCGTGAAAGAAAAAGAGAAATAAATAATGAAAGAAAGAAGTAAAAAAAAACAAAGAATGAAAGAAAGAAAAATAGAAAGAACTAGAAAAAAAGAGTAAGAAAGAAAGAAAATTGTAAGAGCGGGAGAGACAGGGAGGAAAAAGGAGAGAAAAAGAGAAAGAAAATGAGTGATGGAGAAGGAGAGAAAAAGAAAAAAGAGGAAGAGAGAGAAAAAGAAAATGTATGTAGGATATGTGTAAGTTCACATATAATTCGTTAATTCTTTCTCTTTCTCTATTTCTTTCTTTTATGCTCCATTTTGAATTTATGTTATACTCTCACTACTCTCCCTTTCTCAATCACTCTCTCTCGCTCTCTCTCTCTCTCTCTCTCTCTCTCTCTCTCTCTTAAGCTCTTTCTCCGTCTTCTTTTAAAAGCATTTTTTCTCTTTCATTTTACTACACCTTTTTCTTCTTTTCTTATCTCTCTGTTTTTCTTTCTGTTACACTTCATTTTCTGTAAAATGCTTTCTCCCATGCAAACACGTGGGCGCACTTGTTTACCAAACCTCGCTCTCTTTGGCACCAGTCCAAAATGGAGGTAAATACGATTAGAATATGTGTCGCGGGAGGGGGGTGTCTGAAAAGTTATTGGCTTAAGCAAGAGGAACAAACTCCGCAAATCTGAGATTTGGTTATTTAGTCAGATTTTCATAAGTCGATCGGACAAAAAAACTTTTCAACACCACTTCATTGGTGGAAGAAAGTTATATTCTATCAATCGTCTTTGTGTGGTGAATGTGGTGCCTTTGAAATTAGCATTTTTTCATGGCAGACGCTATTTTACCAGTGTGTAAAATGTCAAAAATATAGGGTTTAATGGTGGGAAAGTCCAACTTCTAACTTCATACCACGATTATCTGTAGGATTATTATTATTATTATTATTATTAGGTTAGTGGAAAATAATGACGTAATAATGTCGTTTTTTGACGTTAAAAATACGTCAAAAAACGACATTATTACGTCATTATTCTTGCACCAACCTAATATTATTATTATTATTATTATTATTATTATTATTATTATTATTATTATTATTATTATAAATGAATAAAAATAAGATATAAAATAACAATAACAGTGAAAATTATAAATAAAATAAAACAATAACATAAAAACGTTGTATAAAATAAATTAAATAAAAATTTAAAATAATAAAAATCCTCCCAGCATGCAACAAAATCTGTTCCTGACAGAAATACTGACATCCCGCCAAAAGATGTTAAATTCAACCTTTTCACCACAAACCTTGGTACGGGCAACACGTGTTTAATTTCTCTCTGTAATAAGACTTGTAAGAATACGGAGTAAGTTCTCCCTTTTATCACATGTGTCATAAAACATTTGTGACCTAAAAAATGCACACACCAATACACAAAAATGCAAATAAATTGTATGAAATTGACATATTATTTACCACGCTTTTCCTGTTATTTGTGTACGTTTTATTTCCTGTCAAGTATGCTTTTATGTCCGTGAACACAAGGCTAATTTCTGCCGCTATAATGTGAGCAAATAACCGCCCACAACATTATGGTGACCGCCGATGTGTATAAGAAAAATAGCCTATTCACTCAGATATCCGCATCTGATGTGAGTGAGTGGGGGCAACATACTAAAATAGGTGGCATTATTTTCGGAGTAACACTCAAAATGTTGGCTCATGACGTCAGAGGGAGTTGTGGTGAAGATGAGTAAAGGTTTAAACTCCCCATCAATAATCCATTATTTTTTTTTACCTTATTACAGATAGCAGTAGAGTGAAAGCCTGGGAAAATGATGTTTTAATTTTACTTATCTATTATTATTTTAAATATAAATTTCACCCAACACAAGGCCCAAGAGCCATTCAAACTGCGGAGTCGTGAATGAAGTGTGTGATATAAATATAAGACGGTGGTAGGAAGTGGAGGTTATTAAGATGTTGGATAGATAACGATTGACCCTCGACTTCGAGATTAAAATGTTCATCATCTTCATAAAATCTTTCGTCATCTTCAATGTTGTTACATAAAGCATTGTCGACCATTATCATTAATTTTTTTACTAGTATTTCTTTCATGTTAATTTCTCTAGCTATGGATTATATAACAGGGTAGACTGTTTTGGATGGCAGCAAATCTAGGAAAAGGTGTACTTCAAATTCAAACGCTTGGATAAGGGGATAGGAAACCACTCCACTATCAAAATCAAGTGTAGTTGGAGAAAACTACAACTAGCACAGACATTTTTTTCTATTCAATTTTCTAACCTCCTTTAAAATGTTTGTTATAAGTGTGATACATACAGCAGGGTATTTGAAATGTGTAGGAGTAACCGTAGATCCACGGGTGCTCCCCCCTATACATCATCCAGTATATATATATATATATATATATATATATATATATATATATATATATATATGGATCTGAGATACAGTGCACAGAAATTATGCTTAGGATCAGTGGTGTATCAAGAATAGGACTTTCATCCCAACCTACATACAAATACTGCAATCTCAAAAGAAGTACTAATCCATATGAAAAAATTGATTTTTTGACAAGTGCTATTCTAGTTGCAGATATGTGGTTACCATAAAAGTTATCAGCATGGAGAGTGGAATTAGAGAACTGAGTTCAAATTCAGGCCTAGTCTCTCTTCCAATCCAGCTATGGCTTATATAACAGGGTAGATAGTTTTGGATGGCAGCGAATCTACGAGAAGGTCTATTCCAAATTCAAACCCACTCCACTGTCTATCAAAATCAAGTGCTGTTGAACGTTTCCGTAGATCAAACAGTGGATATCAGAACAGTTGAACGCTGGGTAATTTCTCTAAGGAATGACCAAGAGAGATATGCGTGACGAGTAACTTTTCCAACGGCCCAAACAAAGATGCCAATCCACGAAATGAACGATTTGAAAATTCATAACCAGGGGAGGTGACTATGCAGAAAAATGATGTTTTGCAATACAGAATGCTTGCAATACTGCTCCACAAATTCATGTTACTGTCATCTCTGCATTTGTCGTTTCCGTGGACGAGGCATTCATTTTGGAGCGTTCCTATTACATACACACACACACACACACACACATATATATATATATATATATATATATATATATATATATATATATATATATATATATGTTTCGATAAGCTTTTTATTTACCGTAATTCCCCATGTATAATACGCCTGCATCCATAATACGCACAGCTAAAATTGTACTAAAAGTGTAAAGAAATGCTTCTACTCATCCATAATACGCACCCCTTGTTTGATAATCAAACCTTGTAAATTGTACCTCTCTAATTTCATTACGCCCAGCGTTTCCTACTCTTATTTAAAAATGGTTTTAAACATAGAATCATATTATTCTAATTTAGTTTTATGATAATTCTTATTTTATTTTACGGCAATGTTTTAAAGATTTTTTGTGGCTGTGCATAATACACACCCTTGATTTTTTCTTATTTTTACAAAAAATGCGTATTATACATGGGGAATTGCGGTAATTTTTCTTGTGTTCATACGTGTATTTTCTTTTCTGGACACAAAGTGTGTAAAAACTGTCCAAACGTTCTGCATTAACCAAAATATGGAGCGTAGTGGTGAATAC
>OZ010583.1:39383873-39401080 GCA_963932145.1 Acanthosepion lycidas | reverse complement strand
TAACACATTGTGCATGCAAAAGGGTCCAGTTAGAAATTAAATTTGAAAACAAAATATACCAAGATCAAGCAGATCAGTTCCTAGGAAAGTGACAGCCCGACGCCAGCACATGAGGTTTGATTATAGTGGTGAAGGTTTTGTGCAGAACCATCCACACTTTTTTGAAGGGCTGAATACAGAGACCTGGTGCACTACGTGCCACAGGGTCCACAAGGTTTTGAATTCAGAGTTGTCCTTCTCTTAAACCAGTTGCCATCCAAGGCTATAGAACTCAGCCTGTCCTGCTATTTACCCATAGCTGGAGGGAGAAGAAGAGAATTCATTTTTTCCCCGTAAGTGAATGTAATAGATTCGACTGGAATTCGAACTCGGGTCTCCAATTCCTCAATCCAAGCCGCTACCATTACTCCACTGTGCCTCTCTCTCTCTCTCTCTCTCTCTCTCTCTCTCTCTCTCTCTCTCTCTCACACACACACACACACACACACACACACACATACACACACACACACACATTATTATGTATTGTTTGATTTGCTTTCTGTGGCTTATGAACCATTTGAAAGTTATTTAAATCAAATCCAGAATATATTTTTAGATTGTAAGAATCTTCTTTTTTAAGGTGGATGGATATAATAATTTAGTGATGCAAGACTTAGTAATTGACCCATAGATGGGGAGGAGAAAAGGTGGATTCATACCTTTCCCAAGGGTATTTGCATGTAAGTAAATATAACGAACCCAACAGGAATTGAAACTCTGCTCTCAGATTAACAATTCCGAACCATTATCTATTATACACCCCGCACATCCAAACTTACAAAAATCTGGTATTCCAGGTCACCCATTTAGGTACCAACCACGCTCGATGTTGCTTAACTTCGGTGATCGCACAATAACCCGTCTTTCAACGTGGTATGGCTGTAAGTCGTTATATCATGTCTTTCATATTTTAGGGAATTATATTTTAGCAATGGGGGAAGAAGGATTTTAACATGGCACGTGGAACTAGAACAGTCTACTCCAGTGAGCGAAATAAAGGCTTCAGTTCGACATTACCACCACCTGAAGAAGGCCGGAGCGTACAACCGCCGAAACGTTGCAATAAATATGGCGACAAAAGTGAGGACAATAGTCCGAATAATGTAACAGTGTACATTATACCTCATCTTAGAAATATAGACAGAACCTGAAGAAATCAAGAATTGCTTATTTGAGCCAGTGGTTAAAAAATCGTGTGTCAGATCATGATTTTTATTATTTATTTTACGGTTTATCAACACTTTCTGGGTTATGTAAAGCTGAAATATGTTTCGGATTGTAAGAATAATATTTTTGGTGTGTGAATATTACATTAACATTTTTTTAGATTAACAATAATTATACCAGATACAAGTTCTACTATTTAACCCATAGCTGGTTCAGAATGTAAAAATGTCTGTATGGTTCTACTGACAGATAGTGAAAAATGCCATGAACTAATTATTTGAGCAACGAGAAAGTTTTAAAGAAAATGGCAGCTTATAGAACACGTCTACTTAAAATCAGAAAGAAACATTTAATCTTTCTGGGATACATTATGAAGAAAAGATGCTGAGAGAATTTAACACCGACAGGGCATACTGAAGGCAAAAAGGAAACAAATGGAAACAGAGCCTAATGAGATTGTGTGAGTGAACAAAGAGAGATGGTAAAACGATAAAAGTTACTTAGGGTTATAAGTGACTGGAAGTTGTGGAGAACGATTATCGTCCATGTCCTGAAGAAACACGGCATATATAAGAAGAGTGGTTGAACAACAATTTCGAGAAAGTAATTGTCCTTAAAGAAAGTGATAGCGATACACATTTGTGAGGGAAGGGGTAGCGACAGTCTTTCAAGAAACGCCTGAGTCTGAGTTCCAAAGTCGCCTGGAAAGTCAGCGATTGTTTGTTTGTTTCTTTCTTTCTTTCTTTCTTTAAAAGAAAGAAAGAAAAAAAGAAAGTTGAAGATTAAAAGAAAGAAAGAATGAAAGCTGAAAATTAAAAGAAAGCTGAAGAGCAAAAAAAGAAAGAAAGAATGCTGAAAATTAAAAGAAAGAAGACTGAAGCGTGAAAGAAAGAAAGAAAGAAAGAAAGAAAGAAAGCTGAAGATTAAAAGAAAGAAAGAATGATATCTGAAGATTAAAAGAAAGCTGAAGAGTGAAAGAAAGAAAGAAAGAAAGAAAGAAAGAAAGAAAAAAGAAAGGAAGAATGCTGAAGATTAAAAGAAAGAAAGAATGAAATCTGAAGATTAAAAGAAAGCTGAAAAGTGAAAGAAAGAAAGAAAGAAAGAAAGAAAGAATGAAATCTGAAGATTAAAAGAAAGCTGAAGAGTGAAAGAAAGCGAGAAAGAAAGAAAGCAAGCTGAAGATTAAAAGAATGAAAGAAAGAAAGAAAGATGAAGATTAAAAGAAAGAAAGAAAGAAAGAAAGAAAAAAAGCAAGCTGAAGATTAAAAGAATGAAAGAAAGAAGGAAAGAAAGAAAGCTGAAGATTAAAAGAAATCTGATGAGTGAAAGAAAGAAATAAGCGGAAGAAAGAAAGCAATTATCCAAATAAACCCGTGTTATTAGATATCCATTCTCTCATTTCCGTCCAAATTCTGTCCTACATTTCTATTTATTGGTTACAAAAATAACAATAAAGAAATCTACCAGTTAGCTGCACAGTTTATTGTTTTAGTGATTTTGTAGCGTCAATGCACAAAGTTCGAAGAAGGATGGTCCTCGCCATGATCTACAAACAGGCTTCATTCGCTGAAGCTATTTTTAACCATTGATCATAGAAAGCGGTCGTTTTACAGCTAACAGTTTATATATTTCTAAACTGCTTTGGCACCATGCATGACATCCATATGTAAGTCTCGATTTAATGAGGCAATTTAAGAACATGACTCGAGGTTTTACGTTGGTATTTTGGTTTCGTAAAAATTTGCAGTGAAACGACCCCTAGCGCAGCCTATGTTCAATTTCTTTATCTCTTGTACTGAATTTATTATAACCGAACCATACACCGAGGTATCTGAAATGTTTAATATGTACTAATTCTACATCATGAATTTTGGGTGCCACTACTGCTTTTACTCCAATTCCAAATCATAATTCCTATTTTGGAAACGTCTATTTCGAGTCCTTTTTCTTGGAGACAATTCTTGATTTTTGTTCCCGACTGTTCGTATTCTATCTGTGAATGCCCATATTGTCGGCATATCTCTTCTCATCATCAACATATTAGCCTCGGGAGAGGAAGCAAGAATACTGTTTTTCTATTAGGAGATTCGTTTGGGATGTAGTATGATACTATTACTCGGATCGACAGCTGATGAAGGCCGGAGGGTGCAATGGCCGAAACATTGTGAAAATAACAACAAAAATGATAAGAATAGGCAGCAAGAAAATAAAAAAGTTAATTTATTCTATATTTTTTATTCTATTTTATTTTTTCTGATTGCAAGAGAATTCTTTTTAACCTGCTGTCAAAACGGCAACTACAGTCAACTGATTACCGCTCGGTGTAATTTCATTCAGGTAGTTTATCGATCCACGACCAGCTTCAGATATGTACGACTAATGGTAAGGCTGGCAAAGTATCGGTTATAACTTTCGATTGCAGTTACGCACGTTCGAAGTTCGAGTTCAGGTCAAGGTCATGGTGTTTCACCAACGGCAACCACAACGAATTTATGACCCACTTAGAACAGTCGATGTACCTATAATTAGATCTAAGTCAAGCAACATGCATGAATATACGTAAACATAAGCAATAAAGTGACCTTCTCTTTCTCTCTCTCTTTCTCCCATCTCTTTCTATTTATTATTATTATTATTATTATTATTATTATTATTATTGTGTGAGAAAGCAGCGCGTCAACAAAATGACGCTAGTTAACAAATATAGGAAACCCAATATACCCATCATGAAACGCAATCTAACACCAGGCCCATACACCCGGGGCTCGAAATTAACATCGTTCTATCGTGCTGAGGACAACAGAACATTCGTTTGGGATGATTGGTTAGGTTTTTTTATACAAATTTAGTAGCTTGCGGCCAAATGACGTTGAAACAACGGTTCCCGTACGATCACCAAACTAAAGCAACGTCAAGTCTGGGCAGTACCTAAATGGGTGACCGCTTTTGAATAACAGGTGCTGTAAGCTTGGATGTGTGGAAGGCGTAATGGATAATTTGAGGATTGCCGTTAAGCTCGTTATATTCAATTACGCTCAAATACCCCCTGGGAAAGGTATGAATCCACCTCTTCTCCCTCCATCTATGGGTTAATTAGTAAGATTTGTATCAGTAAACCATTACTACCCCGAAAAAAAATTCTTGCTATGTAAAAATATTTTCTGGGAACTTCATATACCATTCAGCAAGGAAATCATATCCCAAACTACCATGAAGGTTTGAGATTAGCGCTTGATTGCTTTAGAACATCTCCTGTAGAAAGTTTGTATGCAGAAGCAAATCCTCTACTAAAATTTAGACGGGAGAAACTAGCCCTACAGTACTATATAAAACAAAAAGCAAGACCCTCTAACCCTACATAGAATTTCACATTTGATCTAAAATACAGAAACCTCTTCCAGCAGAAAGACAAAGCCATTGAACTCCGGAGTGGAATCCATCATTGAAGAAGCAGAAATACCTCTATCTAGAATCCATAATACAATCATGCCAAATATACTATCTTGGGACATAATAATACCGGAAATTAATTTAAAACTCTACAAGCATCATAAAATATAGGGTGTCCATAAAGTTCGTGTGCACTTTAAAAAATTATAACTTTATTTGTATTTGCGATAGTAAAAAATGTTATAAAGTTTAATGTACCTAGTTTTAAGTATTGCTAAAATAACTAATGTGATTTCAAGCATCACTGTAAATCAGTAGGCAAATGTTTTCCGTGAACTGCAAAATCGTATTACCCTTTGTATTGCTAATGATGGAGGACATGTGGAAACTTAAATAAAATTTCAATAAAACCTTTAAAAAATATATAGATTTACTTCTTTCTAATCCTTTTTACAAATTATTTCTATCGCAAGTACAAATAAAGTTATAAATTTTTTAAAGTGCACACAAACTTTATGGACACGCTGTAAGTACGTATCTATTTATATTTCAATAAGAAATAGAAAAAATGGCTATACCACACATTCGTGCATCTTCACAGATGGACAGAAATATAAAAATGAAATGCAGGGCATAAAAAGAGATTAAAAAAGAAACATCTATCAAAAGAAACTTCAGATTTCAAATTCCTGAGACGGATATGCAACGTGATTGGTCTTGATCTGGCATCTCGTCTACAGTCACTTTCTCACAGATAGGCAGTGGATACCCCATGTGTTTTCTGCATGTATTTTCATGGCAACTGCTCTAACGAGATACTTTCGCTGCTTCCCAAACTGCATGAATTTAAGCGTGCAACTAGGTTGGCATCTCAGTCCCAAACCTTTCACTGTCGAAACGGTTAAATATAGCCGTCTTTTCTATTCCAACAGCTTCTTATCTCGAACTTCCCGTCAGTGGAACTCACCCCCTCTTACTTGCTTCCCTGGTAGCTATAATCTTCAAATATGCAAATGTAATGTCTATCAACATCTTCTGATGCCTTGCCCTTGATCTTCGTCCTTTCTTTATCCTTTTCACGAGCACTCCTCTTTACTCCTGCTCTCACTCTCTGTAACCCCTTGCGTGATAGTGGCACTCTAGCCTGATTTGGAGTGATATGCTTAAAAAAATGCAGAGATTTGTGTAATCGACCTAGCACATGAATTCATGTCTAGAATGAAAAATAAAAAAATATGTGATATTTTTTGACTCCCTTTCAGTTATAATAGCAATAAAAATATTTTAAAAAATACATGACAACCCACCGCTGGTGAAACTGCGATGCAGGCTTGATTCATTATCCAACCGTGAAGTAATAGAACTATGCTGGAACCCAAACCTCACTTGAATGAAAGAGAATGAACATGCAGGCTCGGCCTCAATATCTGCTCGAAATGAAACCCTTGATAATAATTTGGGATCCCTTATACGGACCTGAAAAATTAAATAAATACTTCCATTGAACAGAATCGACAATGGAAATAATAAGCTTCGAATAATTACACCGGTCCTGGGTGAATGAAGGCGGGTGTCTAGAAAAGGAAGCAAGGCTGCGGTAGTGTTGACTCGGTTGCTCATAAGCCACACATACCACATTCATTCATACTTGCTGAAGAATAAAGATCAACCAACATGTACAACATGCCAAGCTGTACTCACGATGAAACACATTTTAACTGAATGTATTTACTTAATACATAAACACCGCAAGGAAGAAAAAATATATACAATATATAAACCATCAGCACAATGTCTCACCATAAAGAAAATAAGTTACTTATTTATCCTGTTTTCATAGTTTCATTGACCAGTATAAAAACTTAAGTTTTGACTATTCTTTTTTGTTTGTTTGCGTGTCTATTCCTATTTATTATAAGCCCGTCACTATTGGTGAAAAGTAAGAATTTTATGACATGGACAAAGTCCGACAATTATTTTAAGACATTTTTATACATTCTTTTTTTTTTCATAGATACAAATATTTAAGTAAATGCTCTGTTTATAAACAGTATTAACAACATTTACCGCTCTGAATGTCCGAGAAATTGTCATAAAAAATATGCGCCAACCGACAGGAATCGAACCTGTATCCTATACGGAACCGTCATATAACCTGACGTGCTTTTACCGATTTCGCCACAGAGGATCGTTTCGGTTAGCAAGGTCGATTTTGCTGTTTTTATCGAGCAGATATGAATGTACGTGAGAAAATCATGGAAAATTGTAGTTTAAAAACAGTAAAATCGGCCTTGCTCACAGAACATTTACTTAACTTGTATCTATAAAAAAAAAAAATTAAAAAAAAGAATGTATAAACATAAAAATGTCTTAAAATAAGAATTTAATATTTTATTTAGAGTAGATGTAGCCAATTATGTGCCACGTGTGATACACACTTAGGCGATCATGTATCTTTCGATACATGACTGACGAGGCAGATTTTTCCCCGCAGTAGGTTCCCATTTCTTTCTGCAGTAGACCAGTTGCCATCCAAGACTATAGAACCTGGACTGTCCTGTTATTTACCCATAACTAGATTCATACCTTTTCCAAGGATATTAGCATGTAATGGATTAGAATAGAATTCGAACTCGGCTCTCCAATTCCGCAATCCAAGCCGTTATCCATTACTCCGCCATGCCACCTATAATAGAATAAATAAAAGAATTTTAATTAAAAATTTGTTTAGTTGCTTTACTTGATTCTATTTAGCGATATATCAACCTCCTCTATGGGTTATTTAATGCCGAAGTATTTTGAACATAATTTCCTCCTCCAATTACAGATGTTTTGTCCATAATTTCATATTTTCAGGGTCAGCGTATGTTTCATAGATACAGAGCAACCTCGGTTATTGAACGTCTCACATGTCGAACAGAAAATTCGAGATGAAAATACCTCGGTTATCGAACAAAATATCGGTTCTCGAACAACATTGCCGAACCGAGTTAACCCGAACGGAATAATTTCTGAGTCGACCGCCATGTTGTATATATTCGTGTGTTGCGCCGCGTTTTTCTTTTCCAATTTTATTGTCCTGTGACTTTTTTCTCTACGTTGATTCCTATTAAAAAAATAATTGTTTCGGTTTACGAACATTTCGGGTTACGAACGGCCTTCAGGAAAGAATTAAATTCGTGAACCGAGTTCCACTGTATATAATTTGTACATGAACTATTGTAGGTGTTAGATGTGTTGGCATAAACCTTCTATGAAACAGGATAAAGAACTATCGGTGTATACTCATGTGTGTTCTCTTAAAAAGATTAGGGAGAATGGAGATCAAGCGACAACAAGGCACACTGAAAAAATAACGACAGACACGCAGTAAGATATAAAACCAAAACAATTTTATTAAAATGAAATAAAAGCAGGTTTTACTAAATATTAGGGCCGCAAAATTTGGTGTTTTGTGCGCAAAGAAAAGGGGGATAATAATTTTTTGGACAAGTAACTTATTTTTTCTAAAATAAGGTTCAATGGTAGTTGTGGGAAAAAAGATCAAGTTTACAATTAGAATCAATTAAAATAGCATAAAATATCACGGGAAAAATGCCAACGTATATATAATGTCGTTTTCTCACATACGTTAGTATGTGAGAAAAATACATTATTTTTGCACCAACATAATAAAACAAATCCAAATCCTAAGGAAGAAACTGCAATAAAACGCTTCCGGTAAGAGCGAACGCAGTTAAAAAAGGGTTTTATTTATCTTGACGGTATAAAATATGGATGTTCTTAATAGTTCTTGTGATTTAATATGAGTTATCGAAGTTCGTAACAGAATCCGTTCGTGCCTTCAGAGTTTAGAGTCTTCACCGTAGAGCGTTATTTTGAGAACAGTACTTGTCCTCTGGCGTAGAAACGTCTATTTTGTTACAATAGTCGGGGCTGAAAATAAGACTTAATTCTGTCGTGTAAACGCCAGTTTGGTTGTCAAGATTTCGTTGAGAAGTAGATTTCTTTGACTCTACGCTCAGTTAGGTTTTCAGATGCTTTGAAAGGTGTCGCACCTCCCACTCTACGGCATCGTGTCTCCTACTACTGTTGATAGTCGTATTACAGGGATCTCTATAGCCAAAGGTCGGCTCCAATTTACCCGAAAAACTTTGGCGGTCAACACAAGCATTTCAGATAAATCACGTTTATTAAAACAATTTTTTGTAGTAGAAAAAACACTTGCTTTTCTTTCCCTTTCCTTCACCTTCAATTGGCACGCCTTCACTCCTTTGTCAAGGAAAATTGTACGCAGAGTGGTAAGGTTCAGGTTTCAATAATTATTTTATTATCTTCATCCTTTCCCTTCATACTAACAAGAGCTGAAAATTACTGAGAGAGAAAAAATGTAATTGTTAAAAAAACTTGAATAAAAATTGAAGATTGAAGGATTTAAATTTAGATATTTGCATTATTTATCTGGAAGTGCGAATAAGATTAGTATCTAACTGTAATAAATAACTTTTAAGCAAAACATTTTTTCCTCTCAATTTTTGGCTAAAAAAAAACTTGCATTAAACGTTAACAAACAATATGTTTTCTGCTTATCATAAACTAATTTGAAAATAGAAAGGAAAGTTTAAAAAATGATTAAGAAGCAATAAGAATTTAGTCACGACAACAGACAGGTAATTTTAAACTTAGATTTTTTGATAAAGATTTTACAAACTTTTTCAATGGGGAGTAGTTGGAATGTACACAAATTCTTTATATAGAAAATGAATGCCGAGAGCACAATCCTTAAATTAAGCTTGGTTGATTTGGGTTTTTTTACGGCTTATCAACCCTTTGCGTGTTATTTAAAACCAGAAAACACCTTTTTTTTAGATTGTAAGATTTTATTTTTAGATAGCATTGTTTGACTGATACAAATCTTACTAATTAACTCATAGTTGGGGAGGGGAGAGGAGACGAGGTGGATTCATCCCCTTCCCAAGGGTATTTGTGTGTAAGTAAATATAACGAACCCGACTGGAATTCGAACTCGGCTCTTCAATTTCCAATTTCCGGACCATTATATAATACACCACCTGCACATCCAAGCTTACAGCACGTGATATTTCCAAGCGGTCGCCCATCTTGGTATTGACCAGGCTCGACGTTGTTTAACTTCGGTGATCGCACTAGAATCGGTGTTTCAAGGTGATATAGCCTTAAGCCATACCAGCCTCATATCCAAGCTTACAGCCCATCTAGGTACTGACAAGGATTTTAAAGTTGTGATTTTTTTAATAAAAAATTATATCCTAACCGGAAGAAACCGGAGATAGCAGACGCTTGCGGTGATACGAGACTTTTACCGATTTCTTACTTTCGTTTAACCCGTTTCGAAAATCATCATTCGAAATAATTTTAAAGTTTTTAAAAATGAATAGATACAATTACAATTTAGTTAAATGTTACTCTGAATATGATGAGAAAAGTGTTTCTTCCGGTTAGGATATAATTTTTTATTAAAAAAATCACAACTTTAAAATCCTTGTCAGTACCTAGATGGGCTGTAAGCTTGGATATGAGGCTGGTATGGCTTAAGGCTATATCACCTTGAAACACCGATTCTTAGTGCGAAGGCGTAATACAAGATGGGCGACCGCTTGGAATATCTGGATGTGCAGGTGGTGTATTATATAATGGTCCGGAAATTGGAAATTGAAGAGCCGAGTTCGAATTCCAGTCGGGTTTGGGAAGGGCGATAGGCGAACTTGTCTATTAGTGAGGAAAAAAATAAAATAAATAGTAAATAAAATTTCGGAGTATAGGCGAAGGAAACTTTAGAAGGACCCAGAAACCTAATCATAAACAGTAAACAAGCGAAAACCCTCTACCCCTGTTCAAAAGACCGGAGAGGTGTGTGAACCGGGCGATAGGCGAACCTATCTACTCCTAAAGACACGTATTTGTGTGTGTGTGTCTGTCTGTCTGTCTCTGTCTCTCTCTCTCTCTCTGTCTGTCCGTGTGTGTGTGTGTGTGTGTTTACGTGGTTTAGCAAATTGTGTGAAGTCCCCAGTGATAACCAAACGGACTTCACAGACTTTTAAGACTGGCTTAAATACATTAATCACTTTCAAAAAAACAAATTAATTGACTAACCCTTCTTGTACACTATAGCAATCGACTCATGGATGTGTCTGAATATATCTATAGGTTAAGGAATAAGAGAGAGAGAGAGAGAGAGAGAGAGAGAGAGAGAGAGAACACCATTACATGTTTCTACGTGTCTGCGAAATAAGTGTATGTTGCTGACATATACTATCAGTCATATAATTATTATATGCTTACAACCTTACATGTATAATACAGTTGTGATTATCTATGCGCGCACACACACACACTCAGGCACACACACGCATCTGTGCCAGGTATGGACAACCTTTCGATGCACATTCGATGCATCTTCTTTTGCTAGAATTAATGTTCTTCTTTAATATTATTAGAGATTCTTCAATGTTTGGATTCCTTGAATTATATTCTCTTACAAAAGAAAGAAACCGTGAATTACTAATGCTTGTCAGCGTGCATAAAGAAAGAAAGAAAGAAAGAAAGAAAGAAAGAAAGAAAGAAAGAAAGAAAGAAAGAAAGAACAAACAAACAAACAAACAAGAAGGGCGATTAAATGAAACGAAAGAAAGAAAGAAGTGTAAAAGAAAGAAAGAAAGAAAGAAAGAAAGAAAGAAATATGGGTAAATGGAAAGAAAGAAAGAAAGAAAAAGAAAGAGGAAATAAATAAATATGGGTAAATGAAAAGAAAGAAAGAAAGAAAGAAAGAAAGAAAGAAAGAAAGAAAGAAAGAAAGAGGGGGTAAAGAATGAAAGAAGGATAAATGAAACGAAAGGAAGAAAGATGGTAAACGAAAAAGAAAGAAACATGGGTAAATGAAGAGAAAAAAGAAAGAAGGGTAAGAAAGAAAGAAAAAAGAAGGAGTTGGTAATTGAAAAGAAAGAAAGCGGATAAATGAGACGAAAGAGAAAGAAAGAAGGAAAGAATGGTAAAAGAAAAAAGAAGAAAAGATGGATAAATGAAAATAAAGAAAGAAAGACGGATAAGAAAGGTACAAACGAAATGAAAGTTGAATGAAGCATTAGAAAGAAAGAAAGAAAGAAAGAAAGAAAAAAGAGTTGTAGAGAAAAAAAGAATGAAAGCTAAGCAAGTGTGTGTGTGTGTGTGTCTGTGTGTGTGTGCACGAACGCGCACGCACGTGACTGACTTCATGCTTTTTCATGTCTTTTTTTATGTTTAATACTTTTTATATGAGTTTTAAAATTTAACTCGTTACAGGAATACATCTGACGACGCATGAGGACCAGAAAAGCTCGCTTTTTACACACCGCCGTGGACAAGGATCGCGTATTACTCAACTTCTCCCCCCTCCCCTCTTTTTTTATTTTTTTTTTTTTAATTGCCAACCTACCTCGTCCTTCTTCCATAAAAAGGGGAAAAATTTTCAACTCAGCAACAATAACAACAACGACGCCATCGACGACAACTACTTGACGGAGTCAATATATATATTTTTTTAGATATTTTTTTGCCTTTTATACCTCAGAGAATAAACGAAGCTTGCTCCAACGACTTCAATAAATATTGACCACAAGAAAAAGAGAAAAAATAGCAACAAAAGAAACAGTAAACAACGAAAGAAAAAAAAAACATCATGTTGCAGTGTCCGGATACGAACAATAATAATAATAATTCCAATCACCATTACAAATACAGTACAAAGTAAGTAAACAAACATTGACAAGTTTTTGTTTATTCTTTCTTTTTTTCTTTTCTTTTTTTTCTTTCTTTTTTTTTTTCTTTCACTCTTAAAAAGCTAAAAATAATTTTAAATAGAAGCGAAATTTCGCTCACACGGTTAAATAAATTAAAAAAAAAAAAAACGTCTTATCCTATTCCTTGGTATATATTTAGTACTCGGGAGAGTTTTATTAAAAAATCCAATATTTTCCATTTATTTTTTTTTACAAAGCATAAAAAAAAACTCACTTTCGCGATCTTTTTTAAATAACACTTTTTTCCGAATACAAATTCATACACATACACTTACAGAGACATAGTTACTAGTGTCTATGTCTGTTTAAGTGTCTGTGTATTAATTCGTGTATTAATTTGTATCTGGTATTATTATTATTGTAGCCTGTATGTGTGTGTGTGTGTATTTCCGGTGAAAGTTTAAGTACAAATTGTCAATGTTTGAATATTTTTATATAAAGTATATTTTATGTTTGAATACTCTCTTATAAGCCATTTTCAAAGTTTGCTATGTCTATTTCATCGTTTTTCAAATATCGCGTTTTCACGCGTCATGTCGTTTTTTTGTTTTTTTGTTAAATATAGACATGCATATATATCTAATAATGAAGCAACTTCAAAAAATATTTACCATAAGAAAAAGAGAAAAATCATAAAAAGAAACGTTAACTAACGAAAGAAACAAATATGTATGGATGGATGTTTGCATATGTACTATAGTTCTAAAGTTTAGTAATTTTTTTAAAATTGACCCCAAGTAGTTCTCTTTAACTTTAAGTAAGAGAACATTTTTATACATGCTTAAAAATAATATGACATAATATTTTTTTTTTTTTTTTTTTTTTAGAAATGTCCTTATGACAAAAAGAAAAAAAAATTATGATTAAATTTTGCTCTCGTCAAAATATCCTCCTTTAACCTTGATTACTGCAGCACAACTTTTCGGCATATATATATATATATATATATATATATATATATATATATATTTATTACTAGTTTTTTTATTGTTATTATTATTTTAATCTTTAAAAATAATCCAATGATGGTCTTTTGTCGAGTCAAATAATGTCTGGCTACGTATTCGCTAATTTTCATCGGTTCGTAAGTTCTCTACGCGCAAATATAGTACAGTGTAACCCGGATATAAGAGAGTTGTCGGGATCGGAGAAGAAGTCTCTTATATCCGGGTTTCTCTTATATCCGGGTTTGGTCTATTTTGTTTAGGTAAGTATGGTTCTAATTTGGGACCAGAGAAAATCTCTCTTATATCCGGATCACACTGTATATATTACTAATTTTAAACTCCATAGTTTTTTTTTACTTCGGTACCTTTGAGATCGCTAAAAACAGAGCATAGCATGATGAAAAAGACGCCAAAGTTGATGAAAACAAAATTTTAGCGTCTAAATACTAATGTTATTATTGAGAGGAAAGATCAAAGTATTTTTTACTTATTTTTTAAAATTTTTCCTTCTTTTTTAGAACATTGTAAATTTTGATTAAAAAAAACCTTTTTTCTCTTTTCATGAACTGGGCCG
This sequence comes from Acanthosepion lycidas, assembly GCA_963932145.1. Taxonomy (NCBI): domain Eukaryota; kingdom Metazoa; phylum Mollusca; class Cephalopoda; order Sepiida; family Sepiidae; genus Acanthosepion; species Acanthosepion lycidas. The sequence continues at coordinate 39,387,146 of OZ010583.1, read as the reverse complement.
ATAAAATAACATAAAATTTTAGCGCGTTTTTTTTTCCTGTTTGACACATTAATTTGGAAAATCTTGCAAAAATAAAAATAATTGTCGGATTTTAGCGAAACTTTCAGAAACTATTCACAAATGATGGAACTTATTTTACTTTTCATGATAGACATGTTGGTCGATATACACTAATCTGGCTCGAGCAACCAATACTAATATAAGATGAAATAAAGAGTTTCCTGCGAGACTTGAATGGACATTCGACTGTCCACACCTAGAGCAGGGCGTCTTTTGAAACGCTTCGGCTGAGTGTTGTGATTAAAAAGAAACTTTATTAATGAATGGAATTTAGAACAAGTAATTTGCAATATTAATCATCAAAATTCTTCGATTTAAAATAAAAAATAAAAATTTTTGCTTAGTTGTTATACTGACTAAAAAAAAAAAACTACTCTAATTTCTATAAAAAAATAATGCGTTGTTTATCTTCAGTTCTTAATTTATTTTGTTAAAATTTATTTTAAATATTCTTAAGAAGAGAAATTGCACTTGAATATTTTGGTCTGATTTCGATCGTACAGAATGAATAAAAATGAAAGAGAGACAGAAAAAGAAAACGAACGAATGAAGGAATAGATTCACTTTCAACTAAAATTACGACCGTTTTATGACAACTCTCCCTACTCCTCAAAAAAGAAAGAAAGAAAGAAAGAAAAAGAAAACAATTTTGAATACTGTTCAGTATTTCCGAAGTTCTCCGTAAAAATCAAGGTGTTTATTCAGAAGAACTGAATAATTATCACTTAAAGCATTTTTCTTCAGCAAGGTATCAGCTACCCTAAAAATTCTTACCCGGCCTCGCCAGAAATGCAGTATGTGATATAAAGTCAATTTTTTGAAATGAGGAGCCCATATACATATGCATATGGGCCGGGGACAAAAGTTGCTCAGTCCCTGTGACCACTGTCACGCTGGCGTCGATATTACACCGACCACCCACCCACCTCTCTTAGTGCAATGGGGAAGGTGCTGCCGCGGTGTTGGAATACCCTGAACCGAGCGCCTTCTATCTAAAATATGAAGAGAAATTTGCACCAAAATTTACATGCACATGCTCCAAGCTAGCGGAAAGGCCAAGACCGACTTTGCATTTTCCAACTCCCATCGATAGTGGAAATAATCGATGTTTTCATGCTTCTACGGCACTTTTCATGTAGTTTGGGGCCATTTTCTACTGGCCAGAGTGAGAGCCTATAGCTGGCTCCCACGAATAGGCAGGAAGAGTCTATTAGCCAGTGTGAGAGCCAACAGCTGACTGACACGAATGTTAACTAGCATGCTAGCACGCAAAAAAAATCGATAGCTGCATTTATCAAAAGTGGGAAAAATTTAAATCTGCATGGCACTTTACTCCAATTGGCCCATTCGCTTGCTTAAACTCAACGTTGATTCTGATTCCGCAGAACTGGGATGGGTGTAAAAAAAAATTTGTTGTTAACATTGTTTTTTCATTCGGTTTTTCCAGTTACGAGTCCTTTTTAAAAGCTGATGTTTTGTGTTCATTTTGTTTAGTTCTTTTTTTCGTAACAGATTTAATGTTTAGTATAGAGCTTAGAAAAATTCGCAGTGTGAGATAGGCAAAAAGTAAGGCATGTAGCAACATCAGCACGGCAAAGGGCACTCCTTTAAAGGCAAGGAAGGGTAAAAATAATTTAACTCAAGTGATAGCGATTGCTGTATGAGTCGTACGATTTTTGAATCAAGCACGGGCAACGCCGGGCCATGCTGCTAGTATATATATATATATATATATATATATATATATATTTCTGATGGCACTACCATATCTATGAATATCTATGCGTTTATTTTTATAATCATTAATCACTAAGTCTGGTCTATTAGCTTTTTTTTTTTTTAATATAGAATAATTAACTAATGACTTTCTATGACTGTTTCAGGATGTCCATACCGCTTTTGAACATGTAGCGCACTGTAATACTGACATATCTTCCAGTGATTGTACTGCCCAATATTATTATATCGATAATTGTAATCTTTCGGTGTCAAAATTGGACAGCCCGACAGTAAGTGGTTAATAGTCTGAATATGTTCCCGTAATCTACATTTGTTATCCTTTATTTTGTTTGCCTGATAATTCCTGGTAGATAGATTTGGTCCTGTGCAGCCATTATAAATACCTCCGTCGACACTTTTAGAACTACACTCTTCAAAGCGTACCTTACTCTTTTTGAGTAGGTACACGTCTACATATCATCTCTCACTTGCGTCTATCTCCTTGGACAGAATGTGATCAGGGGCTTCTCTGTCAAAGGACAGAGGGGCAACTGAAAAAAATATACTGAACAGGTACCCAGCCCTGGGGAACAGCTGCCCGAGGTCGCACCCTCCCATTGCACCAGATGGGGGGGATCGGTTCTCGCACCAAGGCTGTGAGGGGATGGGGACTGAGGGGAATTTTTGTTCCTGTCCCGGGTGTACGCGCTCGGGTCCCCACCTAAAAATAGACCTTGTGTCATGGACTTTGTGTTTATTTATTACGTTTTTAATCCTAAGTTATGTTTTTAATCCTAAGTGAGCGTTCAATATCTATGGTCTTAGCATAAGGACTTGCAGCATCTTTTCATTTTATGACTATTTTACTTATTTGTAGCTTTCATTGGAGATCAAGTAATTACTACTGAAAATTCCTGTTGAATTTAATAATGTTGACGTCATTTTTTTTTTTTTTTTTTTTAGTACTTGTTGAGTTTTTTCCCTATCGATTGTAGCTGAGCACTTTTAGTTGAGATTAAGTGACAACAAGTCTCTCCAGCTCTCGTACTCTCACCGGCATTTTGATTTTGTTGTCTGGGTGGTTTTGATTCTATCCCTTTGTCATGTTCTTTGAAATTGCTCCAAGCTTGCCAGTAATGATGACACGTTTTCCTTTTTTTTTTTTTCTTTTCCTTTTTCAATTGTATTGCAACGTTTAAGATATTTTCAGTTTTAGTCTGAACACTGACAGAACAGTGAAACACATCAACTGACATATTTTTTTTTTATAGATCTTACCTTCTGACCTGGATAGAGAAAGCTGTTCGAATTTCAAGTACCCAGGAAATGTGAAGTTTGTTGTTCTCCAAGACAGAATCTTCTTAGTAATATTATTGTTATTGTTAGTAGTAGTAGTAGAAGCAGTATTTAATGAATCCGCACGTTCACACCAAATATCTGTTATTGCTGAAGATTTAGTGACACTGTAAGTTTTTCTTACATCTTCAGAACTTT
>OZ010583.1:39358873-39378873 GCA_963932145.1 Acanthosepion lycidas | reverse complement strand
AGCATTACTGACCATCCATACTTTAGGTGTTCCATGAGACGGCTGTAAATTTAGTGGTGGAGATCCACGATCGCCCACGTCATGAAGAGACACGTCGCATATATATTCCCCGGTCGCTATCATCGCATAGCAAACTGTTAAGCAACATAACAGAATATAATTTTTGATGCTGAATATATTTGTTTAAATGTCCATATAACCACCCTGAAGATGGCTCATGTGAACCGAAAGCTTAAATCGAGGAAGAGCACAATAAAAAAAATATCCAAATATTAGACAATATTTGTCTTTATTTTCTCCTGAAATTAAGGCAACTATACAAAGCTGAGAACGGCTCATGATCAAACATAATAGACATTCGTTATCTGTTATATTTAGCAATATATTAGGTTGGTGCAAAAATAATTTCGTTTTCTATCATATGTTACTATGTGAGAAAACGAAATTATTTTTGCACCAACCTAATATATATATATATATATATATATATATATATATATATATATATCGCCCAAGGCATGTTTTCCATGTGACCACCAAAAATATAGTTGTGGGGAATCAAAGGATTTGCGTAAATACATTTATATGAACTTTTGTCTTTTTTTTTTTTTTTTTTGGTGTGGGGAACCAGCCCCTAAAGTTTGTAAAAGTATTTTTGATACACCCTATATATATATATATATATATATATATATATATATATATATATATATATATATATAGAGAGAGAGAGAGATAGGTAGAGAGAGATAGGTAGATAGAGAGAAAGGGAAAGAGAGAGAGGAATAGTAATATAGCCACGGATGATCGACTGGTGTTAGATTAGTTATTTTGAATTATCAGTATGCCTTGTAACAATGAAGAAGTGCTTTCACATGGCTGTCGAAAGAGAGAACAGGGTGTGACTTGGGAGCCATAAGGTGGCGCGCAATATCTTTTTAATGGTTCTACTACGTGACATCTGTCCTTTTTTACTGCAGAGAATGTTGGAAGATTTCCTCAAAAATGAAGAAGAGACTCGAGGCGACAAAGATGTGGCTCTACAGAAGGATGCTAAGGATATCATGGACTGAGCGGGTGAGCAACGATGAGGTCTTAGAGAGGTTGCAAACAAGAAGGAGGCTTATACTTAACATCAGGAACAGGCGGCTGACGATTCTGGGACACCTAATGAGGAAAGAGGGCCTGGAGAATCTGATACTCATGGGTCTAATAAAGGGATAGAGAGACAAAGGAATACAATGCATAACATACCTTGCGGGCTTGAGCAAGTGGATGACAGAAGGTGGTCGAGTGGAGATGGCAGAGGGAAGGCACTAAGAAGCTGCAAGGGATAGAGGGAGGTGGAGAGCCATGATCTCCTACGTCCTGAAAGGACATGGCACATAAAAAGAAGAAAGTTCGCCCACGACAAGTCCTCGAGTCTATTCAAAGTAGAGGGCTACTTGTAAAATGGTTATTATGAATAAGATGTGTAATATAAAGGAAAAAAGATGTTTGGGAGAAGTGAACAGGAGGCTAACATGGAGAATAGATAATGATTGAGACTTGATTTGATGATGTTAAGATCGTTGTCGCCAAGGAAACATTCATTTGGGAATTTGTTTTTTCCAGAAGTAGTAGTTCTTGGAGGCGGGGGGAAAGCTGTCTGAGTGGAACCATTCTTTTTACATTTGGAATACGGGAGTGGGGAAATGATGGCGATACGATTTCGTAGATATAGTATGTGTCCTAGTTGTAAAGATCTGAACTGTAGGAATTTAAGAATGGGGCTCATCTGCACATTCGCCACGGAAATAGCAATGGCGTAATGTTTATCAGCTCGTTTCTGCTTTTATCAAATCTGGACGTCTTACCAGCCTGAACATTGATAAAAAAAGCTTTTAATAGAACTCAAGTGTAATCGTAAAAAGATAATTGCTTTACCTAGAATGACTTGTTGCTGTTCTCTTCCATCCGAAGATTTAAGTAAAGGCATCAGCAGTCGCCGTTGTCGTCGGATTAGATTCGAGTTACATCATAGACGCTGGTTATTTTTAACATTTATACACTACAGTTCTAAATAGTTACATTATTATTCTATTACTAATATTTATACAAGTCTTGATAAAGACAAATGCAAGTTCTTTGTCGAAGATTTTGGTTTGTTTTGTTTTACAGCATATCAACCTCAATGGGTTATTTAATGCTGACAAAATTTTTATTGCTGGTAATATTTTGTTTTTGTCAAAAATCTATTTCTGTTAATATTTTTCCTTCAAAAATGTATTGCCGGTAATATTTTTTTCAAAAATGTATTGCTGGTAGTATTTATTTTTTTAAAAACATTGTTTGTAATATTTCTTTTTTTTTTTAAATGTATTGCTCGTCATAGTTTTTTTTGTTTTTTTTTTGTTTTTTTTTTTCAAAGATTCATTGCTGGTAATAATTTTTTTTACAAAGTATTTCTGGTATTAAAACCTATTTTTACAATTCCATAATCTTTTTACCCCAGTTTCAGGGTTAACTATTTGCCCATAGCTGGGACCCTAACAGGTGCTACCACTCCGGGTCTAGGAGCACCGGCAATTAAGAGGTGGTTCCACACACCTCAAAACCTCCTGATCAGAGGCCTTGCTGCTGGACGTAGTTTATTGTCTTACCCAGGACATGGATGTAGTTTATCGTCATACTCAGGACGTGGATGTAGTTTATCGTCATACCCAGGACGCTTCTTTGTTGAAGAATAGTTTATTGATTTTTTTCTTATTTCCAGTACATATATATAAACCTTCCAATGCCTGAGTACTTTAAGCTTCCATAAGCCATTATCAAAGAATATTTTTAATCCTTTCACCCCAAGCAAAACAATAATGTTCCTACAAAACAAGAGATTACCGGGAGGGAAACAGAATGAGGAGAATTTAGTAGAGAGAAAGCATAGGAATGAAGAGAAGAACAGGGAAAAGATCAAGGCATTTGGAGATGTCGATTGACACTTCATTTGAATAGTTAGAAATTATATCTCACAGGGAAGCAAGTAAGGGGAAAGGAATTCCACAGACGGGAAGTGTGGGAGAAGAAGCTGTTTGAGATGAATAGATGGTTACATTTAACCGTTTTGACAGTGAAAGGGCGGGACCGAGATGCTAGCCTGGTAGCACGTTTAAAGTTTTGTAGTCCAAAAACCAGCGAAATTAGCTTGTCGGAACAGTTGCCGTGAAAATATTTGTAGAAGAGACAGAGGGAGACCACAGCATATCTGTGGGATAACAATTGTAGACTAGATTTCCTCGTTAAGTACTCTAGAAATTTCGACTGTGATGTTAAGTATAAGTTTCCTTTTTGTTTTCATTTTCTTTAAAACTTCATCAATAGTTACATGTTCAGTCCATGGTATTCTCAGCACCCTTCTGTAGAACCAGATTTCTGTCTATATTTCTGAGATGAGTTATTGTAACTATTTATACTATTTGCATCATTCTAGTATAATTAAATTTAATAAAATATAAAACAATTTATTTAATAAAATCTAAAATTATATGAAAATATATTTAAAACATAAAAACGATTATGAATAAAGATAGATCCAGTTTTACAGTAAAGTCAAAAAAATTAGACATCATACCAGTTTAGACAAGAGTAGTCATCAGTCTGCTTTACTTTTCCTTCTATGTCCCGTCTCCGATCAGAACGTTGGTGTTCATGGCTCTCCACAATTTCCTGTTTATTGATCTTAATGAATTTTCTCTTTTTATCTCTCTTGAACCCTGTTCTGTGATCCATTTACTCAAGCTCGCTAGGTATGTTATATGTTCTTTTCCTCTATCCTGCTTGCCTTTGAGTATCAAATTTTCCAAGCCCTCTTTCCTCGTTATGTGCTGTAGAAATTTTCAACTCTTGCTTCCTGAGGTTAAGTATAAGACGCTTCTTTATTTCCACTTTCTCTAAAACTTCATAATTTCTCACATGTTCAGTCCGTGATATTCTCAGCATCCTTCTGTAGAACCCCATTTCTGTTGCTTCTTCATCTGTGAGGAGATTGTCCAGCAGTCACGGCCATATAGGAGGAAAGATATTACATAACAGTTCAGTACTCTTTTCTTTGTTTCTAACGACATTTTCCTGTTTCTTAATACTTTGCTTAGCTTTTGAAATGCTTCTTTGGCTATCCCAACGTATGTTCGGATTTGGGTGTCGCACTTTCCGTCCTCAATTAAAAAAAATTTTCTAGATATTTAAATTGGTGTACTTGTTTGATTTTAAATCTATCACGGTTAGGATTTGCTAACCGAAGATTTACTCACGAACATGTCAGAGCATTCATTTATCTCCAAGGGTCACCGTGACATAGGCAGTCTATCGCTCGGAAGAGAGAAAAAGAAAAAGTCAGGGGCGTTAATTGCGGTTGCCTTTTCGCATTTCATTTCATTTCAAATTGATGTAAGTAGGCCAGGTCTCGTCTCTTTTGGCACCCGCAGATTTCATGGCAACACTTTCAGCCTTGCCTTCGTCATTTTCCTGCGTAAACTAAACTAAATATTTCTGGCGATAGGGGGCGCAGGGGAAACATGCCAGGATTGAACATCGAATTTCACCATTTGTTTTTTGTTTTATCTCATATTTGTTACAGTCTGTTTTAGGACTTTTTCTGTGTGCTTTGTAGAAGTAAAAAATCGAAAAAAAAAAAAATCAAGAAATGAAATGACCTGTCAATGATCAGAAGCTCCTGACGTACGAGGTACGAGGATGTGTTGAAAAGTGCTCGGCCTGACCCACTTCCCAAAATCTGGCCCAATGACAAAACTGCTGCTTACAATCAATTCTGACAGAGATCTCCTTCCCTCTTTCTCTCTCCCCCCACTCTCCCCCTCTCCCTCTCCGAGCTTTTGTTGCACCTAAAAAAAGAGAGAGGGCAGGAATTTTTATTACGTTAAAATTACAGATGCAGTGAAAGATCAGAGACCTTGCTGCTGGACGTAGTTTATTGTCTTACCCAGGACACGGATGTAGTTTATCGTCATACTCAGGACGTGGATGTAGTTTATCGTCATACCCAGGACGCTTCTTTGTTGAAGAATAGTTTATTGATTTTTTTCTTGTTTCCAGTACATATATATAAACCTTCCAATGCCTGAGTACTTTAAGCTTCCATAAGCCATTATCAAAGAATATTTTTAATCATTTCACCCCAGCAAAACAATAATGTCCCTACAAAACAAGAGATTACCGGGAGGAAACAGAATTAGGTGAATTTAGTAGAGAGAAAGCATAGGAATGGAGAGAAGAACGGGGAAAGGATCAAGGCATTTGGAGATGTCGATCGATACTTCATTTGAATAGTTAGAGATTATAGCTCACAGGGAAGCAAGTAAGAGGAAGGGAGTTCCACAGACGGGAAGTGTAAGACATGAAATTATTGGAGTAGAGGAGACAGTTTCGACAGTAAAATGTTGGAACTTAGATGCCAACCTAATAGAACGTTTAAATTCATGCAATTTGGGAAGCGACGAATGTAGCTCGTCGGATCAGTTACTGTGAAATTATTTGTAGAAAAAAAAACAGAGGGAAGCGTCGGTACGTCTGTAAGAAAGCAACTGTAAACGAAGGGTCAATCACATTGTATATCCATCTCTGGATTTTGTCGAGGACCTTAAGACGAACATCGGGGCCTCCAGACCATATATGGCAGCAGTATTATATGCAAGGTCGAATGATTGATTTACAGATTTGAAGGATGGACTCGGGCGAGAAAAACTTTCTGGCGCGGCACAGAGAACCAACTTTCCTTGCGGTAGATGAAGCTATTCATTCAATGTATCTGTTCCATCTCAGGTCAGTGGACAGCGTGAGACCATGCGGGCGTAACGAGGCGCTCTCGAGGAGTTGGGAATCAGTCATTCTGATGGGGGGCAGGAAGAGATCTCTGTTGTGTGAGACCGAGCAGTCGCAGAGAAGTGCTCACGTGGGGTTGAGCATCGGACATTCTATTGGGAGGCAGGGAGGGTTCTCCGTAGCGGGTAAAAGAGAGCAGTTTTGTTTCTGAGGCATTAAAGTTAACCAGCCATTTCTTGCCTCAGTCAACAACCGATTGGAAGTCCTTTCCGAGACCAACGGTCAAGTTAATTTTGCCAGCGATACCGGATTTGTTATTGAGGCAGGAGTAAATAGTAGTGTCGTCTGCATTAGATGCCTATTGGGAACTGATGACATCGGGAAGATCGTTAATGAAGACCAGGAACAGTGTAGGGCCCAGAATAGAGCCTTGGGGAAAACCTGCGTTCGTGAGAAAGGAACTGGAGAAGAATCCATTAAGTACGACTTTCATTACAAGGTTTGACAGGAATGATTGTATTAAGTCAAATAATCGTCCTGAAATTCCGTATCCTTAAAGTTTCACGTCTCTTTACTCTTGTTCCCATTCTCTGTAACTCCTTGGATGCTATTGCCTGGGGTGAAATAATTTTTTTTTCAACCAATAATATCCCACCAGAAGGTTTATTTGATAAACAGTCACTACAAGGGCAAATACTACCCCAAATACCCGCGGACATAGTTGTAGACCTACTACGTGTTATTTTTGGACCGTTTAAAAAATAATTATTACTCCTTTCACCACTCCCGCAAATTCAAGAAAAAGATTTTCGCAAGCCAGTGTGAAATCATTTTCTAACTAGTGAAAACCTTGTATTCACAAAGTTTGCAGCTCTATGTGAAATTAAAGTGCGGATCCCCATTAACGATATAAAAATAGAAGTGTACTGCTGCTCGAGGCTCACAGCAACTTAGGACGTCAGTTTGATCTACACGTGCGTGCGTACACACGCACTTACACACATGCACAAAATGAAGAGATGACAGCAGCTGCCGACTAAGGCTTTGTCTACGAACTCACGAGCACATTAGATTGACCGTCATAAAGTAAGTTCATACATTTTATGCTGCACTACGAACATTTAATTGCTTTATAAAACAAACTTAACTACATTTTATTGTTATTGTATATTTCAGAAAATAATATATAAATATTATTTCAACTGACGTTCTGCTTCTAACTTTCCTTCAGAAAATAACCTTTTTGTTTCACTTAAAAGATGCGTTGTTGTTATTAAATGTTTTGAACCCCGATACTCAGATAGCAACAAAAACTTGGGTAGACGGGTCCCAACCGTATCAGCATTCGTTCATAGAACTATATCACTGTTGTTTGAAGCTTGAAGATGTGTTGTTGTTAAATGTTTGGAGTCCTAACCCCCAGATAGCAAGAAAAACCTGGGCAGTTCGGATCTCAACAAAAAGACAATAAAAGAACAGATTTCAGTATGACTAAAGATTGCAATTGATGTTGCATTGAAATGTTTGAAGATTGTAAATGGCGGGAGAGCAAGAAACCCGTAGAGAGTTTCACAGGTGAAAAGTGTGTGAAAAAAAAACTTTTAGAATAAAACTTACGGTTACATTTAACTATTTCAACAGTAAGACGATGAGACCTAAATGCCAATCTAGTAGCAGGCTTTAATTCATGCGGCCGAGGTAACAAGGAGGAGAGCGATATTTATTCTGCTCTGTACAGAAGTGTGGCACAAGGCCAAAATGGGGAATGGGGAAAAGGACGGTCTTCTTTTGTCTTAACGTTAAACTTAGCTGACCCAAACATACCGCAATATCCCCAATATGAAAACAACGTATTCTTACTTACATTTCTTACTACACCCCCGATAATACCGCATTGTCTCTATGAAACTCCTAACTTGTCCCATAAGTACAATTCATTTGTCTGTAGTGGGGATAAAACAACAAATTTAAAAATCTAACCCCACTGGATATTTACAAAAATGTCCAAAAAAGGAGGAGAGCGATATTTATTCCGTTTAATACAGAAATGTGGCACATGGCCAAGGTGGGGATTGGGGAAAGGACGGTCTTCTTCTGTCTTAACTATAACTTAGCTGGCCACAAACACTGACCCAAACGTACAACAATATTCCTTATACCAAAACAACGCATTCTTACTTACCTTTCTTACTACATCTACCATAATATCTTATTGTCTCCATAAAAATCCTAACTAGTCCCCAGGTATACAATTCATTGTCTGTGGTGGGGAGGGGAATAAAGCAACAATTTAAAATCTAGCCCCAATGAGTATTTACAATATGAATACAAATCTATTCACAATAAACTAAACAAAATAATGTTAGTAATAATCCCCGCCACCGCAATCCATAAATGTCGCAGAAACATCAGGGAGGAGAGCTTATTAAACAAAGTGTGATGAAAATATTTATAGAAAAGGCAGAGGGAAACCTCGTCACAACGGTAAGAAATTGACTGAATTCGAGATGTTGGTCAGGACCAATCACCTTACAGACACTACTCTGGATTTTGTCGAGATTCTCGACATATTTTTTATTTATTTATTTATTTATTTTTTACTAATATTCACCTAATCTAAGGCCCGAGAGCTACTCGAGGTAGAGGTTTACTGAGTGGAGTTGTATTAGCATAAGAAAGGACAAGAAGTGAAAACATTTTAGAGCTCTGGCTGGGACATAGGAACTATAGAGTTGAAGTAGAATTTAGAAGGAGCCGGAAACCCAATCCTAAGCAGGAAACACATATATATAAACCCCTACACCTGTTCAAAAAACATGGGAAAGAGTATAAACCGGGCGATAGGTGAACCTATCTACTCCTATTGAGAAAGGGAAAAATAGTAATAATACTGAATAAAATTTCAGATTTTAGGCGGAGACGTCAGGCGTACAGAGCTGAAAGAACTGGGTCGCGATCCTAAACAAAAACACAAGGGATAAACCTCTACTCCTGTTCAACAGACCGAGGTGGGTGTATGAATCAAACGATAGGATAGCAGACGCGCTCGATCAGATATGACATCAATATTCAATGCATGGATAAATGGTAGATTTGTTTTGTTCGTTTGTATGTGTGTGTTTTTTTCAGTTTTATCGTTTTTCAAATATCCCTTCTTTTCTACAGTTAAGTGCCATACGTGATACACACTTGGACGATTAAGTCACTTTTCATGACTTACCCCGCAGTAGGTTACCGTTTCTTTCTGAGGTAGACTGGTTGCTAACCAAGGCCATAGGACCCTGTCTGTCCTGCTATATTAGATCCATAGCTGTGGGAGAAGAGTATTTGCGCGTAAGTGAATGTAACGAACCCGACTGGAATTCGAACTCGGTTCTCCGATTTCTCATTTCTCATTAATATTACTATTATTGACTTTAACATTATTACTATTATTAGCGCTACCGTTACAATTATTATTAATTTTAATATTACTATTATTACAATTACTATTAACGTTAATGAAATTACTATTATAAAAATTGATATTTCTATTATTGTTAACATTAATATTCAGGGCCTCCAAGATAAATTTCGCAAGGCAGTAGAAGACTACTTTGGGGCCCCGAGGCAGGCAAACATTTTTTCTCAAAATTGAGGATATGCTGTCCAGTGGATCTACATGTAAAGTCTCATAAATACTTTATTTCCATGATCAGATATAACATAAAGTCCTTGCGAAACAAAATAGTAATAGTAATACATACAGGCATATGATGTCTCGACAATTCTGCTGTACGGTAGTCACACCATTACGTTAATTGACGCATCTATGCATCTACATTCTTGTTGTTATATTTTTATACAACTAAGCCTACAATAATTAATAATAAAATAAAAAGAAGTAAGTGTGTTTTGATAAATATAAGTGATATTTGTGTATGTGAATGTATGGCTGGTGTAGTAGATAGTGCTTGTTCTTGAGGAGGGATGTGTGTTCCATGGTTGCTGTGGGGCCATTCTTAGTTCTTGGATCCCGGAACAAAGTACCGGCTGGTGCCCCTTCACATCAGCACTGTTGATATTACTAGTATTAACGTTAATATTACTACGACTATTAACATTAATATTACTACCATTACAGAATGTCCAATAAAAAAACTAAAAAAAAAAAACAGCAAATTTATTATCACTGTTTTATCTTTCAGGAATAATTGACCTTGAATGACCTTGAATAAATTTCTTGAATATTTATGACCTTGAATAATAATTCGACACTCGCATAACCGCTTAACTCTGATTGGTTCTTTTATGATTCATTAAATGCTATTCGATTTTGTGACTTGTCGTCTAAAGGTTATTTGCAGATAACTTTCGTCTTTCGTTCTGCTTTCTCGTATGGCGAAACAACTCGCTAATTTTTAGCGTCAAGTTATCGTACTTTATAACGAAGAACATCAGACTCGGTGATTCACGAAATGTGCAGAAATTCTTCCATAATTTTTCAGTCCCATTAATTGTCACCAATTTTCAATGGTTGCCTCACGTGTTTCTGAATTTACCGCCATTTTTACTGGGCACCCTGTACTGCAATTATTATTAACTTTAATATTGTATTATTAGCATTGATATTGCTGTTCTTACTGTCACTAGGATTACAACTACGAGTCGTAAAGATTACTTGTGGCGATTCAGCGTGGTGTAATATTTAACGAGGGAGGCTGGTTGATTATTATTAGGTTGGTGCAAAAATAATATCGCTTTTGTCGTTAAAAAATACGTCAAAAAACGATATTATTTTTGCACCAACCTAATACTACTAGGTGGTAATTCTTCATGGGCCCTTCATATTTGCCAAACTAAGCTGTGCAAAAAAGTTTACCCGTAGTCGATTTCCTCGGTTACATAACGAAGTAATCATGCCGATTCCACGAAACAACATTTTTCTTACTGCGAGATTATTATCTAATGTTCTGCTATTTAGAGAATACCAAAAGCTGCGTGAGAATTATACAAGTCTGAAGAGCTTCCCTGATGCCAAACCAAGTGGGTAGTCTTCTCCCCTCTCTCTCTTTCTCCACCACACACAGAGAGAGAGAGAGAGAGAGAGGTTGCGTGTGGGTAATACAAAAAAAAACTTCCGTTATTTCTGTTTGGATTTCTGGAATGAGGAGTTATCATTATTTGCATCATTTACTATTGTCTTCATTTTTTAAGGCCGGAGAGCGCAGTGACCGAAAAGATGTGATAATAACAACAAAGATGAGGACAATATTACGCGGGTAAATAATGTTAATAAACTCTAGGTTACATAAAGGAGAAACTGTTCAAATTAATGTTGAATCTTAGGTAGAATTTTCTATGGAGATATATTTCCACTTGGATATTATTTCGAAACATTTTGAAGAAGCAGTCTTGTGTTATGTCACGAGTTTTTTTCTTTCTTTCTTTTTTCCGGGTCCTCAAGTTGACATGAAAGAAATTTAATCGCCATCACCGAACATCAAGTAGCAGCAAATCTCCTCAAATAAATCCCCTGTATTTTTGTTAGCATACTTGTTGATTTCGTGGATAGGTCGTAGAATTTTCGGGTAATTTGCTTTTTAAGCCCCGCTCTAAGTATCTAATAAAAATTTGCTGAATAGTTGTAAATGTATGTGCTTAATTCGAAAATAACAAAGAAATTTTGATAAAATCTACCTTTTTGGAGTTATCGACAATAGAAGTTCTATTTCTCTTACCCTGAATGAATTTTCCTCTCTCCATTGCTCATTTGGGAAGACAGTGGCGATTTCGACTTGTTCTCTTTCTCGCTGAATAAATCAAAAGGGTTTTTCAGTGATTCTTACGACAAATGGTGTCAAGATGGCTAAACGTCTTATCCGAAAACCTGGAAAAAAGAAACTCAATTAGTTTAGTGGTTTTGTAGATATTAAACATTTTGTGGCATGGAAAATGATGCTGTTGCACGATTTGGACAATTTTGCACACACGTTATATATAAAATAAAATTATATATAAATACACACAGATGTTTGGTAGGACTTAATATATATTGATTCCAAAACATTAAATTATTAATGGGTATTCGCCATACTAAGTATTGAAAACATGTTTTAGCATGGGCTTTTTCTCAGTGCTGCGTGAGGTTAATCCCGATTATCGTTTGAAGGTTTCGGCGTCTGTATATATTAAATCCTACGAGCCATCTCTCTTTAAGGAAGTGGCTGGTGTGTTTAAAAGTAATTAACAGTTAATATATTTTTGTTTGCATTGTCTGATCTGCGTAATTTTTTAAAACTATTTTACTTTTTCTGTTCTCGAGAACTCCTTCCGAATTTTGCTTATAGGGTGAATTATTAATACTAGCAGTACACGTGAACATTTCAAGGTTTTCCCATTTTAATTTTCTGATGAATCGTAATTCTAAATTAAACACCTTACGGGTTCCAACACATAAATATCCGTGGAATTTCCTCAGTTGCATCGTTAAATATTTGAGCTTAACAATTTTAACAAAATATTACGATAGCAGTCTTAAATATCAATTCATGTCGTAATTGGAAGAAGTAAGGGGATACAAATGAGAAGCTTCAAAAATGACAAGGTTTTCTATTTCACTGAAGCAGACGCTATCGTCTTTTCTACTTTCTCTTCTATTATTTTATTTTTATTTTCTTTCCTTTTTTTTTTCTGACGAATCTGTCGATGGTCAAGCAAGTTTTTCCTTGTTGTTCTTCACTATTGTATCAGGTCTGCTGGATTTAATTTCTTTACCTAATTTTGATTGGACTGTTCCAGAGAATAGTTGCTTGATTTTTTTCTGTTACAGTTGATGTTCTTAGTACACGTCTTTGATACCAGAATGCTTACAGATTGTGAAGATACGCTGTTGCTTTATTGTGCCTTTCAATGTATTCTGTTTTGGCCAATTCAGCGCATCCAGGGACTATATGGCTGATTGTTTCTACTTGGTTACTGTATATTTTGCATATTGCATTGGTGTTGACTTTCAAGATCTTGTTTCCTTAGTAATTGGTTTTAAAACACTGGTCCTGGGCAACAATAATAAATTCTTCTGTATCAGATTTTAGGCCATCTGTCCTCAACCATCGGATTGCTTGGGCTTGGTTCACATCTTTATCAGGGACGCGTGTTGGTTACTGCCCGTGTTGAATTCTTCTTCTTATTATTATTATTATTATTATTATCTTTTATTTTTTTGTGAGGGGTGATGTAAGGGAGAAACGGCTCGGAATGAAACATCGGAGAACCAAGTTCGAATTCCAATCGAGATCGTTACATTCATTGGCGCGCAAATAACATTGGGAAAAGGTGTGAATCCGTCTACTCCCCCCACCCCAGATAGGACCTGTACCCGGAAAATTAGTTATTCTCAAAAGAATTATTAATTCAATATTAATTCGTCAAAATAAAATAAAAATATTCTTACAATCTAAAATATGTTTCAGCTTTAAATAACTAAGAAAAGGTCGATAAGTCGTAAAAAACGAGTCTATCGATCAATTCCTTCGTTCGCTTTTCATTTCCACTCGGAGTGTTCGCCATCAAATCGTGCCAACTCGGACAAAATAGCACCTTTCGTTAAATATCTGAAGTATCAAGTAACTCAAACTTTTGAAGCGATGTGGCACAAGGTTTTATTCTGATTTTCTCAAAGTAGGACTTTAATACCCGGTGGTATAAACCCCCAACGCCTCAATGATAACTGGGACAATAGGGACCTGAACGGTCGTGCGACAAATCTGGAGGTTAGTGTATTTCTTGAACGTGTCAATTTCTTTGGCCTTGATAGGATGGTCACCAGGAACAGTCACGCTGATGAGGAGTCATTTTTTTTTTCTTGTCAAGAACGATGATGCCTGGTTTGGTGGCCTCAAGGAAACTGTTTATTTGCATGTTGAAATCCAACAAGATCTTCATTATTATTATTATTATTATTATTATTATTATTATTATTATTATTATTATTCACAACAGAATTTTAAAGTAGATATTAATTAGAAGCCAAGTGATGCTGTCGTGTCTTATTGAAATTATTACGAGTCTTTCGGCGTAACCCCCAGCTTTGGACGAGTCTCTTGCCATTGTTACAACGATCCATGTGACTGACTGAAAAGCAACCAATCAGAAGGCCACTTACTAAAGTTGTTTTGTCCCGATCTGCTCGCCATATTTGAATCTTTCTCCCTCTTTCCCACGTTGGCTTTCAATGAGTAGCACGTAAAAAAAACAAAACAAAACAAAAAAAACAATGCTCTCGGAAAAATAAAAACTTACCAACAAATCTGTGGAATCCGGGATTGTAGCGCTTACACAACGTGAAGAAATATCTTCTCAATCCTCAGGAAGTCCGGACGTTGAGACATCGCTGCCACTGACACAACGACAAGAAATCACAAGACCTCAAAGAACTGTTAACTGAACGTTTCTTTTCTGTGACAAGTCCGCAAAATACCATTTTTTTTGCAACACCATTATTGTAAACCTCCCCCACCCTTTCTCCTTTTCTCTCTTCTGTTATACTCATAAAAGGTTTGAATTTCAAAGGTTTGATTTCGTTCTTTTTTTTCTCACACCGTGTCACATCACCGAATTATACACTTTTACTTCAGCGGTAATTAATTATCTTTGCGAACGAACTTAAACGGCTAAAATACCAACAGGCTTCGAAGGATATCCTCTATAAAAACATTTTTTTCCTTTTTTGTGATTTTTGTTTTTTGTCATTTCAAAACATGAAGCGAACATAAATTATTTTTAATTAATTCTATTTAATTATTTTGGTTAAAAGCCCTACATTAATTTGCTTTTCTTTTTTTTTTTTCGTAAATTCATTTCAGAATCCAAACATTTCTCCCCTTTGTTTAAAAACGTTAATCTCGGAGACACCTTAAATTGTCAAGTAAATAGCACCATTAATGACATACACTAACTTATCCATTCAAGACATTCAATTTGTAACAAACTAGAATCGCGAATGGGTTAATTAATAATTCAATGTGTTTCGCTCTAATGCTACGTTCGTCACGACCTTAGGGTTCGTCTCCACCCTGTCTCAACATATTCCGCCTTTGATGTTTTACTTGTGTCTGTGACTTTGATGAATTTTAAGACCAGCTGGAGACCTACACAATATTCCATATACAAAGAAGAAAGAGGGACGCCGATAGAATTTAAATTTTTCTTTGAGCTTATCCTTATATCTCAATTGGTATGTATGTATTGTACACATAAGACAAAGTGGAGAAAGCCTTTTAAACACTTACTGGAAATATTAACGCCAGTGAAAAACCGAGCATAACCTTCCTAACGAGCTTGTGTTAGCAGAACAGAGATTAGGAATGTTAGCAAAAAGAAACTTTACTAAGAGTCACAAAGGACAGAAAGTTGTGGAGAGCCATAGTCATCTACTTTCTGAAAGAAGAAAAGCGTTAGTCATACAACTATTAATGTTTGAAAAGTAATAGACACTTTCGTAATAGAAAAAAAAACAATGGTATGAGACTTTAAAATAAAAAATGTATAGGCGGAGATTCGGGGTTCTCTCAAAGTTTAGGTAATTGTAAAAATCAAATTACTTTAAAAATATAATAGAAAAGCAAATATATATTACTAGCGGCATGGCCCGGCGTTGCCCGTGCTTGATTCCAAAATCGTACGACTCATACAGCAATCGCTATCACTTGACTTAAAATATTTTTGCCCTTCATTGCCTTTAAATGAGTGCCCTTTGCCGTGCTGATCTTGCTACATGCCTTACTTTTTGCCTATTTCACACTGCGAATTTTTTTTTAAGCTCTATAGTAAAAATTAAATCTGTTACGAAAAAAGAACTAAACAAAATGAACGCAAAACGATCAGCTTTAAAAAAAAGGGACTCGTAACTGGAAAAACCGAATGAAAAAAGAATGTTAACAACAAATACTTTTTCACACCCATCCCAATTCTGCGGAATCAGAATCAACGTTGAGTTTAAGCAAGCGAATGAGCCAATTGGAGTAAAGTGCTATGCAGATTTAAATTTTTCCCACTTGTGATAAATGCAGCTATCGATTTTTTTTTTTTTTTGCTTGCTAGTTAACATTCGTGTCAGTCAGCTGTTGGCACTCACGCTGGCCAATATAATCTTCCTGCCTATTCGTGGCAGCCAGCTATAGGCTCTCACTCTGGCCAGTAGAAAATGGCCGCAAACTACATGAAAACTGCCGTAGAAGCATGAAAAAATCGATTATTTCCACTATCGATGGGAGTTGGGAAATGCAAAATCGGTCTTGGCCTTCCCGCTAACTTTGTAAATTTGGTGCAAATCCGTCGAAAATTGCGACCGTGGATTCGTTACACACACACACACACACACACACACACACACACACACACACACACACACACACACACACATCCGGCCTTTTATAGATAGAGATTTTTTTCGCGGATAATAGCATTATTTATATTGTTCGGACTGTTATTTTCATCTTTGTCATATTCACAACGTTTCAACTGTTGTACACTCCGATCTTCTTCAGGTGATTGGAATTTCGAAACGAAATACCAAACGCATGAAGAAGGCCGGAGCGTACAACGGTCGAAACGTTGTGAATATGACAATGAAGTTGAGGATAACATTTCGAATAATGTAAGAATGTAAATAAAATAATACCTCATCTCAGAGATATAAACAATTAGCTAGTTATAATATGAAACGTTTGGTTGGTCATAAAACGTTCCCTGATATTTACTATATAGTAATATAGTATTAAATTAATGGAACAGACATTATCTTCTTTCTACTGGATTTATAGAAATTGGTCATTCTTGCTGAAGCATTATTGGGTGTAAAATATAACGTGAAAGAGAGGTTTAATAAGATAATTCTGCATTTTAAATCTCTAAGATAAAAAAATAAAACCTATCTTTATTTCAAATTGTCCATTCACTTACGACCAAACAGAAAGCCAAGGATAAAGTTTTGAGTGAAAAAGTATCTCTTTGGATTCTTTCTGATCCCTTTTTATATTTTACGGTCAATGTCACGTATACTTAAATAAAGTGACCAGATTACCCACTTTGTCAAAGTTTGATTTTGTAGTAGAAGTATCCACTATTTCGAGACGACTCCGACACACCCTGAAAACAGTTGTATTACTCTAAGAGGATCTTGATAAACTGCCCCTATGGCTACTCAGACTTTGGCACGAAAATAAAATTTAAATAAACCAATTAGTATCCAGTGGGCCTAATATTTATTTGGGATCCATTTTGTCCTCATGTAAAGAGTGCCAAAATTGAGCGATATCATTTAGTTTATATCTCAGGAGATTCCAGAGTAAATGCCTTTATCTACTCACTTGGCATTGTCCAACATTTGGGAAAAACCAAAAGGATATATAATAATTATGAATCAGTCATATTTAATTCTGCCTTGACAGTCGTGACCAACTTTTCAGCTTGGAAGTAAAGGGTACTAAAATATATTGAGGGAAAATATACAATGCTGGTATTTGTAATAAGATATTTTAAAAATGTTAAAAATATTTTAATACGCCGTATATTAAATGGAGGACAAACAAAAATGCTTAAACTTGTCAAACTGCTTTAATTGCAAACACTTCATTTATAAGCGTTTTGCAGTGAACACAAAACAGGAGAGAAAGGGAACTGAGCAACACCGTCTATCATTACGAGTTATAAAAGCGGATTCGGTGCCTTTCCTGCGCCGTGCTTTTCCTCAGATTAAACGTCAAATGTAGACAATACCGTATATGTTTTTGTTTTTTTTTGTTTTGTTTTTTAATAATCAACTATGATTTTCGCTAACATAAAGTTCCGGATATGCGAATAGCTAAACGATTATGGGCGAACCGAGATCAAATTCGCGCATCGCCTGTTGCGTCTACTTTCGTACTAACGCCCTTAACAAAGACACTAATTCATTTTTTTCTCTTGCACCAAGCATCGGTTAATACCAGAGTAGACACGACTCGCTAGCCTTGCGTAGAAGCCAATCTAAGAGAAGCACAACTCTGTGAGTGTGATGAATCTGTGGAGAGTCGTGATCGCCTACATCCTAAAGAGACATGGTACTTGAAAAGAATAGTAGAGCTAAGATTTTTCCGCAAGTTATACTTAAAGAATATTCACGTACTGGTAATAAAATGCTAAGTAATCTTTAAAGGCTTTTCTAACATTGTGCAAAGGATAGCATTGTGAACTTTCCATCAAGCGAATAAGTGTTATTAGGTTGGTGCAAAAATAATGTCGTTTTCTCACATATGTTACTATGTGAGAAAACGACATTTTTGCACCAACCTAATACTATGAGTTTTTAGTTAATTTTTTACGTATTGTTAAGAAAAAAATCTTATTTTCTTTTCTTTCTTTTGCTTTTATATATTTTATTTTCTATAATTTTTCGTTTCTTTTCATTGTCTTTTTGATTTCATAGTTTTTACGTTTAAGTTCGTTATTTTTAATTTTGTCTTCTTTCTATTTTTCTTTCTTTTTGCGTGTCTTTTACAAAAACTTATTAAAAATTTAATAAAAATATTTTTTTATTTTTCATTTTCTACTGCATTTTCACCTCTTTTCACCACATCTTATGGATCTATTCATTTTCTTTCTTTCAATTCTGTTGGGTTCTTTCTTTCTCTCTTTCTTTCTCTCTTTCTATAATTTTTGTTTCCTTTCTTTTTTCATTCTTTCCTTAAACAATCCTTGTTTTTTCTGCTTTCTTTCTTTCTTTCTTTCTTTCTTTCCTTCTACAATCCTTGTTTTCTTTCTTTCGACAATAATTCTTTTCCTTTTATTTCTTTAATTCTTTTTTCCTTTGTTTTCTTTCTTTCTTTTCCTTCTTTCTTCAGTACTTGCTTTCCTCTTCTTTCTTCAATGCTTCTTTTCCTTTTCTTACTTTCTTTCTTTCTTTCTTTCTTCAGTACTTGTTTTCCTTTTCTTTCTTTCTTTTTTCTTTTTCTTTCTTTCTTTCTTTCTTCCATCATTGTTTTCCTTTTCTTTCTTTCTTTCTATCTTTCTTTCTTCAATCCTTGTTTTCCTCTTCTTTCTTCAATGCTTCATTTCCTTTTCTTACTTTTTGTTTTCCTTTTCTTTCTTTCTTTCTTTCTTCAGTACTTGTTTTCTCTCTCTTTCTTTCTTTCTTTCTTTGTATAATCCTTTTTTCTTTTTCTTTCGAAAATTCTTTCTTTCTACAATACTTGTTTTACTTTCTTTCTTTCGTTTTTTTTTAACTTCCTCTTCCTCCTTTTTCCTCCTTACTTTTCGGTTTTTGTATTTAATAAATCTCCAACATTCCTAATATTTAAATAAAAACCGTAAATCCTTCAAACTAGATTTTTTTCCCAAACAAATGTCCAGATTGCATTGTTTATTTTTCATATAAAAATAAAAAAGAAATTTCGAACGCGATTATTTCCTTATTTTATTCAGTTTTGCCTTTCTTTTATACGCGTAAAGAAAACAAAATTCTTCTACAAAAAATAAACAAGAAATGTTCTCCGATTCTCAAATATTTCCTCAAAGCGGATGCGTGTAAACAGAATAGCGACTCTGGGAAGGCGAGAGCTTGTGTAGGTTTTCATTTCTAGGTTAAGGAATTTGTCTACGCTTCCGCTTAAAGTCTGACTTAGAATTGGAGAGAATGCCTGGCTCGTCTAGCCCAAGACTACAAGTTTGGAACACACTGTAGAACCGAACATACAACACAGTAGGCAATAATAGGTCAATAACCAGTATCTCACGTTAAAGAACTTTTAAAATAGATGCGAAATGAGATCGATAGATTCTCGATTCATCGATAGATATACGGTGATTGGTAAGTACTTTCAGTCTGTGAGCGCTCTTCAGATTACTCAAACGTATTGAGCAAATATATATATATATATAGATACATACATACATACATAAGTAGTGTGGACATAGAAATCAATAGTGCATGGTGACTGTGTGTAGTTGATTAAAACTACAGAAGAACTCAAAATTGATCGCTGCATTTATGTATTGCATTAATATTTAAGCTTACATTTTAAAAGTTCAACGATAATTCTTCTGCCACCACAACTTAAAGACAATTTGATGTACGTAGGTCCTTACTTTCCGTACAAATCATTTTTTTTTTCATTAACGTGCAACTTTCATTAGATTTCGCAATTACTTTCAATTATTCCCAAATTTAT
>OZ010583.1:39313873-39353873 GCA_963932145.1 Acanthosepion lycidas | reverse complement strand
GAGAGCTATTTTCCTGAAAAATTGTTTTAATAGAAAGATTTCAAAACTTTCTACCGGCGGTAGCGCCGAACGTTTTCTTTACAGTTCAATTGGGCAATCCGTAAGAGAATATAACTCGACTGGAATTGGCCACCCATCTAGTAATGCTCTGGATCGACGTTGCTTAACTTCAGTGATCGAACAAAAACCGGTGTTTCAACCTGACATAACCGTAAACACAAAAATGTCTAAACTGTTACAGATCATTCGTTAGAGATGGCTTTGAGCGAAGGAAGCCAGCATGTCTTAACGAGGACTATCCTTCTTCAAAACTTGTCGACTGGTGCTCCACTCACAAACGAACTATAGCAGATAACAAAAACACATCAGCCAGTTATGTGCCATGCGTGATACACACTTAGGCGATCATGTATCTTTCGATACATGACTGACAAGGTAGATTTTTCCCGCAGTAGGTTGTCATTTCTTTTTTCAGTAGACCAGTTGCCATCCAAGGCTATAGAACCCTATCTGTCTTGCTATTTACCCATAGCTGGGGGAGACGAACATTATTAGCAATGTAATGGATTCGACTGGAAATTGAACTCGGATGTCCGATTCCTCGATCCGAGCCGCTATCCATTACTCCAATGTGCCTCTATAAAACCACATCACTTGTTCAATTTCGACAACGGCAACAACTAAAATAGATTTTACAAGTAAATCGAAGAGAAAATAATGACATTATCAAGATGTTGATATTCCACAACGCTTCAAACAAAAGGTTAGAAAGGAACACTCCCATCAATTCTGTTAAGAGCGATAACAGTTACTGAGCTTGAGAGAGCTACTTTTCTGAAAACTTATTTTAATAGAAAGATTTTAGAAATTTCTACCGACGGTAGCACTTGCTGCTTGGCCAGTTAATGTCGAATGTTTTTCTTATAGTTCTAATCGGCAATCGATGCCAATTTTCTTTATTCACGTTTCCAATCATTCAGTCAGAGTACCAAGGGTAGCAAAGACAACAGGTATGATTGTGACCCTCTTCAACTTCTAAAGCATTGCCAATTAAAACTTCAATGGGTCATAGTTGATCATTTTCTCGCGTTATCCTTGTATCAAGAGCATACGGGGAATCAATGATTTTTCTTTTTCTGTTTTTTCTCTCCCACTAATATCTCCTGTTTATGGTGCTAAACGAAAGATAAATTATTATTAGGTTGGTGCAAAAATAATGTCGTTTTTGACGTATTTTTTTTAACGTCAAAAACCGACGTTATTTTTGCACCAACCTACTATTATTATTATTATTATTATTATTATTATTATTATTAGGTTTTGAATTTACTTGTTTTACATGCTGCCTCAATTTGCAGTTAACCTGGCTACATGCAACCGTAAATTCTATGCTCACGTTTTATTTTCTCGCACTTCTCACTTGTGGAACTTCTTTCCGGCTCCATGGTTTCCAGCCAACTTTAATCTGTAAAAATTTTAATGTAATGTCAATCGGTATCTACTGTCCTACTGATTTTTTTTTCTTTTGCTGCTTATTATTCTGTTTCTAATTCCCCCCACCCGAACCTGTAATCCCTTGTGTTTCAGTGGTTGTAATGCCTTGCCGGGGATGGGGTGATACCGATTAAAAAAAAAAAGTTTCAACTAGAAACATCTATGTCCATCACTTTCCATATTATTCTTGCCTATCCTAAGGGTTTCCTTTCGATAACAGACTCATTGAGCAATCGATGCCAATTTTCATTATTCATGTTTCCAAATATTTCATTCAGCGTACCAAGAGTAGCAAAGACAACTGACCCTCTTCAATTTTCAAATCATTGCAAATGGAAACTTCAATGGGTCATGGTTGATCATTTCTTCTCGCTTTCCTTGTCTCAAAAGCATACGGAGAATCAATGATTGACCATTATTTTTTCTGTTTTATCTTCCACCAATATGCCCGATTTGTTGTGCTAAATGAAAGATAAATTATTATTATTATTATTATTATTATTATTATTATTATTATTATTTCTTTTCTGTTTACACTTTGCCATCCGGGTTCCTACAAAAGACCTAAGGTGAGAAATGGCTTCATAACATTTTCCACTGATCATTTTATAAATAAATAAAGAAAAAAGAAAAAAAATAACCTAAGATCACTCACATTTTACATAGAAGTTCTTCATAATGTGTGAGCTGTAGTTGTGAGTACAATTTTTTGTATTTCTTTAAGGCATGTGCTACCAGGAATCCTTTGATTGCTCTGTCTGTGTGCATTGTAAAGTCCCATAAAATTATTACAGGTTCTATCTCTGTAACCGGGTCTGGGTGATATTCATACCAGTTTCTTACAGTTTCCTTCCCATAAATATTACATATTTTCTTGTGGTTTTGATCACTCGTTTTACTAGATAGCCGAGGTGCATAATTCGTTCACATTTTCTTATTTGGATCCTGACACACCAATAACAATTGAGATTGTCTGAGTTTTGATTGATTATTACTGTTATTATTTATAGGTACGGTGGAGTAATGGATAGCGACTTGGACTGAGGAATCGGAGTTCGAATTCCAGTCGAATCCATTACATTTACTTACGTGCTAATACTCTTGGGAAAGGTATTAATCCTCTTCTCCTCCCAGGTATGGGTAAATATCAGGACAGACCGGGTTCTGTATCCTCGGATAGCAACTGGTCTACCGCAGAAAGAAATTGCAACCTACTGCGGGAAAAATCTGTCTTGTCAGTCATGTATCGAAAGATACATGATCACCTAAGCGTGTATCACTCATGACACATAACTGACTGACTGATTATTATTATTATCATATTTAACATGCTCTTCGACTTGGCCGGTTGAGACACAACACTAGAGCTGTTCCAAGCAGTGCTGCCACCTGCGCACACCCAAGGTGTTCTCCGAGGGAGAAAGATTCCTGGAAATAGTCCCAACTCCGCCAATACAAAAGGGAAAATTGCAGCTGCTGGTTGGTATATTACTCTGATTTCCCCTGACAAGCCTTTGACCGCTTGAATTTTCGCTTGCTCCGCTCTCATAGTGTCAAAAGGTACTGCAAAGTCAGAATCCAGTCATTGTGCACAATGATATCAGGGAGATTGCTCTCCAAGCGTTTGTCAGATGGTCGCATCCCACATTATTACTATTATTGTAAAATTTGGCCCGTATGGTGTACCATACATTACTAGTGACACCCGTTAGCTGTCGCCTTTGTATACATTTATCTAGGCTTGCTTATTTATCTCTCATTTGTTATCTTTGTCGGTTCAAGGTCACTAGGTCGCAGTTTCAAAATCCGACCCCAAATTCTTGAACTACTGTTTACACAGAAAGTTTTAATGTAAATCTAATATTTTTAAGATGGATTAAAATCTGTATATCAACAGTCCTTTTTATTTTATTTTTCCTCTCCCCAATTTAATTTTACGCCCAGTCATTTCCCTGATTTGACTAAGTGGCCAGACTATTAGACTAGTGTCTGAGATATTAAAGGTCCGATCCCAGCAGTTGAACTGATCTTTCTGTCGTCTAAATATCGCTAACATTTGTATGTGAACTTAATAGCCTATAAAGATTAGGATGGACTAAAATAATGATGTCGAGAGTGGGCGGCATCTCCACCCTAGGGACAGGAAAAAGATGAGTGGTGGGGTAAGAAAAAGTGGGCAACGAGAGGGTATCAGTGATACATCTGAACTATAACATACACCACACACACACATTGAACCTGAAGTGTATCTTGCCTTCACTTTACATTGTACCCAATTTATATAACAATTATTATGGAAAATACTAACATACTCAGTTGACATGCAATACTAACACCAAGAAAATCGAATCAAAAGTTGACTATACATTGGAGAGGCGTTAGGGTCGTGTCTGTACGTTTCAAGAGTGTAAGGTTTGGGCTTTGGTACGCAAGATAGGCGACAAACCCAAAAAGTTTGTGAACGACTGCGCTAAATTAACAGGTATATATGCATGATTATTGCTTTATGCATGAAACTTTGAGTTACTTCCTGCTGAAAAGGAACAACGATGTAAAGAAAAACAGCCCACTTTAAGGTACTATTATAATAATTTATTTCACCAGAGCCCTTTTAAAGGACGCCCGATCATCATACCCATACGGATTACCAAGTTCTTCATAACTTAACTAATATATATATATATATATATATAAACAAATATAAATGAATATAAATATATATTTATTTCTACTGGTCAATATATAAAGATGATTTTATCATTTAATACGGAAAACATGCGTCGAGCCATCATGTGCAGAGACGCGTTTTCGCATTCTGCCTTATCTTCATCCGGTTTAGTGGGAGAGACACACAGAAGCATGTATTTTCTACGAAATTTCTCGGACATTCAGGCTGGTAAATGTAATTAACACATTTTAATTAAAAAAAAAACAAAACGAGCATTTACTTACGTAAATTATATCGATAAAAACAACGTATAAACGGAAAATATATTAAAATAATTATCGGACATAATCCATTTAAGTATTTTATGTTTACACATACACACACACACACAATACACACAAAATACATATTTTGTGTTGATTAATTTGAATTATCAACTTTTACAAATTATGAAAAGTTCTTCTTGGTCACGGAGGAAATTTCTGACGGAATTCACTCCCTGATTGTGGAGGATTATTCGTAATTCGGAAAAGTCGATCATTCAAATTAATCGACCCAACATGTCCGTTGTTTTTTTTTTCATATAATATATATATATATATATATATATATATATATATATATAGTGTATATTTAGGCAGCAATTTTTCATTGATGCGTGTTTCATTAAATAATATAGACAAGTTTTGTCTGTTTAATTTAAGTTCCTTTCACATTTTCTGATAAGCTTAATAACATTATCATTGAAGGACGAAAGGAAATCACCATATTGATACATGTTTAAATCCAATCTAAGCTTTCGGCTTACATAAGCCATTATCAAAGATGACAATTACTTTTCAATATATCAACCAATACACGGAACACTAATGATAGTCTGTTTTTGTTGCATGAAAAATTTTCAAAGCAACGAATAACTCGTGTATACGAGACGCAGAAGCGAAAATCACGTCGCAGCTCGTGACGTCACACATGACCACGCGAGAGTGAAAACGAGAAGTATTAAGTATGGGAAGACGTTGGTATAAACCAATGGCTTCTGTTATCAATTATAAACATTTAAGAATGTTTGTGGAGATTTCGTAGTTTATTTTGTTCAGGTTAGGTTTCAGCTGTTTTATGTATATAGATTCAAGAATTTTTAGTTTTTGTTTATTGTTTTCATGTTTAAGTATGGTTGTGTTTTCAACAAGGATTTTCCGGAATTGTGTACGCGGCCAGGAAATATATATATAGTATATATTATTTAATATATATATATAAAATAAAAAAAAATTAAATCCCTAATTTGTAAAGGAGTTAAATGTTTAAATTGCTAATAGGCATTAATTTAATTTCTTCGTGGATTTTTTAAACATTTAAATGACTATCAAACGTTAAAATCGCCTTTTTCTTTACTTCACCCTTTTTTCTTTTTCTTTTTCTCTCTTGTGTCTTTCCCATTTCAACATATCATTTCCGTTAAGCTGACTGATTAAACAGGTCAATGTCTGATTCTTACCCCCTCCTTCCTCAATATTAAGTATGATAGAAAGAAATATAAAAATAAACCCTCTCTAAACTCGACCATGTCTCTCACACCACTCCTCGCTATCCTCTCTGTTAAATTACATAAACTTAATACTACCCGTCAAAAGTGTAAATTTTCATTTCATTTTTCGTTTCACCTTTTGGAAGTGATGTCTGAGGGTCCAGTGTACTTGAAAAAGGTCTCTGGTGAAATAAATGGAGCCTTAAAGTGGTCTGTTTTTCTTTAAATTATTAGATCTGGATTTACATTGAGCTCTCAGGATTTCACCCTCCTTGGGACTACCCATACGGATTACCAAGTTTTCATAACTTTATATATATATATGAAAATTTCTCCGATTTAACCTGTAGAGAAGGCAATATTTATGAATAAAAATGACAATAGGAAAACTGGTAATTACCAGGTTTCCTATTGTCATTTTTATTCATATATATATATATATATATATGTATATATATATATATATATATATACTCGTGTATCATGCAACTTTTTAAAACCTAATTTTAAAACTAATTTCAAAGAAACGCATCATACACGAGATATAAAGTTAATGTATATACTGCTAGCCCTGGCGACACCGTTGACTAAATTATATATCGATTTACTGTACTCAAAACGTACAGCTGTCTTTAAATTAAACATGATATATATATATATATATATATATATATTTGTTTTTTGTATGAATGATTCATGTAATTATAAATTAAACTACACCTATAATCGAAATTAAAATAACTTATCCAACGTGCAACTTTCAGATAATAAGTGTGACATTTCTGTAATTATTGAACAATATAGTTCATGCCACATTGACGGAAAATCTACCAGTACAAAAGAATTCTCTTATTACTATATTTATACATAAACGCACAACCTTAAAATTTAAAATTCAAACTCAGCGTTGCGAGCACACGTTCCAAAATAATAACACATTTCTCATAGCATTTTTTCGGATTACATCTATATTTTCGTTGTCCTCTTATTACTGAGAAGTAAAAAACAAGAACAAATCTATTTCCATACCTGAGTATGTCTGTAGGAACAGACGAAAGCTTGTAAAAACTAAAAAAGACCTTATGAAACTGGAATTTATAAACATGGATCATATCATTCATATACAGGTTCGGGGTTAGTGTAACTTATTGAAATTGTTTGCGAAGATGTATTCTCGCCATTTAAATCATTAACCTCTATATTTGTTTTTTGTATGAATGATTCATGTAATTATATAAAGATACAGAGAGGTGGATGGTAGCAAAGCGAGAATGAGAGAGGTAAGACACTTATTGTTTCTATGTATCAGAATTGTTACTGGACGTAAGAAAAATGGGCCGCCATTATTAGTTCAAAATCAGTCATTGCAGTAAGGAGTGTCTTCGATGCGTCACTGTCAATCCCCCGCCGCATTCTTTCATGGTCCCAACCACCCTTTTCAAACAAGCAAGTAAAATTCATTGGATGAAACAAAGATCGTCGCTGAGCCATTAAGCCAATCATTCTAACCATCCTGCAGGTACTCAAAACAATTGTCCTGTAGATATTCGAGAAGTTCGGTTTTATTTAGCCACAATAGCTGAGCACCAACTGGCAACGATCTTGCTAACAATTTCTCGACAAGAACCGCTATAAATGCTGACACACGCATCACAAATCCGGCAATAGAGACTCCAGATAAAAAACTGGTAATCCGCTATTACTTTCCACTAGAGAAATTTACGATCTTCCGGGTCACTGCATTGATCTTGCCACAACTGTTTGGAGACATTAGCTGCTGAATTTGACGTCCTTTTTTTTTTTTTTTTTTTTTTTTTTGAGCACTTTCAAACACCGGCAAGGTATTTCTACTTGTGATTTATGCATTTTTAATATAACTTGTTGACGTTGAACATCAGTCAATTGTTACAGGAAGCTCTTCTCGTGGTCTGAAGCCACAGACACCACTTGATTCGCATTTACCACTTTCTTTCTTTTTTATTAACCAATATATAATACTTTACTGGGTATTTTAAACAGGGTTAAGTGGTTAGCTGTTGATTGAATTGTATACCAATCTAATCATCAGTAATCCGTTAACATGTGCTACGTTATTCCGAATTAATGATGGTCGATATGCATACGCAATATATTAGAAAACAGGAAATAGAGGTTCTGTAGTTTAACGGTATGGTGAATACGATCAGCGGATCAAAATTTGGGCAGTTAGCATTGCCTCATTGGGAAAGTCACTAATCCATTTGTTCTTCTATCATAGGACAATAGTAACACTTTAGCTCTCTAAGGCAATGGTAACCGTTTAACTTCCTAAGGCAATGGCAACTATTTACCTATGTAAAGCAATTGTAACCTCTTAACTTTCTAAGGCAATGTCAACTGTTTACCTCTTTAAGGTAATGATGACCCTTTAGCTCTGCAAGGGAATTGTAACCCTTTAGCCCTCTAAGACAATGATAACCGTTTAATTCTGTAAGGCAACGTTAATCTTTTAGTTCTCTAAGATAATTGTAACCGTTTAACTTTGTAAGGCAATGGTAACTATTTACCTATGTAAAGCAATTGTAACCGCTTAACGTTCTAAGACAATGTTAACTATTTACCTCTAAGCAATGGTAACCGTTTAATTCTGTAAGACAATGGTATCCATTTAGCTTTGTAAATCAACAGTAACCTTTAAGTGCTATAGGGGAGTGGTAACCTTTTAGTTCTCTAAGGGAATGGTAATCATTTTACTTTCTAAGGTAATGGTAAACCTTTAGCGATTTAAGGCAAATGTAACAGCTTGACTCTCTATGACAATTGTATCTCTTTAGCTCTCTAAGGCAATAGTAATGATTTTACTCGCTAAGACAATGGTTTCCTTTTAACTTTGTATGGCAATAGTAACCTTTTAATTCTTTAAGGTAATGATAGCGCTTTGATGCTCTAAGGCAATAGTAAAACATTAGCTCTGTAATGTAATGGTAACCATTTAGCTATGTAAAGCAATGGTAGCCATTTAGCTATGTAAGGCAATGGTAACAATTTAGTGCTGTAAGGCAATGGTAACTCTTTAGTGTAAGGTAATGGTAACCCTTTAGCTGTGTAAGGCAATGGTAATCTTATAGCTATATGAAGCAGTGCATCCTAAGTAACCGTGTTTCATAGATTTTCACTTGCAACTTAAACCGACGCAGTATCATTTGGTGGCGTCTCCACGCTCCACAAAGAATCTGCAAGAATAATCAAAAAATAAACAGATGTATTTATTGGGTGAAGCCAACTATTACATGATGTCAGCGAAGAAAAAAGAAACCCACTCAGAATGATCTGACAAACGACCACTTTTACAATTTTTCAAAGACAGCTACTCATATGTTTAATGGATTCTTTCTTTCTATGTACCGTGTCCTTTCAGGACGTTGGCGATCATGGCTCTCCACCTCCCTCTATCCCTTGCAGCTCTCAACAAGTTCCTTCCTTCTGCCACCTCCCCCAAACCACGTTCTGTTATCCACTCAAACAATGCATGACATACCTGGTGGGCTTACCACCAGGTATGTCATGCATTGTTTTCCTTTGTCTCTCTTTCTCTCTATTCGATCCGTGAGTATTAGATTCTCCAGACCCTCCTTTCTCATTATGTGTCGCAGGAACTTCAGCTGCCTCTTCCTGATGTTAAGTATAATCTTCCTCCTTGTTTGCATTCACTCTAAGACCTCGTCCCAATAAGTTTATGGATCTTAAAGTACCGTCCTTTGAACGCTTCCCATATGTTTAAACTTCCGCGTTTGCTTGATTCTAGTGTTCCCAACCTGCAAATCGCATTTCGGGCTCATCCTTTTACTGATGACCATGCATGCTGTCTTCTTGTAGTTTATGCTTAGTCCTTTCTTCACACTCTCCTTCGTTACCTTCTGAAAGGAGATTTTGTCATTTCTTTTCTGTGTCTGCTATCAGTACTGTGTACCTTACGTCGTTAAGATTGTTGCCGCGAGAGTGAAAACGAGAAGTATTATGCATAGGAAGTCGTTGGTATAAACCAATATATATATATATATATATATATATATATATATATATATATATATATATATATATAGAGAGAGAGAGAGAGGAATGTTTTTAGTTTCTGAACACGTTTGACAAGTGGTGGCCGTGTTCATCATTGATATTATTGAGAATTGGCTTCTTTTTTTTTATTATTAACACTTCCATTACTTACAACCGTTCTTTTACGTGTGATTGTGTCTATTATGTTAGTATTTTCCATAAGTATGTAACGAACAGAGGTTGGTAGGTCTGCGTTTGTATCTAAATTCCGAGAAGGGCGTATCTCTGTTAGGAGCGTACTGGGTATGACGATAAAATACACCCCCGTCCTGGGTAAAACGATGAACTACGTCCGACGGTGGGACCTCTGGTCAGGAGGTTTTGAGGAGCGTGGAACCACCTCTTAATTGCGGAGTGGTGGCACCTGTTGGGGTCCCAACAATGGGCAGGTGGTTAATACCTAAACTGGGTTTCGAGCACTGTCATGGTGTAGAAATAGGTTTTAATACCATCAATACATTTTTTTTTTGCAGGATAAATTATAGCCAGCAATACATTTTGGAAGAAAATAAATATTAGGTTGGTGCAAAAATAATGTCGTTTTCTCACATGTGAGAAAACGACATTATTTTTGCACCAACCTAATATCACCAGTAATCCATTTTTGAGGAAGAAAAGATTACTAGCAATAAAAATTTTGTAGGTATTAAATGACCAATTGAGGTTGGTATACCGTAAAATAAACCAAACCAAACCAATCCATTAGGACCAATGAAAGTGTTAATAATAAAAAGGTGTACATGAGTTGTAATTTTCAGTGAATTTTGTCTTTTTTCTCTCCAAAACCCTGTTCTGCCATCCATTTTCATAAACTCGTTAAGGAGGCTGTGTGTTGTTTTCCTGTGTCCCTTTTGCCTTCAATGTGTCTGTGGAGTTTGCTTCTGCGGGAATGGGACATTCATGAAAGCCCGAACTTCATTCGAAAATTCCACACTTTCCTCTGGGAGGGTTCAGTCAATAATTTGAAACGAATTAAAAAAAAAAAAAACTAAGGATCCTCTAAACTGACACGACAAAAGAAAGGTGCTGTCTGGTGATCAACTTAGCAGCACTTCTACTTATTTTATTAAAAGGGTGAGTTTTAGGATCAATCATTGACGCCTGACACATCCTACTAAGGAAAAATCCTAGGGAGCTTGAGCAATTTGCTTCTCGTCACATGTACACGTGGGATTCCCACTTTAAATCCAGCCTTGTGTGATATCCGATTCGAGTGGACACACGGGTAATTACGTAGGCTATTCCAATTACAGTGACAAAAATATGTAATAACCAGCTACTATTTTATTCACCAAACACACCCGGATACTAAGGTGACTAGCCAAACCCTATTACAGGCACCAGCCTATCCCACGGAACACACCTGTTCGTTGGTTGGTTGGGTTTTATAGCATATCAACCACTGTGGGTCATTTAATGCCAAATTAAGGTATATATATATATATATATATATATATATATATATATATATATATATATATATATATATATACACACACACACATATACCTATACATATATTAAATATACAGTACTATTAAACATAGCTGGCAACATTATTTTTTCCAAAAAACGTATGGCTGGCAACATTATTTTTTCCAAAACATATAGCTGGCAACTCCGGAAAAAATCGATCATAATGAGATTCGATCCCTGATGTTATGGTAAGAAAACGAAGTGCTGAACGCTCGGGGCTCATGTAGCAACAAAATAACAGATTTTCGGAAATGATACAAGCCGAGAACGTTTCAACTTTTGTGTGTGTGTGTGTGCTTTGTCTTCTTGTCGGAAAGAATTGCTTCAAGAATATAACCGTGAAACCGATCCAAATGCGCTTTGGTATGATTGGTGGATAAAATGATGATGTCATAACTTTACATTCAGGCTTCTGTTAAGGAATGATTAAAAAAAAGAAAAAAAAAAAGAAAAAAGACGCCTCATGTGACACTTCAGTTGTTTGACATATGTCTGTACACCAGATGTCCTTTGCTCATTTTGGACTAGACAAATCACAATA
This sequence comes from Acanthosepion lycidas, assembly GCA_963932145.1. Classification (NCBI taxonomy): domain Eukaryota; kingdom Metazoa; phylum Mollusca; class Cephalopoda; order Sepiida; family Sepiidae; genus Acanthosepion; species Acanthosepion lycidas. Next base: position 39,342,071 of record OZ010583.1, on the reverse strand, counting down.
ATGCTTCCTGTTTGTCAAGCGAAACAAACTGACGATGGCAAAACACTATGTTGAAACCTGATCTTTACCAAGAAAATGATAAATATTTTCTCTCTTTTCTTTTTCTTGTTTCTTTGCTTGCTTTTTTCTTTCTTTCTTTCATTCCTTCTTTCTGCTTGTTGGGTGGTTTTCCGCTGGCTGAGTGTAAGCAGTCTCTAAAACATGTAGTGCGATAATTTTAAATTTTCTATTTCACTTTCAACACTACTGTATTATGAAATACAACAGAAGACAGAATTAAATGAAGGAATAAGTTAAAAGACGAATAGAAAGAATCTGTGTTTCCATGCAAAATCCTTTTTTTCTTTGCTGGAAGGAGAGAAGGCTTTGTTGTTTTTCAATCTATAAAAATATTCATTTTTTTTTAATCGCAAGAAATTTGCAACAATAGTGTTGATACTTAAAATAGATTTAATTTTAAAGAGAAAGAAAAAAATACTATCGATTAAAACGAAGAAAGCAAAAGAAACTAATGGACAAAATACTATTCAAACAACAGAATTATAACTTTTCGATCTTGATTCTGAAGATTTCAACTTTGACACGTGCCATGGATGCATGTGCGCGTGTATATAGGATTCAGTCAGCTGGAGTATGTATGAGATAAAGCTGCAAGTATGGAGCACTCACTGAGAATAAGACATCACATCAGTAATGATATGCGACTAGCTAGCTTGCCAATTCATCGACAAAGTGTCTTCTATCTATCTATCTCAGATTATATCTATCTACTTCAGATTATATCTATCTATCTATCTATCTATCTATCTCAGATTAGGTTGGTGCAAAAATAATGACGTAATAATGTCGTTTTTGACGTTAAAAAATACGTCAAAATACGACATTATTACGTCATTATTTTTGCACCAACCTAATATCTATCTCAGATTATATCTATCTCAGATTATATCTATCTATCTATCTATCTATCTATCTATCTATCTATCTATCTACCTCAGATTATATCTATCTATCTATCTATCTCAGATTATATCTATCTATCTATCTATCTACCTCAGATTATATCTATCTATCTATCTATCTCAGATTATATCTATCTATATATCTACCTCAGATTATATCTATCTATATATCTACCTCAGATTATATCTATCTATCTATCTATCTATCTTTCGCAAACTCTATCGATCTATCTCACACGATCTATCTATCTATCTGTTTATCTATCTCAGATTCTCTCTATCTACATGGTGATCCGAAAGTCTTTTCATACCCTACCAAAAAAGTAATGAGAACAATAGTCGAACAAGTCACAGAGTAATACATATATACTGGATTCATTTTATTCACTTTCATTGATGCTATCACACATCAAGAAGATCTGTATGAACACCATCATTTTCGTGGCATAAAACGATGCTGTCCCATGCCCTGTGTGATAGTTTACAAAGTTGTGCTTTGTTAATTGTTGTAAAGTCTCTCCGAACGACATCCTTCTGCTGATGGGTATTTTGGTATCGTTCATGTGAAACTCTCTCCTTGATAATACTCCACAGAGCGTTGTCGCAAGACGTGAGGTCTGGACTTCTGGGAAGGCCAATCGATAGGTACTGGAAGATCTTCGCGCCATCCATCTATCCCGAAAAAAATAATTTTGTATTCGCTGACAGTGATAGCATTGTGGAGTGGGGCACCATCTTGTTGGAACCAACTCATTCATGTCAACATTCAACCTCTAGAGCTGATGAACAAACTACTCTGTTAACATAGCCAGGTAAGAATGCTGGTTAACATAGACCTCGAAGAAATAGGGTCCTATCAAGTGTTTACTCGATATGGCGGCCCAAATCATTACACGTGGTAGGTTTTACTCCATTTCTTCGTAATAGTGAGGATTTTCTTTGCTCTAGAAATAAATGTTCCTCGCCCGCCCACTCCAGTAAATTTCACATTCATTGGAGAAAAATACCTTTCCACGTTTTGGGATTATTTACATTATTCGGACTGGTATCCTCATTGCCATATTCACAACGTTTCGACCGTTGTACGCTCCGGTCTTTATGTCAATGTCTCTCTTTATATCTGTCTATATCTCTGAGATGAGGTATTATGATTACTTGCACTATTTACAATATTCAGGCTGGTATCCTCATCTTCGTTGCCATATTCACGTTTCGACCGTTGTACGCTCCCGTCTTTATGTCAATGTCTCTCTTTATATCTGTCTATATCTCTGAGATGAGGTATTATGATTACTTGCACTATTTACAATATTCAGGCTGGTATCCTCATCTTCGTTGCCATATTCACGTTTCGACCGTTGTACGCTCCCGTCTTTATGTCAATGTCTCTCTTTATATCTGTCTATATCTCTGAGATGAGGTATTATGATTACTTGCACTATTTACATTATTTGGACTGGTATCCTCATCTTCATTGCTATATTACTACGTTTCGGCCGTTGTAACCCTCCACATGCCATACGTCTTTTGTCCATGTCGTTATCGCTTAGTTTGTTGACGAACGATTTAAAATCAAGATCCTTTCACATCCGTGTTAACATTGTGGTTTGGGGAATTCCTAGCTCGGGAGACCGTTTTCGTAGTGACTTCTAGGGTGATTGTAGCATAGATGCCTTCATCTTTGCACATGTGTCGCTTCGCATTGAGGGTCTTCCTGTCCTCGGTTTGTCCTTAATTGATCCCGTGAGAAACAGTTTGTTCCCATCGCATTATCGTCCTCTTCGGAGGAGCTGATTTGCCGAATCTTGCAGTGGAGTCACGTCGCATATCCTCCATGTTCTTGCCAGAATGCACGATCTATCTCAGGCTCAGGCTCTGTCTCAGTCTGTTCGTATCTATCTATCTATCTCAGTCTGTTCGTATCTATCTATCTCAGTCTGTTCGTATCTATCTATCTCAGTCTGTTCGTATCTATCTATCTGTCATTTCGTATCTATCTATCTATCTCAGTCATTTCGTATCTATCTATCTATCTCAGTCTGTTCGTATCTATCTATCTATCTATCTCAGTCTGTTCATATCTATCTATCTATCTATCTATCTATCTCAGTCATTTCGTATCTATCTATTTATCTATCTATCTATCTATCTATCTCAGTCATTTCGTATCTATCTATCTATCTATCTATCTATCTATCTATCTATCTCAGTCTGTTCGTATCTATCTATCTATCTCAGTTTGTTCGTATCTATCTATCTCAGTCTGTTCGTATCTATCTATCTATCTCAGTTTGTTCGTATCTATCTATCTCAGTCTGTTCGTATCTATCTATCTATGTCAGTCTGTTCGTATCTATCTATCTCTCTCTCTCTCTCTCTCTCTCTATATATATATATATATATATATATATATATATATATATATGTCTGTTCGTATCTATCTCAGTCTGTTCGTATCTATCTATCTATCTCAGTCTGTTCGTATCTATCTATCTCAGTCTGTTCGTATCTATCTATCTCAGTCTGTTCGTATCTATCTATGTCAGTCTGTTCGTATCTATCTATCTATGTCAGTCTGTTCGTATCTATCTATCTATCTATCTCTCTCTCTCTCTCTCTCTCTCTATATATATATATATATATATATATATATATATATATATATGTCTGTTCGTATCTATCTGAGTCTGTTCGTATATATTTGACTATCTATTTCAGTCTGTTCGTATCTATCTATCTATCTGTCTGTCTGCTTTGTATACTGATGCTGCTGTATCAGCAATACTGTTGATAGATTCTAGGTAGTAACCACTGGCCCTGTCGATTATTATAGTTGATGATTGACAATATAACTTTGGTACAAAAAAGTACAAAAAGCAAAATCACACTGCTGAAACTACCCCTTTTGAGGCCTTCAACCTCATCGGGGATTCCTACGTACTGCACCAGCAAGCAGTTACGCGATGTATATTATTAGTTGATGACTGACATTGTAACACCAGTAAAAAGTGTCGGATGGCCATAAAACATTGCTGAAAAAGTCCAAAAAGCCCCCCCACCAAAAAAAAAGCGCCCCCACCCCGGTTTGTATGTAACCCTCGCCGGACCCACCTGAATTATCCGAAAAGGAAATGCTTGTGCGGCTTGAGCAATACCTGCATATCCACGTGCGGTTTCCATGTTAATCGTGACATCGTGTCAAATTAACTATCGTGGGTAGGGAAGGAAAAGATAAGTACCAACAATTATTTCGCAGCGACTTGACCCTTAGGCGGCTGCTTGGTAACGAAAGAGAAAAATCCAACCCTTCCTATCATTACAGAGAAAAAGAAAAAAAGAATGCCGCCGACCTAATTATCACTTTGATTGAACTAATTAGTCAATTAATTATGTGCTTCTTTTTATTCTATCCCCATTTTGTTCAAGACAAGAATAAAAACAAAACAATTAATTACATTTCTCTTTGATTAGAATTCTATTATTAACTCAGGCGATGTAGAATTAGTCAAATATCCACACGGCGGAAGAATTAAAATCAAACTTAATAAAACGCATGGCCAGCCTCGTGACTAAACTAGTTGTGCATTTTATATTAATTGGTAAGGTATGAAACGAGTTACTTACCTTGCAAATTAATATAAACGCAACTTCAACTTTGCCCTTCTTTATTTCAACCGATTTAACTCCATACCAGACTAATGCTATTGAGAACGGTGTTATTAGACGTTTCCTTATATGGAAACATTCGGCATTCATTGACCAAGTAGTCAGTGCTTCCACTGGTTGAAATTTATAATTTTTTCTATTAAAACAATTTTTCCGGAAAATAGGTTTGTCAAATCCAGTCGCTTATATTGCTCTTTCCATTTGCTTGATTTATTCGATTTTTTACGTCTTATCAACCCTTTTCAGGTTATTTAAAGCCAGGAAATAATTTTAGATTGTAAGAATTGTATTTGAAAAAATAATGATTTAATGGTGCATGTCTTACTAATTAACCCATAGCTGGAGGAAGAGAATGTGGTGTCAAACCTTTACCCAAGGGTATTTACGAAGCCAGCGGGGATAAAACAACACGGCTCTCCGATTAACAATTCCGAGCCTTTATCTATTACACCACCCGCACATCCATGCTTACAGCACCTGGAATTCCCAAGCGACCACCCCTCTAGTTACTGAACAGGCTCGACGTTGCTTAACTTTGTTGATCGTACGGGAACCGGTAATTTCAATATGATATGAAATTCCCTCTTTCCATTACTGATGGGGGTTTCTTCCTAAATGTTAGTGCCATTATTTTCTCATTGAGTTACACATGTTATCCATTTTAGTTATTGCTGCTGTTGAAAGTCCACAAGACTTTTTTTTTCTTTAATCATTTCCCTTCAAGCAAGACGATGAAGCCACTAAGACTTCTGAGTGTGAAAGAATGCAAGAAAAAAACATTTATTAAAGCCAATAAAAGAACAGGGGCGATGACGTTTGACGTTGCATTTAAAGTTTTTAAAGTTCAAATTTGTTCTGGAAGCAAGAAGCCGGAAGTGAGTTCCACAGGTGAGAAGTGCGAGAGAAAAGACTGTTAGGATTGAACTTGTGGTGACATTAATTTCAACAGTAAAATGATGAGACTTGCTACCAATCTAGTACTGCGCTTAAATTCGTAAAGTCGAGATAGCAAAGAGGAAAGTTCATAAGAACAATTACCATGAAAATATTTATATAAAAGGCACAGGAAATCTCCATTACGACGGTACGAAAGTGACTGAACCCGAGATGCTAGATCAGTACTGATAATATTGCAGATTCTTCTTTTATTGATGATCTATGACTACAGAACAAATGTTGCAGTAATATGCATCGATGAATGGTAGATCTATAATGATGTAAGATAGATTCTGGCGATATATTTTCTGTTATTTGGTACAGTTCTTTCTGATTCTTTAACGCCAGTCCACATGTTCCGAAGAAGAATAGGTCTCGCTGAGGCCTACAGGATTCATTTGCTCGAAGTCATTGAAATAACAGTAAAGAATATCAGTTACTAGTTTTTTTTGTTCTAAGCAGGACTACTTTCCCTACTTGGAAGAATGATGTCACATAATTTTCCTTCTTATATTTACCCCTTTATCAGCCTAGATGGCAACCGTAATGGATATATATATATATATATATATATATATATATATATATATATACATATACACACACACACACACATATATATATATATATATACATACATATATATATATATATATACATACATATATATATACATATATATATATATATATATATACACACACACATATATATATACACACACACACATATATATATATATATATATACATATATATATATATATATATATACATATATATATATATACATATATATATATATATACATATATATATATATATACATATATATATATATATATATATACATATATATATATATATATATATATATATATATATATATATATATATACATATATATATATACATATATATATACATATATATATATACACACACATATATATATATACATATATATATATATATATACACACATATACACAAATATATATATATATGCACAATAAATATATATATATATATATCTACATACACACGTACATATATATATATATATATATATATATATATACAAACACACACACATATATATATATACACACATATATACACATATACATAAATATATATATATGCACAACAAATATATATATATACACATATATATATATATCTACATACACACATACATATATATATATACACACACACACACACACACATATATATCCGTTTCCATGCATGTGACATTCTGTCACCGAATTTTTGAAATTTGTAAAATCTTAAAACGGTTTTTCCTGAAATCAAACATCTCAATTAGGAGGAAATAGGTTCACCTTATTATTTGAAAAACAATTATATACGTCATTTAACTTGGTTTGTAATATTACTTTCATAAAACAGCACATCGCACCAAGTTTTATGTTAGCGCAAGACTGCTAAATGATCTAGCTTGGAGAAAAACGTAATTTCATTTAGCAATTTGCTAGTCTGATGTCTTCATTCATGCTCACTGCAAATGATTTCTCAACGGATAAAACTGTAGGTGTTATTAAATATTATTCATAAAATAGTTTCTCCTGGGGTTTTTTATGCGAAAATAGTTATAATAGCGGTATAATGGTCCCACGTACCGTAACCTATTATGGTCGTAGGAGCATCATACATACTTTAGAAACTTAGGGCAAGATAACCTAAGCTTATATCACTTCAGGTTGTTTTTGATGATTAAGCTTAAAATATCGTATTACAAAAATCAGGTGCCTTAATGTCGAATGCACGATCACGATTCCCGTAGCCTATTATAGTCGTAGGGGGAAATGCATATATTGCAAGTGTAGCAACAATGGGTGCGTCTAGAGCAAGATGACCTGGCGGAGTCTATCCTACATTATATTGATTTTGAATTCAAAGTTGCCCTTCTACACGGGTTGCCCTACCAAGGTTAAAAAAATTTCTGTTTTTTTTTTTATTGTTTTTTTTCTCTCGTCAAAATGAAAAAAAAAATGAATTTCTTTTCTCGATGTAACTGGAAGAAATCCACGGCACACAACAAGATTGACATTATTGTAATCACCGCGTCTGCTTGGTTTTAGGTAAATGAATCGTCAATTTTGAAAGTGAAAAACGTCAATACAAGATTATACTTTTTTTGCGCTTCAGGACGAAGGCAAACTTGACTTTCTACTACTTTCTATTCTTCCTAGTTTTAAGCAATGTTTGTCTCCTTAATATCTGATGCAGTTCGTCTTCTGTCAGCTATTTGCACGAACTCGTTATAGGGGTTACACGTTATTGGCCTTCTGCCACCCTCCTTGATTTCAATACGTCTTCTTTCCTTATTATGTGTCCCCCAAAAATGTCAAAGTGTCTCTTTCTGATTCTAAGTACGTTTCCTTTTTTGTTTCCATTGGCCCTTAAAAAGTCCTCGTTGCTCATATGCCTGTGTCCGTGGTAGTCACAGTATCCTCCTATAGAACCACATCACTTCTAACTCAAGATTTATTTTCATCTACATAGAAATTGTCCAGCAATTTTCTCACAAATGTGAAAATAATAGAAACAAAGATAGAAGCAAAAGGGAGTAACACCGCCAATAAGGAAGATGTTAAAAACAGAAAAGAAATAATAATTGTTTATAAGAACATTCGAGATTATAAGGATTGGTCGGCCGGGACAAAAATCTTGTTCGGCTGATGAGTTTACCGAACAGTATCTCTTGGCCAGTACGCTGATAACCCGTCTGGCTTTTCATGTGTTTTCCAGGGCCGTTTTAGGCTCTCAATCCGCCTAATAAACAATTCTCCTTTATCTTTTGATACGCCCAGGTTTTTTTTCGTCCGACCTATATTAACAGCGGTAGGTCTTATTATCAAGCATCAGATTTTTGTCAACTAAGTTCCCGATACTTGTGACCTTGTATCATATTAAACAAGTTTGATAAATGTCTAGAGAAAATATAGTTATTCATTGGCTGCTGGTAAGGTAGACAATAAGTTTAACAGATTCAACCATAATTCCAACTTGGTTCCGTATTTGCAATTCTTCGACGCCCTCCTACTCACAATGAGACGACCTCGAAAATTCCAATACACATAATGGTTGACTCATGAGGTAGAAATGTCGGACTATATGAAATTAATAGTTCTTAATATTAAAAATCTTCAAATATGTCGTTAATTGGGCAAGGAAATAGCTTGTTAATTTTTACGCCTTCAAAACGAAGTTGCACTCGATTAATCGTTTGAGAAGCCTTTTTGTCTTCCATCAGCATGGCTGATGACAAATCCCTGAAAAGTGACTCATTGCGCCTTCTGGGATTAATGTTTTCCGCTGACATGAAGTAAAACGATTTTATCGAATCAATTGCTAGTTGTATTGCTCGGAAAGTTGGTTTCCTGTGTTGTTTTAGACAGTTTTTTTGTTGTTGTTGTTGTTTCACCTAAATCTATCTTATATATTTAATAAGTCTGCCATTCGTCCTTGCTTTGAATATTGCTGCCACATCTGGTCTGGTTCCCCTGCTATACATTTAGAGATTCTTCATAAAATCCGAAGACGATTCTTATGTTATTGGTCCTGACCTAGCATCTCGGCTTCAGTCACTTTCCCACCCACTATAATGTAGCTTTGCTGTGACTTTCTCTATAAATAATTTCATGGTAATTGTTCGTATGAACTTTCCGCTATGGTAATTAGACTTCATAAATCTAAGCACAGTACTAGATTGGCAGCAAGGTCTCATCATTTTACAGTTGAAATGGCGGAATGTAACCGTAAGTTCTATGTTAACAGTTTCTTCTATGTGTGTGTGTGTGTGTGAGCCTAACTAGAAAACTTGGGGTCTTCGATAGCGCTGCTAGCACGAAGCCACAAGTCATCGTGGCCGAGGGTGTGAGCATGCTGGCCTTGTTCAAATTATTGATCACACTAGATTACACGCTCTCTCCCAGAAACTGTAACTAAGGCCTGCTCAGCGTAGTTGCACTATAAACCACAGGTTGACTCTGTGGGTGATGAGCAAACACAAATGTGCCTGAGCGAGCGTCTGCAATAGGGATTGGCTAGCCGACTTAGTATCGGCTATCCTCGAATACGAGTGGCCAGCTTTTATTTTAATATATATATATATATATATATATATATATATATATATATATAATTTTACATGACCTATGAAGGAAACAGTTTTCAATAATTTCACCAAACCATATCGGGGGCTGAGTTCGAATTTCAGCCGAGTTCATTACATTCACTTTCGTACAAATACCCTACGGAAGCGTATGAATCCATCTCTTCTCCCTTCAACTATGGGTTAAATAGCAGGAGAGACTTGGTTCTATAGCCTTGATTGGCAACCATTCTACAGATGGTCACTCGATAAAGACACCCATCCCCTAACAGCCTGGATATTCCTAGCGATGAATCGGCCCATAAAAAGGCACCGTGTCTGAAATTCATTTGTTGTGTGAGTTGCGCATTCTGCCGCAGGTGGAGAAACCGTTTCTCATTCATATTGATTCATATTCATACTGGCATTCAGTTTATAAATTATTAGCAATAGAAAAAACCAATCCACCGCTTCATGTCCAGTAAAATATTATATTATCAATGATGGAAAAGGTCGGTATACATGAAATTGATAGGCGTTTCTTTTATCAGATTTTCACATTTGAATAATCAAGTATATTTTTTCCTGTTTACTATATTAATATAGGTACCTCCACAGATTCGCTAAAAAATTAGTATACCATGATGAAAAAATGCCCAAAACTTAATAAGTTTGATTGTCAAAATATTTGTTATTATTAAGAGGAAAGACGAAAGGATTTCGTAATCAAATTATATTTTTTTATCCTTTTCAGAACAACATTTTGGTCAAATGGAGGGGGGACCAAAAATTATTAAAGGAAATTTTTTCCTGTTTACTATATTAATATAGGTACCTCCACAGATTCGCTAAAAAATTAGTATACCATGATGAAAAAATGCCCAAAACTTAATAAGTTTGATTGTCAAAATATTTGTTATTATTAAGAGGAAAGACGAAAGGATTTCGTAATCAAATTATATTTTTTTATCCTTTTCAGAACAACATTTTGGTCAAATGGAGGGGGGACCAAAAATTATTAAAGGAAATTTTAGCGTCATTTTTTGCAGTGAAAAACACATTGATCTGGAAATTCTTGCAAAAATCAAATAATTGTTGGATTTTAATGAAACTTCAGAATTTATTCACAATGTATGAAATTATTTTAGAAATGTTTTTCTTAAAAAATCTTAATAAAAATATATATTTTTTTTACATCTGTTAATTCATTTTTGTACATTACGCAGAAGTCCTTGAAGAATTTAAATCATTAATTTTCTTTTTTACAAAACAGGACCCCCAGTTACTGAAAAATCTGCTTTGAATCGTAAAAAAATTTCCATAAAACGAAAACAATATTTAATTAGAAAAGCTTTAAATTACTTTGCTCAATAAGATATCTTATAGACACTATTGTCTTAAGAAAAAAAAAATTCGTTGAATAATGAATCTTTTCAAGAATTGTCTTTATTTTTTTAAATTTTAATAGAATAATTTATAAAGTTTAAATCTTTTAAATTTCTCTATTACATTGTACCACTTAGGTGATATTGTTACCAAGTAAATATTTATTAATCATAAATGGAAAAGCTTACTACAGTTCACCGACCACCGATATTTTAAAAAGAATTAAAAATGTTTTATTTGTATGTGTAAACGTGTCGATTTTTGTAAATACGGACGTCCGTACACGAAATTATCAGAAAATAAAAGCAATAACTATTGTAAATTTAAAGTCAATGTAACTAAAATTCAATAAAACATCAAATTACGGAGAATATTTGCCTACATTTTTAAGATTACTGGGTAGTTAAACATTATATAAAAAGGCACTCAAGTAATTTTTACAACTATGTCCACTGTAGAAAAACATTAGATAAACTTCCGTCTGTCATTCAAGCTGTCAACACTTAAAATAGTCAGCTGTTGTCGTGTTAAAAATGCATTTTTGCCATATTTTAAACGTAAAGTAAGTAATATTTGTTTCAAATCAGATTAATTGAACTTTAAATCAGCTAATATTCCTCAAATGTTTCAGGAAAGTATATTTTCTTTTAGAAAGATTTTCTAATAATGAGAATTACATTGTGATAACAGATAGCTACAAATGGCGCTAAAATCAGCGATTTCAGAACAAAACCCCCTTTCAGTCTATTTAAATTAGTTTTGAAATACAGCAAAAAGTATTTTGCATAGTGGAAATATTAAATATACTTTATTATTAGGTTGGTGCAAAAATAATATCGTTTTTTGACGTATTTTTTAACGTCAAAAACCTAATAGATTGAAACTAAAACTAAAATAGAAGCTTCGAGAAAGATTTTTCATTTGTAAAAATTAATTTTAAACATTAAGTATCGTGTTTCTACTAAATATTACTTAGAGATTAATTCTGGGATCCCCTTATATATCTGGGGTTTACTTACATATTAATTTTTGGGTTCACTTTATCTCCTACTTTATGTCCAGTCGAATATTATATTTATGAATAGTAAAAAAATGACAGCTTTACAGTCGTATTACGTTGAAACACCAGTACTTACCAGTACTGAAATGGGTGACCTTTGGGGAATGCCAGATATTGTAAGCTACGTGACAGGCAAGCAAACTGACGGTGGAGACGGTATCATTATCTCTGTCTATAAAATGCAGGATATGTGTGTGTGTGTGTGTGTGTGTGTGTGTGTAACGAATGCGCGGCCGGAATTTTTGACGGATTTGCACCAAAATTTACATGCAGATGCTCCAAGTTAGTGGAAAGACCAAGACCGACTTTGCATTTCCCAGCTCCCGTCGATAGTGGAAATAATCGATTTTTTCATGCTTCTACGGCAGTTTTCATGTACTTTGCGGCCATTTTCTACTGGCCAGAGTGAGAGCCTATAGCTGGCTGCTACGAATAGGCAGGAAGATTCTATTGGCCAGCGTGAGAGCCAACAGCTGACTGACACGAATGCTAGCATGTAAAAAAATCGATAGCTGCATTCGTCACAAGCGGGAAAAATTTAAATCTGCATGGCACTTTACTCCGATTGGCTCATTCGCTTGCTTAAACTCAACGTTGATTCTGATTCCGCAGAACTGGGTTGGGTGTGAAAAAGTATTTGTTATTAACATTCTTTTTTCATTCGGTTTTTCCAGTTACGAGTGCTTTTTTAAATCTGATCATTTTGCGTTCATTTTGTTTAGTTCTTTTTTCGTAACAGATTTAATGTTTAGTATGGAGCTTAGAAAAAATTCGCAGTGTGAGGTAGGCAAAAAGTAAAGCATGTAGCAACATCAGCACGACAAAGGGCACTCCTTTAAAGGCAAGGAAGGGCAAAAATATTTTAAGTCAAGTGATAGCGATTGTTGTATGAGTCGTACGATTTTTGAATCAAGCACGGGCAACGCCGGGTCATGTTGCTAGTTTCTACTAAATATTTTGTTTTACAGTACGGTACACTGAACGAGGCCCGTGGTCCACTCGAGGTAGAGGGTTATGTTAAAGGGTAGTTTATACGGATAGTGGGGAGATAACGGTTAACTCTAGAATTTAACAGGTTATGATTGTCGAGATCGGGAAATATACTCTTGGGAGTATATTCCATAGAGCAGTGGTTCCCGGGAAGAAATTGTTCGAGTGAAACTTATTTCGCGCCGATGGATTACGAAGGGAGTGTAGATGGTTTGCTACAATGTGAGTGGCATGGTGGGTCCTAGCCGCGAAGATTAGAACTAGTGGAGCCGAGGAAGGTAGTTCGTCCGAGCACTTTCCATAGAATTAACGATAGAGTATCCCGCCTGTGTGAGAGAGAGAAAGAGGAAGGTCTTCAAGATACTTTTGGATATCTATCAAGATTGGAACATGATGGCCAGGCAGATCTCGTCCAAATATAACAACAGTACTCCATTTTCGGCCTGATCTGGCTCTTATAAAGGTAAAGGATAGCCAGAAAACTTCGATATGTAGAGGTCGCAAGACATATCTGGAGTTGGGTGAAAAAGAAATGACATCATATAAAATTGATTTTTTTAAAAACTTATCAGGATTTTCATATGAGTGACTTAATTTAAAATTAGTTTTATACAGTGGCCTAAGAAAAGTTTTTAGCCAGGAGAAATAAACTACATCCATTTTCAAAATATAATTACGTAATCCCTATTCAACATAAACAGTATTTGGAACTAGTATGGAGTAGGTCCTCCATTTTCTAGTTTCAGTGCTTGTATTCGATTTTTCATGGATTTGATCAAGTTATCAACAATCGTCTGATCCATATTTTGCCACTCCTTTAAGGATTGCCACTGACCTGATTTTGGTTGCACGCTCTCGAGGTCTTCGGTGAAGGTGCTCCTAAACGTGCTCTATTGGATTCATGTCAGGACTTTGGGCTACCCATGGCAGTGACTTGATTCCTTGCGTTTCCTTCCAGACCTTTGCTACTTTGCCCGTATGACATGGCGCTCCATCTTCTTGAAAAAGGTAGACAATCTGATTGGTTTCAAATAGTAAGAGTAGTCCTTTCTCTAATATTTGACAGTATTTTGGACCATTCAACCGCTCGTCAACGAGAATCAGCTCAGATTTCCCTCCAAACCAGACAGCGCCCCACACCATTACTCCAATCCCTCCATGTTTCACGGTCGCTTGCAGACATTCGGTGTTCCAAGTCTCATTCTGATTTCTCCAGACATAAAACAATCTCGAATTCGAATATTGGCAGAATTTACTTTCATCTCACCAAATTACAGACTGCCAAAATTCATAATCTTTGCTCTCGAATTCTCTCACCCAGTCCATACGCCTGTTCCTGTTAACCTCTGAAATCAAGGGCTTCTTTCTTGAAACACTTCTTTGATAGCCTAGCTCTTTCAGAGTCTTTCTCACTGTATATGGCGACATTTCCATGCTATTGGCGACATCTTTTACGCTCTTACGACGGTTTCTGATGACTTCCCTATTCAGTGACCTTTTCGTTCGCTCAGACGCGATGTTTGGTCTTCCTGAACGTTGTTCCACATGACAATGGCATTCTTTATTAAATGTCTTGACAATATTATTAACCGTTTGATGATTAACCTGGAAAAGCCTAGCAATTTCTCTATTTGACTTGCCACACTGATGCCATCCTATTATTTGCCCTTGTTGAACTTACTTCCGCGAACTTTCATTGCAAGATATAAGTCAACTATTGTTCATAGATGAGAGTAGCTTGATACTAACACTGTATTGCCTGGGAAAAAAAGAAGAGACGTTATTAAACAAACTAAAATTGTTGTAATCAAAGGTGGTTAAAAACTTATCATAGCCCACTATAAAGCGACTTTTCAGATGTCTGAGTCAGGTTTGAATTCAAGTTCCAGTGACTTGAGAGAAGAAGACACTAGCCACTTTATAAATCCTATGAACTGTCTTCATAATAAATATTCATGCCCGGCAAAAGAATCCAGAACTTCACATTTAGACAGTGACAAGACTTTAAATTGTTGGGTGGGAACATGCTGGTTGGAGTAAGACAGAAAGAGATAGAGATATAGAGAGAGATAGAGAGAGGGAGAGAGAAGAAAGAATGACAGAGAGTAAGACCGGACCACTCCCAGATTCATATCTTGGTCCTCAACTTTGTGGTTTTGGGGGTGAGTCATAACAACGTAACAACAACAACTGGATTGGCGGGTCAAAAAAGAGAGTACTTTGTGGTTGGGATGGGGAAAGAGAGGAAGCGATACTTCTTGGGATAATGCGAAAGTTGTTATTTTTGACTATTTGCTGTCTGAGTTGCCGTTGGCATATGTGTGTGCGTGTGCGTGAAAGAAAGATAATGAGTGCGTGTGTAATCGAACATAATTTTTTGGACAGCGATGTACAAGGCTCTGGAGCCACTCTAGGTAGAGGGTTACAGAGTAAGAGGCAAAGTTTATGCAGATATGTGGAGAAGAAAACGGTTAACCTTAGGGTTGAACAAGTTAAGATTGTAGTTATTGGGAGTCGGTCCCACAATCAGCGGTTCGTGGGAAGAAGCTGCTGGAGTGGAAAATGCATCTCACCAAACCAATACGAAGAAAATGAGGGTGGTTAGTGTTGTTTGGCTCAAGGTCGCAAGATTGGGCTTTTTTTTCTTTACCAATATTATACCAATACAAGGCCCAAGGGCCACTCAAGGTATAGCCGTATTAGCGTAAGAAAGGGCAAGATAATAGGAAATATTGACAGATAATTCTAGACTGGAATTCAGACAGAGACCCTAGAAATATAGAGTTGAAAGAGACTTCAGAATGGACTGAAAACCCAATCCTAAACAGAAAATAAGGGATGAACCTCTACTCTTCTTCAAAAGACCGGGGAGGAGTGTGAACCGGACGTGCCAATAGAGATCGAACCTATGGCCTGCTCGACTAACTTTCTAAAAAATAGTCGTGCATCATGATTCTATGTATGCCTTTATGTTATTATCAATATTCAATATTTTTATTTAACTGAGCGCGATGTTCGATCACGTGACTCTGAAAGTAGCCCGGTCAACCAAATTAAGCAACGATGAGCTTCTTGAGTATTTAGATTTAAATTAAAACATCGGTTCTTTGTTATTTTTAACTAACTGTTTAACCAATATAAAGTCCAAGAGCCACTCAAGACAGAGGGCTACTGCATGAGGCTGTTGTATAAACATAAGAGATGGAGGTAATAAATGCAAATAATGGGGATAAGAAAGAAAACGGTTTTTCCAATGCACTAAAAGGTTAGGATTGTAGCGACCGGGGAAGCATCCACTTGGGAGTCTGTTCCACAAAATAACGGTTCTTGGCAATAATTCTCTATTGGTATAAGAACAGAATGGGGATGATTTGTCGCAGTGTATGTGGGTCTTAGCTGTGAATGTTTAAACTAGTAGAATGTAGTGCATCAGGACATTTGCCAATGACAAAGCAGCGACAGAGAAGCGAGAGGCTTTACGACATTTCATCTGTGAGAAAGGGGCTTGCAGAGTGGAAAATATTTCATCACTCACTGTAAACAAAACAAAACCTTAGTGCTAGTTTCTTAGTAGAAAATTAGTACTGGAAGAAAGATTGTGTTGTATCACACTTCCAAAAGACTTGCATATCAAGATCCCAATTTATTACAGTTCAGGAAATGTCTTGTCAGATAAAGAAATATTCCAAATTGTTGATAATTACAAACTTCCAATGTTTTTTTTTTTTTTTTTTTTAATTACTGTGTATTCAATGTCTAGTTGGTTGTTTTTGTTTAACGGCATTTCAACACCTCTACGGGTTATTTAATGCCGAAATTTAAACATTTTTTGTACACAATTGTATTTAATTTTCAGAGATAATAATGGTTTAGTGACACAAGTATTACTAATTTGCCCATAGCTGGGGGAGAAGAAGAGTGGATTCATATCTTTCCTTAGAGTAGAGTAATTGAATATAACGAACCCGATTGGATTTGGAAATCAGCTTTCTGGTAAAAATCCAGATGTAATTGCAACAACAAAAATTTCTTATCCCGCCCGTATTTCGACTGTCATTCTTATTATATATATATATATATATATATATATATATATATATATATATATATATAAATTTAATGAAAACAGACACCTTTACGAGTCCATGGTTATAATTTATTTCCCCAGGGAATTTCTTTTTCCCTGGATCATCAGACCTCACCTCCAAGGATCTCTCTCTATATATACAAGTATAATATTTCGTGGGTATGTCCGTTTGAGGTGATATCCCTTTATAAAATTGTGAAATTTATATATACTGGCTTGGACAATAGAAAGTATTATTGAAGAAAAACATGCCTCTCAGTTGAGATCGAACGTAATTTTCCTTTATCCTGGGAAACCACTTTTGATATAGACGTACTTCTTTAATAAGACTTTCGATTCCCGAAGAAGGTAGGTGTTAATTTCACTGTTTTAAAAACTAGGGTTGTCTATTCAGACCCCTTGACGCACGAAATATAAAGTTTTTAGTAAGAAAGAATAATGTTGGGTTAAAAAAAATATTATTTGTTTTAAAATTTTTTTTCGGGTGTGAAAATAAGGTTAGATAAACATGGTCCCAATGAGAGATGCGTTTTCCTAAAAAAAATACAACCTGTCTTTGCTATGAAGCCTTTTGTGGCTGAACGGTGAAGCACGTCGAACTGATGGATTCTCAAGATGGAATGGAACGCATGTACGATCCCTCTCGAGAGGCATATTTTCTTTCAGATGTCGTTCGATTGCCCAGGTCGATAGATGTCAAATTCATCACTAAATGATGTCTATTCAAACAGGTGTACTCTAAATCAGTGATTCCCAAAGTGGACGATACCGCCACTCTGGGGTCGATGGAAATATCCAGAGGAGTGGTGAAAAAGTGGGAAGCCCATGTGTACCATAATATACACGATACATTGCAGTTGAAGTGTATCTTGTCATCATTCTACAGCCCGGTCCGAGGGAGAAGCCTGATTGAAGGCCCCGAGTAATACTTTTTGACTCTCGCTTTCTTAACATTTGCTTTTTTTTTCTACTTACATTTATACACGTTACAAATTAAACTAAGCACAGCTATTAAAGGATCAAAACCTTTCACGGATTTTTGACTTAATTCTAGGTTCTTTTGTTTTTGTCCAAATCCGTGAATTTTGTTTTGCTCATGCTAAGTCTAAAAAAAAAAAACACGATATAAAATTCACTATTTTTTATTCATAATATTTAACGTTAAATTATTCAACTTTTTAACAACAACAACAACAACAAAAAATGATGTGAAAAACTGCCGCAAAACATTGTTAATTTATTTATGACAGGCCAATCAATTATGACATGTCTCTAATAATATGTATTTAAATACATTGTATATATTTTCAATTTTCTTGTGGAATTGTTCACCTAAATTGCACATGATCCATTATTGTAGATAATTAAGTTACAATAAAATTTGTATGTTATATGAATACTACCCTTATGAAAATTGAGATGTAATAGATGTGAGAGGCTGCGTATTATAGATTTGGAGGGTGCACGAAACCCTAGGAACAGCCCTGTACACTGTATTCCATTTATATAACAATTATTATATGGAATACTAAGATATTTATTTAACATGCAATACAAGCACCAAGAATATTCAATCAAACATTGACTATACATGGGGGGGGGGCGTTAAGTTTATGTCTATGCATTTGGGAACGTGAGGGTTGTGTTTTGGTACGCAACTCAAAAATGTTTGGGTGCCACTGCTCTAAATGTAACGTTTCAAAAAAAAATTAGAAATAATGCTAGATTAAAAATTCCATTAATAAATTATTATTTTTCCTACGTTTGTTTTTACGTTTTTGTTGTACGGTGGGTTCAACCATATGATGTTTCTCTTCCTGTTGGCTTTGTTTGTGCTGTGTGGTGTGTATGCTAGTGTTGTCAGGAATCCACTATCTTTTAGGGCTGTTTCATAGTCTTTCTTAGCCTAGTTGAAAATGGTTTCACTGAAATTGTTGGAAGGCCTGCGGTTAATTGATTGTGATATATTCTTGATTATTGATGCCGGGTGGTTGGAAGATGTGTGTATATACAAACACAGGAATAATATTCACTAAACTTCCACAGAAACACTTCCCCGCATCAATCACTCTTTACAAGATATTCAATAAAAACACAGTACATGACAGAAATAATAAAAAATCACAACAGGAAACAATCAACAAGCCACCTGAACAAATTAAACCCACGTGTAACTGCAGAAGAAAGAACGAATGTCCCTTAAACGGCAATTACTTGCAGAACAATGTAATATACCAAGCCACTGTAAAATCAGCAGTTATCGAAGAAAATTATACATAGTATCTGAAGGACCCTGGAAAAATAACTACGCCCACAAGATATTCTTTATAAATAATAAACACGCGAACAGCACAATTTTTTCTAAATATATTTGGGCGATTAAATACAAATCACACCAAAAATAAGGAAAAGAACATCAACCTACATCAATTAATCCAAAAACTGTTAACTCTGCCCGGTGGAGAAAAAAAATAGCTATAATTACCTTCCCAGACCTAAACAAACTACTAAATAAATGATCAGAACTCATCTCAAAGTGCAGACACGTAAACAAACTTTTACCACGTTACTTTAAAATCGAAAACTGAAAACAAACAAAAATAAATGAAAATAAATAAATAAACTAAATAAACAAAAAACAAGTAAAATAAGTTTATTTATTTATTTTTTGAATTAACTAAGTAAATAATAAACAATTTAACAAACTGCGCCCACCAAAATAACCGTTAGAATAATACAATAGACTACCCACAATGCATCACTAAATCGTATATATAAAAAGTCGAGCAAAAACACAACGCACATGGCCTGATGATTGCGTTTAGGATGAAACACTGTCACTTCTGGATGTTGACGTCAATGTCCACTTTTATATTTACATACGCTGTGTCACAGATATTGAGCACTTTAACGTATGCAGATAACAGATTTTATCATATATATATATATATATATATATATATATATATATATATATATATATATATATATTCTTAAATATCCCTTAACATAAAATTTCGGAGGCTTCGAAACGAAGTTGTATTTATTAGCAGCGAAGTCGTAACCCCAACCCAAACAAAAAAAAGCAAAAATAAAACTTCCTTTCATAAAAATGTCAATTTAAATTGTTATGATGATTACATAAGACTTTTGCCAAATGGAATGTCGAGGCCTCGTTTTTGTTTTATTGGTAGAAAAGCAGACTAAAAAAATAAAAAATAGGTTTTTAAAAGAATTACAAATATATACTAATACATACACCGGAATTCTAAGTCAATAAGACCCGTTAAGAATTTTTCAAAAGAAAGATATAAAATAAGCATGATGTGACTTACAAAAAATAATAAATAAACAAGAGCAAAAGAGAAATTACGTAATTTAAGTTAGTGGGTTAGTGGGTCAAGGCATATTAGAAGTGCTTTAGATATTATAAGAAGACCAAAAAAATATCATTATCTTGAGGGAAGAAGGAAGAAAAGGAGAAAGATGTAACAATACATGTACGGAGAAAAATAAAAGAAACAAAGACAGGAAAAGCAAACGAAGAGGTGAAAAAGTCAGAAGGGAAAAAAATGGAAGAAAGGAAGGAAAGAAAATGTAAAAAAAAAAAAGGTTGCAAAAGAAAGAGGTATAAAGGAAAAAAAATGAAAGAGAAGAATAAAAAAAAGAAGTAAGAAAAGAAGGGAAAGAGAGAAAGGAAGACGCATGGACGAGCGAAAACAAAGTAAGAAAAACAAAAGCAACAAAGACATAGAAAACACAAAAGAAAAAGACACAATTAACAAGGGGTTTCATTTGGGATAAAAAAATAAAAATTGAAAAGGAAAAATAGATAACCAGCAAGAAATGAAAACATTGATGTTAAGACATTTCTGAAAGATAAAAAGTCGAAAAGCAAAAAAGATATGAATGAATAAAGTGTGTAATCAAAGATTGACAAAGAAAGAAAAGGTATGAGTTAAGGGATGAAAAGAAAAATAGAAAGAAAAAAAAAGAAGTTGTATGAATAAAGAAAAAAAACAAAAAATAATAATAAAAAAAGAAGGAAAGAAAGAAAACAAAATAATAACGAGAAAAACACGAAAAAGAAAAGATGGAAAAATTGAGAAGGGATATAATTTAAGACACACAAAAGTTGAAAAGAAGAAAAAAAAAGGGAACAAATAAAAGAAAAAAGCGATTTCAAGAAATTTCTGAACGAGAATAAAGAAAAGACAGAGGAAACTAATAACTAAAGATAACCAAATGAAGAAAGACAAAGTAATGGAAAAGGGATGATAAAGAGAAATAGAAAATAAAAAGGAGAGCAGGAAGGAAAGAAAAAAATGAGGAGGAAATGAAGGAAGGAAAAAAGAAAGAAGAAAGAGAAAAAGCAAGAAAGAAAAATGAAGAAAGAAAGAAAGAAAAACGAAGGAAGAAAGAAAGAAAGCAAGAAAGAAAAAAGAAGGAAGAAAGAAATCAAGAAAGAAAAATGAAGGAAGAAAGCAAGAAAGAAAGAAAAAAGAAGGAAGGAAGAAAAGAAAGAAAGCATCAAAGGATAGAGATAAGGAAGAAAAGGAGGAAGGAGAAGGAAGGTAAGAAAGAAAGAAAAACGCTAAGGAAGAAAGGCAAGAAAGAATGAAAGAAAACGTAAAGAAGGCGGGTAGGAAAGAAAGAAAGAAATGAAGGAGGAAATGAAGGAAGGAAAAAAGAAATAAAGGCGGAACGAACTAATGAAAGAAGTAAATAAGGTATGCAGGAAGGAAGAAAGGAAGGAATGAAGGAAAGAAACAAACAAAGAAAGAACGAAGGAAGAAAAAGAAAGAACGAATGGAGAAAAAGAAAGAACGAAGGAAGGAAGTAAAGAAGGAAAGAAAGAAAGCAGTAAAGAAGGCAACAAGGAAGGAAAGAGAAAGAAAGAAGGAAAGAAAGAAAGAAACGCTAAACAATGAAAAAATAATTTGAAATCATATTACAATGTAGAAAAAAATAAAAAAAATAAACGAAATGGCGAATATCTAAACGCATTTAACTTGACCACTGCATCTGTAATTTTAACCTAATAAAAATTCCTACCCTCTTTCTTTTTTTAGGTGCAACAAAAGCTCGGAGAGGGAGAGGGGGAGAGAGAAAGAGTGAAGGAGATCTCTGTCAGAATTGATTGTGAGCAGCAGTTTTGTCATTGGGCCAGATTTTGGGAAGTGGGTCAGGCCGAGCACTTTTCAACACATCGTCGTACCTCGTACGTCAGGAGCTTCTGATCATTGACAGGTCATTTCATTTCTTGATTTTTTTTTTTTTTTTCGATTTTTTACTTCTACAAAGCACACAGAAAAAGTCCTAAAACAGACTGTAACAAATATGAGATAAAACAAAACAAATGGTGAAATTCGATGTTCAATCCTGGCATGTTTCCCCTGCGCCCCCTATCGCCAGAAATATTTAGTTTAGTTTACGCAGGAAAATGACGAAGGCAAGGCTGAAAGTGTTGCCATGAAATCTGCGGGTGCCAAAAGAGACGAGACCTGGCCTACTTACATCAATTTGAAATGAAATGAAATGCGAAAAGGCAACCGCAATTAACGCCCCTGACTTTTTCTTTTTCTCTCTTCCGAGCGATAGACTGCCTATGTCACGGTGACCCTTGGAGATAAATGAATGCTCTGACATGTTCGTGAGTAAATCTTCGGTTAGCAAATCCTAACCGTGATAGATTTAAAATCAAACAAGTACACCAATTTAAATATCTAGAAATTTTTTTTTAATTGAGGACGGAAAGTGCGACACCCAAATCCGAACATACGTTGGGATAGCCAAAGAAGCATTTCAAAAGCTAAGCAAAGTATTAAGAAACAGGAAAATGTCGTTAGAAACAAAGAAAAGAGTACTGAACTGTTACGTAATATCTTTCCTCCTATATGGCCGTGACTGCTGGACAATCTCCTCACAGATGAAGAAGCAACAGAAATGGGTTCTACAGAAGGATGCTGAGTATATCATGGACTGAACATGTGAGAAATTATGAAGTTTTAGAGAAAGTGGAAATAAAGAAGCGTCTTATACTTAACCTCAGGAAGCAAGAGATGAAAATTTCTACAGCACATAACGAGGAAAGAGGGCTTGGAAAATTTGACACTCAAAGGCAAGCAGGATAGAGGAAAAGAACATATAACATACCTAGCGAGCTTGAGTAAATGGATCACAGAACAGGGTTCAAGAGAGATAAAAAGAGAAAATTCATTAAGATCAATAAACAACAGGAAATTGTGGAGAGCCATGAACACCAACGTTCTGATTGGAGACGGGACATAGAAGGAAAAGTAAAGCAGACTGATGACTACTCTTGTCTAAACTGGTATGATGTCTAATTTTTTTGACTTTACTGTAAAACTGGATCTATCTTTATTCATAATCGTTTTTATGTTTTAAATATATTTTCATATAATTTTAGATTTTATTAAATAAATTGTTTTATATTTTATTAAATTTAATTATACTAGAATGATGCAAATAGTATAAATAGTTACAATAACTCATCTCAGAAATATAGACAGAAATCTGGTTCTACAGAAGGATGCTGAGAATACCATGGACTGAACATGTAACTATTGATGAAGTTTTAAAGAAAATGAAAACAAAAAGGAAACTTATACTTAACATCACAGTCGAAATTTCTAGAGTACTTAACAAGGAAATCTAGTCTACAATTGTTATCCCACAGATATACTGTGGTCTCCCTCTGTCTCTTCTACAAATATTTTCACGGCAACAAGCTACTTTCGCTGGTTCTCGGACTACAAAACTTTAAACGTGCTACCAGGCTGGCATCTCGGTCCCACCCTTTCACTGTCAAAACGGTTAAATGTAACCATCTATTCTTCTCAAACAGCTTCTTCTCCCACACTTCCCGTCTGTGGAACTCCCTTCCCCTTACTTGCTTCCCCAATGACTATAATCTTCAAATATTTAAGTGTAATGTCAATCGAGATATGACACCCTGACCTTGTTCCCCGTCCTTCTCTGTAATCTTTCCTCAAACACACCGCTTTACTCTTGTTCTCAATCCTCTGTAACCCCTTACATGCTAGTGGCACTCCCGCCTTGCTTGGGGTGAATTGCCTTTTTAAAAAAATGTCGTCTAAAAGATCGCAAAAACGTTACGAATTTCATAATTTAACGCTGGGATTTTACAAGTATCCTATGCACTCAGTTAACTCTGTTTTTGTGTTTTCTCTCTTTAGGATGGGATCAAAGTGTAGTATCTGTTTTTTATCGTTCTGTAGTGTTTCTGTCTTCTGACAGTGAAAAATCTGTGACGGACGCCTGGTCCCGGAGTATTCTAATTCTGCGGCAGCACCTCCCTCTTTGCGCTAAAAAAGCAAAAATGGTGGATACTGATGCCAGCGTGACATCTGTCGCGGGGCCTGGACAAGTTATCCCCTTAACAAATATGAACGCATCTGGGCACTCCAAATTAAACCGACTTCATGTTACATCCTATGACACTGGAGGAGTTAGGCGAATACCGTCTACGGGCTGGGATCGTAATGTAGCGTTTGTTTTCTGTTCCTTTTTTAAAGCTGCAACGCATACCTAGTAACAGAGATTCCAACCTACAATAGTACCACCCTCATTTCTCTAAAGTAGAAGGATGGTGGATATCGACGCCGGCGTGACAGTGGTCGCACGGATTGGGCAATTTTTGCCTTTGGGCCATATACCGAACTTCTGTCACATACTCCTCACTTTGGGGGGGGGGGGTAGTATGTAGTGGAATGGGTGCATGGACCGGTATTTCTTTAAAAATTCTATTCGTCTTTCAGCTTCTATTATATTTCTCTCTCTTTCTCTTTCTGTTTGTCTATCTCTCTCTCGTTCTCGCTCACTCTTTCTCTCTCTCTCTTTCTGTTTGTCTATCTCTCTCTCTCGTTCTCGCTCACTCTCTCTCTCTCTCTTTCTCTCTCTCTATCTATCTATCTATATCTATATATATATAGCCGGTAATACTTATATCTCGTATATAAAGCGTTAAAAATTCCCTTTCCCCGCTGCGTGAGCTGATGGCCTAAGGTTGAGAATCTCCGACTGATGCCAAATCTGTCGGGTTTCGATCCCGGCTTGAAGTAATGACATGTGATACAGCGAAACAGTCTGTCTGTGGATGACTATATATATTAAGTGCTTTTTCCCTTCAGGATGTAGGTGTTCATGGCTCTTCACAGCTTCCTTTTTCTTCTCATATTGCCTTTGTGGCAAAAGGCAGGGGAGAAGTTTTCTAATTAGAATAGTTTTCCTCTTAGAGTATTTAAAATTAAAAAAAAAAACGCAGTCTGCCAAGCTATTTAGCCCATAGCTGAAGGGAGAACGCAGTCTATCCTCTATTTAGCTCATAGCTGAGGATATAAGCGATGAAGTCAGGATATTAGTGCTAAAGACAGCGCAAAAGATAAGCGAGAAATTTTATTCGGTTCACCGATTCTAATTTCTGTACTGTTAACCTCTATTGTAATGATAATGGTAATATCAGCCATTTCTCTCCAATGAAACATTCGGCATTTATTGACCGAGCAGCCAATACTGCCTTCGGTTGAAATTTATAAAATCTTATAACTGCTTTTCAAGAAAATAATTTTTTCAAGTCCAGTAGCTGTTATCAGGTATTAATGTTGGTTTTCTTCTTAACCTTTTCTTCGAAATGTGTGTAATATGTCGTTATTTTCTCATCGAGTTACATGTGCTATCCATTTTAGTTGTTGCTGCTGTTGGTAGTCCTCAAGTTATGTGGTTTCTTTTATTTGGTATGGGTCTTTGTTTCCTACCAATTCATATACGCTTTTCAAATGACCTTTTCATTAATATTCCAAGCTAACCCAAATTTATTTAAAAAAAAAAAAAATAAAGTCCCCCAAATTTGCAAGCAGCGAAATTAAAATTTCAGTAGAGTTCGGTTTTCAAAAGTTGTTCAGTCTTGCAACACGGCTTTCAGTATCTGACAAGTTTGTACAAGTCTTGGTAATAAGAGTCTATATCACACACCGAGTCTAGCGGCTCGAATAATGCAATGATTTATTAACTACCAATAATGGTTTAATGTGATACATGGTCATCTTTTTTTATGTAGGAAAATGTGCACTTACCAAACATTGCATATGACCTGAGGTGGCGTTTTATGGTAGAAAATGACTAAACCTTGTAAAATCCTACTTGCTACGAAAACAAATCTAGTAAGACCTAACGTGGTAAATCTGTGGCTTTATTCTTTATTCGGGATATGAGCATGTTAATATATATGGAACAAGAAATTGCCCAGTTGATGTCTAAGGGACGGATTCCCTGTCGTCTGATTTCGATTAAATGATCATAAGATTGCAGTAAAAAAAAAAAAAATAGCTAGAAACATTTTCCTTTTCTTTCTTTCTTTCTTTCTTTTCTTTCTTTTCTTCTTTCTTTCGTTCTTTCTTTCTTTCATTCTTTCGTTCTTTATTTCTGATATATCCTTTTTTTCTTTTCTTTTTCTTTCTTTCGTTCTTTCTTTCTAATATTTTCACTCCTATTTTTTCTTTCTTTTTTCAGATATTTCCTTTTCTTTCTGATATTTCCTTTTCTTTCTTTTCTTTCGTTCTTTCTTTCTTTCTTTCTTTCTTTCTTTCTTTTTTCAGATATTTCCTTTTCTTTCTTTTCTTTCTTTCTTTCTTTCTTTTCTTTCTTTCTTTCTTTCTTTTTTCTGATATTTCCTTGTCTTCTTTTTCTTCTTTCTTTCCTTCTTTCTTTTTTCTGATATTTCCATTTCTATTTTTCTCTGTTTCTCCCTTTTTTCAGATATTTCTTTTTCTTTTCTTTTTCTTTTTCCTTTTCGTTTTGTCTTTAATCTTTCTTTATATTTTGACATAAATTCTCCATCTTTCATTTCTTTTATTTTTCGTAATTTTTCTTGATTTATGTCTTTTCCTTTTGTTTCTTCTTCTTTACTTTTTCCTTTTTTTCTTTTCTCTTAATTTTTTTCAATTTTTGTCCTTTTCTGTTTTGTCTTCATTTCTTCTTTTCCTTTTTTTCTTTTTCGTCATTCTTTCTTTATTTCTTCTCATTTCCTTTCTAACTTTCTTCGTCCTTTCTTTCTGATATTTACTTTTTCCTTTTATTTTTCATCTTTCTTTCGTTCTTTCTTTCTTATCTTTTCCTTTTTTTCTGATATTTCCTTGACTTTATTTTCTTTTTATTCTTGCTTTCTTTCTGTCTGATATTTCCTTTTATTTTTTTTTTCGTCTTTCTTTCATTCATTCTGATATTTCCTTTTTTGTTTGTCTCTTTCTTTCATTCTGATATTTTCATTTCTTTCTTTTTCTTCTTTTTTTCATTCTTTCTTTCTGATATTTCCTTTTTTCTTTCTTTCGTTCTTTTTCTGATATTTCCTTTTCTTTCTTTTCTTTTTCTTCTTCTTTTCGTTCTTTCTTTCTAATATTTCCGTTTATTTCTCTTGTTTTTCTTCTTTCCTTCTTTTCGTTTTGTCTTCAATTTTTGTCGGTTTTTGTTTTAGCATCAATTTCATTTTTTATTTTTTATTTTTCGTTATTCTTCATACATTGTTTTTCCTTTTTTTTCTTCTCCTTTCTATTTATTTATTTATTAAACTTTATATTTCTTCCTTCCTGTCTGACTTTTTCTTTTCTTTTTTTTCACTTTCTTTCTTTTCTTTTTGGCTTCAATCTTTGTCTGTTTCTGTTTTGACATCAATTCTCTTTCTTTCATTTTTTTAATTTTTCGTAATTCTTCTTCTTTTCTGTCTTTTCCTTTTCTTCTTTCTTTCTTTCTTTCTTTCTTTCTAATGCTTACTTTTCTTTCATTCTTTCTTTCTTTTTTAATGATTTCTTTTCTTTTTTAATCACTTTCTTCTTTCTTTTTTTCTTTCTTTCTTTCTATCTTTATGTATTGTCTTCAATTTTTGTCTTTTTCTGTTTTGCTTTCAATTCTCCATCGTTTTTTTTTTCTTTTTCGAAACTCTTTCTTTCTTTTTTC
>OZ010583.1:39293873-39308873 GCA_963932145.1 Acanthosepion lycidas | reverse complement strand
TTCTGTCCGTTCATTACCCAGCCTTTGCACCATCTATCTGGCCCATCAAGTGTTGCTCGAGTTTCGTCTGTGAACAAAACTTTAGAGAAGTCAATCTTCATATTGTCCTCGGCCCATTTCAATCGATTTTGAATATGATTTCTCGTGAAAGGAGACTTCGATACAGGTTTGACTGTTGTTGCTATTTCCCTCAGATACCGACACTGAGTACTTTTAGACACAGTAGGATCCCCAATGCGACTGAAAAGCTCTTGACTGGTAAGTCCATGGTTCTTCGTGGCCTCTAGTTTAAGTCGTGACATGAGACGACGTGAAATAACCCTCGGCTTGCCTTTATATGCCCTTTTGCCTACTTGTGTAGGGTCGGCGGTTAATTTTTCACTGTTTGATGACACTTCCCTATCATTTTAGAAATTTCTAGGGTAGATTTACCTTTTGAGAGTTCTGAGGTAATAGTTTTCTTTTCAGCATCACTTAAACTGCTTTTACAGCCCATCTTTTCACTAAATTCTTATACTTTTCTAATAATTTGGCACGCTCAAATCACCGTGCTGATAACAAATATGGCGCCAGTTGGTTTACATTGCGCAGATCAGTACGAACATTTCAGTGATTGCGCAGCTCAGTGTTGCCAACATTGTTTGAAAATTTTGTGTGAATTGATTGGACGGTTTTTGAAATATTAGAAAAAAGTTATCTCGATAATGATTTGGCACGCAGTGTATATATATATATATATATATATATATATATATATATATATATATATATTATTATTATTATCTCCCAAAAATTCTTATAATCTAAAAATATTTTCTAGCTTTAAATAACCTGAAAATGTTTAATAAACCGTAAAAACAATCATATATATACTTGGTGTAACACCAAAATTGTCCAAATGGTGTAACTGCATCGTGGCCCATCTCACAAAATGTTTAATATCTAAAACAAACACGAAACTAATTAATTTTCTTTTTAACAGGTTTTTCAGATAAGACGTTTAGCCATCTTGACACCATTTTTCGTAAGAATCACCGAAAAACCCTTTGAATTATTCAGCTAGAAAGAGAATAAGTTAAAATCGTTTTGTATCGGACCCACTGTCTTCTTAAATGAGCAATGGTGAGAGGAAAAAAGATCATTCAGGCCTTCAGTAATGGTACCAACATTTATGCTCTGGCTTCCATCAAGAGAACGGTGAATAAGTTTAAAAACAAAGGGTACAGTAGAGAGGAAAGATGGATCAGGATGTCACAACAGGAAGAGGGATCATCATTTCTGCTAAAGAGATCAATTAGAAAGGATCCAATTCAATCCAAGACGCTTGGCACGTAAGAGAGGAGTTTCAGCTATGACAGTACAAAGAGCAATCAAAGAGGACTTGAACATGAAATCGTACGTGAAACCTGTCAGGCACTATTTGAGTTCTGTCTCCAGCTTATCCAGCCATTTTTAATATTTTGAGAACCTGTTGCTGAGCTTTGATATTAATTGATAAACATGCATGAAGAAAAACTGTTTGATTGGATTATTCAGTCCATAGTGAGACGCTGTTAAATGAGTCAATGTGATCAATTCATTGGTAATGTCAAAACAAATAGATTCTCCACGTCAGTGAACAAGGTAAATATAGGTCCGATTTATACTATTACGTCTATATTAGTTAGCGACCAGTTGAAGATGTTAAGCATTAAGTGATTCCTCGACAATTAAAAGGCACAGCTGTATGATAACAATGGCATTTTGCAAGCACCCAGACAACCTATATGCATAATAAGGCCTGAAAATAAAAACTTTTTGATTTTTGCCTTCAACCTTTTTTTTTTTTTGCAAAACCTCCGTACAAACGGCGAAAAAAAATGTGAAGCCAGAAATTTACGGTTGTGGATTACCTTTCGTACATCACCGTTTTAGCGACATCAGATTTCCAGTTTCACATTAGGTCAAAAAAGGAATGAAAACAGTTACTTATTATTTGGACTGTGCCACAGTGGATAAAGGTGTTGGTTAGATCCAGTGACAGGACCCAAAGAGTGTGAGTTCAATACCTGGTTAAGGCAGTGGAGAACTTGGAGAGTGGAATTAACAGGAGATAACTGATAACTGACATCGATTAAACATGGCACAGGGAACTAGAACAGTCTACCCTAGTGAGCGAAATAAAGGGTTCAGTTCGACATTCCAACTACCTGTAGAAAGCCGGGGCGTACAACGGCCGAAACGTTGTAATAAATATGGCGACAAAAATGAGGACAATAGTCAGAATAATGTAAATAATGTACATAATGCCTCATCTCAGAAATATAGACAGATACGGAATGAAACAGGTGGATTGAATGATTGCAAAAAATGTGTAAACAAGTTGTAAATGATGTAAATTTAGAAAAAAATACTTTGGAGCTCGCAGAGAAACAACAGTTTCCATTCTAACTCGTCTAAAACGCTTACAGAATGCGAGACCTTATCTATCAATCAACCCTCGTAATTTTTAAAGAGAAATGAATATACTTCCTTTTTATTACTCTCTGTTTTATAGAACGGAAGACCTTACTTATCAGTCAAACTTTGTATGACAGCGTTTTTATTTATGTTTCAATGTTGTGGATTTCACAATGCATTCTGAAATAGAAAGGAAAACTTTTATTTCGTTATTTGATAAGAAAGACTAGATCCGCTCAAAAATGTGTCCGGAGACACCGGAAGTTTTGAGCTTGTGGAGAAGACCTGTATGCTAGATCCTGTCAAAGGCTTTCATAATATTCAATGCTACAGCCGGGGCTTCACTGTTTTTATCTAGAGCATGACTGACTCTTTCCGCAACTATCGTCACTACATCTGCAGTTGACTCGGAGAAACGAAAGCCGTATTGATTGTCTGAGAAAAGGCTCTGTGACAAGAGATGATGAACCAATTCAGCATTGATTAGGGACTCTCGGATTTTCCGCAAAAGATGCTTCGTGGGGATTAAGGTTAGAAATGATAGCAGAAAACAAGGATGGGGTCATATGTATATCATTCAGTTCTAAGTGGGAAGTTAAGCAGGGATTCTCCAAATTAGTCAAGAGTAGAATTTGAGGAGAATTTACGGGTAAAGCATTCAGCTTTATCAGCAGAGGATGATACCTCAAATTGATTGAAGAGATGGGGAGTTGAGATTTTGCACTTAATAAATACCCTATTACAGAGTCGCCAGTAATTGCCAAAGTTGTTCGAGGCTACGCGGTGCCTCATTTTCTCGGCAAACAGGGACATAGCTCCTTCGAGGACTCGCTTACATTTATTACGAGCAATAATGAATAAGCACCTGTTATGACGAGAGCTGCCACACTAGTATAGCCGAAAATAGTGGTTCGTGTGTGCTATGGTGATCGAGCATGCTGGTGTGAACCATGGAGAGGATTGAGGTTTCACCTGGTATTTCCGAGAAGGGATGAAAGCGTCCATGCCGGCTTTGACACAAGAAACCTGAGTGGTGCAATTTTCAGTTGGGAGGTTGAAGATGTCAGTCCATGGGGCGTACGGAAAGAGGTCTCTCTCTCTCTCTCTCTCTCTCTCTCTCTCTCTCTATATATATATATATATATATATATATATATATATATATATATATATATATATATATAATTAAAAACGACTGGCAAGGTACTGCGGTTATTTTTTTTTAAATTAATTTTTCTTGTATTAAGAAATTAAATAAAAATTAAGCGCAGTACCTTGCCAGTCGTTTTTAATTATATATATATATATATATATATATATATATATATATATATATATATATATATATATTAATTAGTTCACCTCGAAAAAGACGATGATGCCATTAATACGCAAGAGTAGAGTTTCTCGCAGTAAATGAGAATTAGAAAACTTTAAAAGAAACCAGAAACCCAATCTTAAACAGGAAACAAGGGATTAACCTCTAATCCTGATGAAAAGACTGGAGAGGAGTGTGAACCTGGCCATAAGTGAACCTATCTACCCCCTTTTATGTGTGTGTGGTAGCCTTCCGAAAGTAATTTCATATATATATATATATATATATATATATATATATATATATACACACAAGTAATTGACATTTTATGTGTGTGTGGTAGCCTTCCGAAAGTAATTTCATATATATATATATATATACACACAAGTAATTGACATATTTTTTAAGGCTAATTTTTTCTTACTACCATAAACGTTATAATTAGTGGGTACACGTGTTTAAGTAGACGTGCCTGCTTTTTTAAACAGTGAAATTAATGATTACTGGCCTAGAGGCATTAGCGACCTTAATAAAGAAAATGTACTTTCGATAGAAATTGAACCTGTATTCTCTTTTTAATCAGAGAACCGGCTTTCAAGCCAAGCATGATTTATTTTCTAAATTATACCATGAGAAGGCGTTACAAGGAAGCAAGTCTCAATGACCTTACATAAGAAATCTCTCTTTATCTTTTTTCGAAGTCTGCTCACTTTATTTTCGTTCCCGAAACGTAAACAAAGCAATTTTTAAGCAATTAATTAAGCAGCTGCGAATGGGAAAAATCTAAGCTGACGATAAGGATAAAGACATCGTTGAATAAGAAACGAAGTCACCTTATAAGAACACGAATCCAGATTCCACCTTCAGTCTGAGTGTACTGCATTTTGTCCAATAAATAACGTGTTTATCAACACACATGATCTTTGTTTCCCTCCTTAGTTAGGGAGACGCATTTCAAGCAGCCCAGAATAATCAGCCTGATGGTGACACGATCAGTTCAGATCTATAATCAGCACAGGAGATTGCCTTTTTAAGGATCTGCAGCAAGCGATACTGACAATGAAGTTTCTGTCTAAGTGGTTCACGAAGTGTTAGAGTGAGAGTTTTTTTTTAATCATTTCACCCCAAGCAAGGCGATAAAGCCACTAAAACGCAAGGAGTTATCGGGAGTGAATGAATCAAAGAAAAAAAAATATTATCAAGGAGAGGAGTAAAAGCAAAAAAAAAAAAAAATTAAAAGTCGGAAGAGAGATCCACAAGCGAAAAGTGCAGAAGGAACTGTTAGCATAGAACTTACGGTTGCTTACAACTAGCTATTTCAACTGTAAAATGATGAGACCTAGAGACCAATCTAGCACTGCTCTTAAATCCAGAAAATAAAGGTGCCAAAGAGGAACACTTATCAGAACAATTGCCACGAAAACATTTACATAAAAGGCAAAGAGTAGCTACGATACGGCAATGCCAAATTGACTGAAGCCGAGATGCCAGGTTAGTACCAATAACATTGAAGATTCTTCTTTGGATTTAATCAATAATCTCTAAACATATAGCAGAAGCACCAGGCCAGATGTGGCAGCAATATTCAATGCAAGGACGGATGGTAGGCTTATAAATGTCTAAGATAGATTCTGTCGAAAAATAAATTGTCTAGCACGACACAGTGAATCCTAGCAGCATACCTAGCAATGGATTCAATATCATTTTTCTATTTCATATTAGTAGAACATGTTAGCCCGAGAAGGCACAAAGAGTCACTCTCCTGGAGGTTAGCATCAGCCATGCTGATGGAAGGCAAAAAGGTTTTTTTTTAATATATTAACAGCAGTTTCGTTTTGGAGACGTTAATATTAACAAATCATTTATACCGCAGTTAACAGCTGATTGAAGGTCATTTTTGATCTCAATGAACCTATCAGACGAACTGTTATAACTAATATAATTTGTAACATTAATTAATTAATTAATTAGATAATGTTATAACTGGAATAATTAGTTGTATCATCAGCATAAATATCTAGTTGGGAACTGATGACATCAAGACGGTTGTTGATGAAAATTTAGAACAAATTAGGCCTACGAATAGATCCCTAGGAAAAGCCCGCATTAATTTAGTGTAAAAAGAACTCGAAGAGTTATTTGCAAAAATTACAAAAAACTCTTAAAGTTTTCTTTCTTTTGTTGGGTTAGGGAATAGGTTTCGTGAATGAATGTTACTGGCGGACAAAAATCTTTCGTCATCTTCAATGTTGTTACATAAAGCATTGTCGACCATTATCATTAATTTTTTGACTAGTATTTCTTTCATGTTAATTTCTCTAGCTATGGATTATATAACAGGGTAGACTGTTTTGGATGGCAGCAAATCTAGGAAAAGGTGTACTTCAAATTCAAACGCTTGGATAAGGGGATAGGAAACCACTCCACTATCAAAATCAAGTGTAGTTGGAGAAAACTACAACTAGCACAGACATTTTTTTCTATTCAATTTTCTTACCTCCTTTAAAATGTTTGTTATAAGTGTGATACATACAGCAGGGTATTTGAAATGTGTAGGAGTAACCGTAGATCCACGGGTGCTCCCCCCCTATACATCATCCAGTAGTGTCAGTAGTAATTATATTTAATTTTTATAATGTGAAACATTGTCAGCCAGTATTAATTCTTGACTAATAGTTCTTTAATGCTTATTTAACTTGCTTTTCATCAAGTCGGACTAAGAGTATTATTATCTTGAATTTTTATTACATGAAGCATTGTCGACAGCTATTGATTTTTGACTAGTATTTCTTTCATCTTAATTTCACTGGTTTTTCATTGGAACTAAACTGATTTTCTATCTACGGGTATCAGGAAAAACACAAATCGGTCAAAAAGTAAGATCTCCAGAAAGTAAGAATTCGCATTCTCATTCGCTCAGAAAATCCGTTTTGTTTTTGTTTTTTTGGTGTGATGGGGGTTCTTTTCACGTTTTAGAGCAGCTGTTACAGAAAAAAAACAAACAAACAAACAAACATCTCGGTGCAAAAAGTTGTGAGTTCGACACTCACGGAGTTCTTATTCATTATTTCCGACCTGCGTGATAGTTGTAAAAAACGACAGCCTGGGAAGTTACGATAACCAACTCGAATAAAGAATGAAAGTAGTACTATTCACAATTCAATAATGGGAGATCAGCAGTTGTTGAAATCTCAGCATTTGGTTTGTGACCAAAAAAACTCTACTGGCGCGGCCTTGTGGGCGATGAATTATTTTCAAACCTACAGTCTCTTTCCCACAGACGAAATGCTGCAAGCCTATTACTACTTTATGGGTATGTTCAGACGAGCTACATTCCTTTGTTCTGCCAGTACAGACCATTGCAGCTAGGACGGACCGCCTTGTCCCACACATTGTCGAATCGCCCTTGTTCCCTTTGTATTCTATTGGTAAGAAAGAATTTCCACTCACACAGCTCGCTGTGGAACAGACTCCGGAGAGAAGGCATTCTCAGTTATAATAATCTTAACCTCTTCAAGTCTAGGTTATCCATTATCTATCCTACATATCCCTATAATCTACATTTACCGCCTGCTTTTACGTCAATACAACTTCATTCAGTAACACTCTACCTTGAGTGGCTCTTGTGATTCGCATTAAGTGAATATAGTTTTTTTTTTCTTCTTTTGAATTACGGAATATGCGAGATTAATTTATTGTTCAGGACTTCGAAGTTGGTCAATAATGAAACATTTGATTTATATATATATATATATATATATATATATATATATATATATATATATATATATATATATATATATATATAATTTAGTCGTCATTGCACGAGAAGCAAAATAAGACCAAAATTAGTGACGATTAAACTTTAAGAGAGGCTGTGTTGACGGGCCTGTCTCACCGGCTGTCACGTGACCCTCGTGAATTCATCTAGCTCAAAAGGGAGATAATCGCCTTTTGTATTTCTTCTTCTTCTTCTTCTTCTTCTTCTTCTTCTTCTTCTTCAAGTGCTGCATTCCCTCCGGAAGAAGGCGATTGTGACTCTCCACCACTTCCCGTCCCTTGTAGCTCTTAATGAATTTTGTCTTTCTGCTATAATCTTCTAACGTTTGAACTGTAGATTTTGCAAGTCTCTGTACCGGTTGGCCTCTCCCTGATAAATTGCGTAGGAATAATTACGTGCTAGTAGACACGACTTGCACTTCCCACAACAGAACATCTCTATCCGGGCTTCTAAGACATCATTCCATCTGTCGGTTAACTTCCTCTTTTCTGTTTACGCGCCAACCAAATCATACGCTGTGTATTTAATTCCAGTATCGTCTGCAAAAAAAAAAAAAAAAAAAAATGGCTGATTGATAACGTTTTCATTCGTTCATAATTTGCAGTGAATGTATGAATAAATAAATGAATGAATAATTCACAGGACGAATGGAAATGTTACTAACCTGCAACTGTTCAAGTCGGATTCCCAAAATAGTTTCATTCTACTTTATTTCATTCGGTAAAAAGCATGCATAGGGGAGGGCCTCGTGACGTAAAGAGGCATTTTTGGAAAGATGAATGAACGAAGTTTTCGAAGAGGAACAAAGAGCTATTCAAATATTCGACCCTGTTTTCCGAGCTCTGAGATGACCCCGTGATCTCATTAATCAAAATCTAGTCTGATATATATCTACATATACATCTGGGAGCCTCGTTGTGGCCCAATGGTTAGAATGCTGGTGACAAAAGTCCGAAAATGTAGCTTTTTGGACGCGTTAGCAAGCAACTAAAACATGTAACTGGAAGAGAAGATAATGACATAATCGAAATGTTGATATTCCACACTAACGCAAACAAAAAGTTAGGAAGGAAACCCTCATCATTACTATAAAGAGAGATAACAGTTAGTGGACTTGAGAAATTTATTTTCCTAGGAAACTAATTTTATGAATTTCAAACGGAAGTAACAGTTGCTAATGGGTTAATGAACGCCGGATATTTTTTTTTATAAGGAAATGGCTACTCTAAGCATTACATTTTAGCATAAAAATCAAACAGCTCACCATCAATAAAATGATATCAAATTTAGATTTAGCAATAAACATATTAAATATATTTCATAAATAAAAGAACGAATATGTGCCCAGAGATATAAATATCGTAGACCTAGGACTCAACACTACATTACGACTGTCACTTTCACACTTCAATACAATATTCAAACCAATACATATATATATATATATATATATATATATATATATATATATATATATACCTGGTGTAACACCATAATTGTCCATCCGACAAAATGTTTAATAACTAAAAGACCACGAAACTAATTAAGTTTCTTTTTTCCAGGTTTTCAAATAAGACGTTTAGCCATCTTGACACCATTTTTCGTAAGAATCACTGAAAGATCTTTTGAGTTATTCAGCTAAAAAGGGAAAAGGTTAAAATTGTTTCCTGTCAGACCCACTGTATTCCCAAATGAGCAATGGTGAGAGGTAAAAGATCATTCAGGCCTTCAGTAATGGTACCAAAATTTATATTCCGGCTTCCATCTTCAAAGTTCATTCAAGAACCATCAAGAGAACAGCGAATAAGTTTTAAAAAAAAGAGGGAACAGTAGAGAGTAAAACTGGATCAGGAGGTCAAAAAAGGAAGAGGGATTATCATCTCAAGTTAGAGCTAAAGAGATCGATTAGAAAAGATCGAACTAAATGCATAAGACGTTTAGCACGTGAGAGAGGGGTTCACCTATGACAGTCCAAAGAGCAGTGAAAATGGACATGAAAATGAAATCGTACGTGAAACCTGTGAGGCACCATGTTAAACCAGGACAGAAAGTTGGAAGGTTAGAGAGGGCGAAGATCATCTTAAATAAGTTGGAAAATGATCCTGGAATAATATATATATATATATATATTTGAGCTTAAATCCCTCATGAGCTTCCGATCCTTTGCTATGATTAATTAATA
This sequence comes from Acanthosepion lycidas, assembly GCA_963932145.1. Taxonomy (NCBI): domain Eukaryota; kingdom Metazoa; phylum Mollusca; class Cephalopoda; order Sepiida; family Sepiidae; genus Acanthosepion; species Acanthosepion lycidas. Next base: position 39,299,153 of record OZ010583.1, on the reverse strand, counting down.
AGGAACATGTCATTTTCCTTTATGATCGATTTCATCATAAACGCTAGCTGTTAAGCTTGTAGAGTAATTATACATTTTTATCGCTTAAAGTAGAGTCCAATAGTGCCATAAAAACCTCGGAGAATTCCAGTAAGATATATTTAATCATTTCTAAGATACAACGGTTCAGAGATTAATCTAACAATTGGACATTTTTTCTTTTACACGAGGTCTCTCTCTCTCCCTCCCTCTCTCCCTCTCTCTCTCTCTCTCTCTCTATATATATATATATATATATATATATATATATATATATATATATATAGGAAAAAGATCAAATACAGATCAAAACCGACTGAAAATTGCTGAACCAGAGATCTAAGACTTCTACACACTCCCTTCCAGTCAGAGAAGCTTATATCCCTACATCAAGTACATCTATCTCATTAAAACTGCAAAGTTACCCTATCATCTTGTTGAACCAGCTAAGCAAATTTCTTTTTTGTGCGTTTATAATGTTAGGTCAGCTTAGCCATTGGGGAATTCCTCCCAACGTGGGTGGGGATTCCACCCAAGGTAGGAATTTCGGGGTTTTGGAAGGAGGGGAAATTTTATTTTACTTTTTCTTGTTTTTTAATTACAGTATTGTTTTTATCGAATTCCAATAACCTGGCCTACTATTGAAGGTTTTGTTTATTGGAGTATACTGTTTATTTATTTACTAACTAGCTTAAAAGCCCTCCTATCGGGTGCCATTTAAGCTATCTCCTGCGGAGGGGTCTTCATTGACCCTTCATCACAATAGGTAAGGAGAAGTAGTTGAGATACTCCACAATAAACTACAGAAGAACTCAAAAAATATCGCTGCTTTTAAGTATTGAATTAATGTTTAAGCTTACCTTTTAAAAGTTCAACGATAATTCTTCTGTCGCCGCTTAATTTAAAGACAGTTTGAAATAATTATTTTTATTTTATGGGTGACTTTCGTTGGCTTTCGCAATTAATTTCGATTTTCCCAAATTTATTTCCAAGTTCTAAAAATTGTTATCGTACAAAAAACTTCGTCCCAAAGAATTACGTAAAAAATCGCCTAAAACAATGGCAGTAATGAAAATTTTGGAATCTAAAATTTCAGGATTACGGGTCCGGATTCAGCTCAGAATGTTTTTAATTTGCTCACGGAGTCAGCCTGATTCCAAAAAATGGTATGATATGTTGAGCTACGGCCTCTGGGAGCTAAGTTGAAAACACGAACAATTCCATTTTGAAACACTGTAATATGAGAAGAGCATTTCTTTTTATTTGAACATGAGCTATTGGAAGTTACACAGTTGGGTCCCTTTAATTGTATTTTTCATTAGAAGCCAACATGGCGGAATCCGAAAACAATCGCAGTAATGAAAACTTGGGAATTCAAAATTTTAAGATTGCGGGTCTGAACCCGCTTCGAAATGTTTTTAATTTGCTCACGGAGTCGTCCTGATTCCAAAATGGTATGATATGTTGGGCTACGACTTTTAAGAGAAAAGTTGAAAAACTGTGACAAAGTGACACACTGATATTCGCATTTATTATACAGATTCGTTATGAATTTAAACAAATTACTGTACGTGTATTCAAGTTTAAAAATTTGTCAACATTTTCTATAGCTATTACATTTGTAAATCTCCTTAGGAAATCGCCATTTTCATGGGTTATTGCTAATTGTAGCTTAGATGTGTCACAAGGTATAAAGTATGGAGCACCCGGTGAGGATCGAATTTACTTTTCCGTTTTAGATTGATCTTCCGCAACAAGTGTGCTAACCATTTCACCACGTCGAATTTCCTAATGTAAATATATATATATATATATATATATATATATATATATATATATATATATATATATATATATATGTATATGTATGTGTGTGTGTGTGTGCTAATATGCGAAAAGAATGAAAATTTTTAATAATATATGCAAATTATTTAGAATGCACGTTTTTTTTATTCGGACAATATTGGAAAAGCGGGGGATCACATTGTACACAGCGAAAAGGATGCGTTGAGAAAAACAGTTGAGAGCTACTGGGTTAGTTGTTTTAAATCTGCAGTATGCCTAAGGCCAAGTGAGGAGTATTTTTATATAGGTGTGGAAAATGTGTGTGTGGGTGGGGGGTGCTTGAGATATCGTCTGGGGGCCAAGTAGGGAAGCCAACAGGAAAAGTTTTGAAACCGCTGAACTAGTCAATTAAGATGTTGATGGCCAGTTTTCTTTCTTTTTTCTTTGATTTGTTTTTAAATGTTTGAATGTCGATGAAGTTTCAAGTTTAATTGAAAATATAAAGGTTTCCTCGTTCTAGGACGTTCCAGACCAACAACACAAGCATCCTGGCCTACGCTGAGAGATCGCGACTGAACTTCCTGCCCACGACCATCAGTCTGTGCAATGGAACCAAGGCCAAAATCGATTACCTTACAGACGAACAGTTCCGGGAGACCTTCCAAATGGTACAGCAAGCGTCCGAGGATGGCACGGGGTTCTGCATTGATGAGTATCCAGAATACGAAGTGTTTCACGACGAACTTCGCTACGGTGACTTCTTCGGAATCACGAACCTTGAGACTGGTGAACTCATGGCAGCGTTCTTGTTGGCAGTGAGTAAATATTACCGAGGTTGGAGAGTGGCCGATTCTTTTATCATTGTCAAGAAGTCGGTCCGGCGGCAGCGACTTGGAGAACTATGCATGAGGCTAGCATGTGACTACGCCCAAAAGATTGGCTATCTAGGCATGTATGTGGACCTTTTCTCGAACAATGAAGCGATGATTAGGATTTTGAAAACGATTGGTGGTTTTGAAAAGGTCGGATTTTTACCCATGGCTGGCCAGTGTAAGCATGCCGGTTTACTAAGTGGGTACATATATTTTAGAGATTTTCAGATACTCTAAAGAAGGAAAGAGAGAGAAAAAAAATGACATAAGTTGCATCAAAAAAAAATCAAATCTGGGTATTAACTTTCTTCCAATTCTTTTGAAAAACAAATTAAATTTCTTTTTCTTAGTTAATGAAAGAGAAAATGGATAAAAAAAACAACAGTTATTTGTATATCAAAAAAAAGGATTTAAAAATTATAAATACGTTAAGAAAAAAAGATTTAGAAAAATAAACGCATTTTTAAATTTTCAAATCTTATCAATTACATTCAGATTTCCCAATTTTGGAAAAAAAAAAAAAAAAAAAATGCCACTTCATATGAAGTGATAAGATATTTCCATTTCTTCCAAAGTTGAAATAAAGACTTAAAGACATATATTTAGACTATCTATCTATCTATCTATCTATCTATCTATATATGTATATATATATATATATATATATATATATATATATATATATATATATATATATATATATATATACGCTCATAATCATTGTAATATCTATCTATCTATCTATCTATTGCATTTGTAAAGTTTATTGCTCAGCATATATGGAGATAATTTTAGTTTCATCTGTGTCCTCACATGCATACAAATATGTGTACACACACACACACACACACACACACATACATATATATATATAATAGTCGCTACCTCGATATCGAATATTACCATCACAAGATACCATTATAAAACTCAGTTGTGCCTTGAACCGATATGACATTTTTAAACTGGACAAACCTTTTAAAACCTTTGGCATGTATGTATGAAAGCTAGAGTAATGAAGAACGAAATGGAAAATTCGTGCCTACAATCATTTTTCTAAGGGATTGGTAAATTTTTTTGACAATTATTTTTTTAAATTTTGTTTTTGTTTTTCTTTGACTAAAAAAAAACATCGTTCCAGAAGACAAATCGTAGATATTGGTAAATATTCTTTTCAAAGGAAAAGCATAAAAGAATCTTAAAAAAAAAAAAAAAAAAAGAAAAAAAAAGGAAGAAAAGGAACATTGACAATTCTTATATAGTAAGAAGAGAACTGCAGACGACAGGACACGTCAAAACGTCAAGAGAATGATTTTTTTTTCTGGGACCTTAATACTCCTGTTAATCAATTCATATACCAACATCTTATCACGTTATATAAGGGGATTGCTAGAAATATTTCATTCCGACCCAATTCCCAAAATTTGAACCAGTGCGCAGACTATCAGAATTTGGGCGCGGAATCACTTTTTGAACCGAGGACATTTCAGCACCCCCTCCTGTATGTTTGCATGCATGCATGCATGTATGTGTGTGTGTGTATATATATATATATATATATATATATATATAGAGAGAGAGAGAGAGAGTGTGTTTATTAGAGAGTAATGTTGTCATGCCTTACTACCTGGGCATACATAAAAGGACTCTGAAAAAAAAAAATCCGAAGACATCAAACGTAAAAAAAAAGAAAAAAAAACAATGTATAACGATTCTCCATAAAATCACCGGATTGTGTGTGTGCGTGTGTATGTGGGCACGCGAGCGCGCGCGCGTGTGTGTGTACGCATGTGTACGTGTGTTACTTACCATTTCATTGTTTTCATAAAATATCGGGAAATGAAAAAGTTTTATTCTTTCTTCCTTGTTGTTGTTTTTTTTTATATTATTTTTTGCTGTGTTTGCATGTTTTCGCGTGGAATTTACGAGTATATTAAGAGCAATGCCTCATTAAATTACAGGAACAATTAAACAAGAATAAACTCCGTCCGTAAATAATAATAAAAAAAAAGGTGTATGCCATGATAATTATTTTTTCCTAGATTCAAACCTTGAATGGGTGTGACCTCATAAATAGCACTTCTAAGTATTCAACTTCTTTCTTCTTTATGCCTCTTGATCTCTTGGGGAATATAGGGCCGCAACAACCCCTCTCCAACGGACGCGGTTCCGGGTGATCCTCTTCAGCTCGGCCCATGTCGTGCCGACTTGCCTTTACCTCTGCGTCAACGCATCTGCGCCAAGTCTGCTTTGGTCAACCCACTTTTTGCTTCCCTTGTGGATTTCAGTCAAGGACCTGCTATGTACTCAACAAAGACGCACTATTTCTTTTAAACACAAGAACTATCCCGTTCTCCACAAACAAAAGAACAATCCTGTTCTCTTTAAACATGATGAACATCTCCAGGTTTCTATCATCAGCAGTTGATTGTCTGGGATGGAGGAAGAGGATCACAGTAGCCAAATTTTGATCGAATTTACAACGAGAAAATAGAAAAAGAAACGCCGATTCTTTCAAAGGTATCTTTAAACAGCCAACTTTCTTTAATGCAGATTTGGTTGAAGAACAACGAAAGTTTTCTTCTTTTTTTTTTTTTAAAAGATATTC
>OZ010583.1:39256373-39286373 GCA_963932145.1 Acanthosepion lycidas | reverse complement strand
GGGACAACTCATATCGAGTTATACTTATTATAAAACCCAGGTTGTTTGTGTGTGTGTGTGTGTGTTCTTTTATATATTGGATCGGATTTCCTACATTTTTCAACCGATTTCAACAAAACTTCACTTTTTTTTTGACAGGTAGTGTTTCTTATTGTCTTGCACACTTTTTTCTTTATTTTTACATTCAGAATGCTTTAAAAATTCCATTTACAAGACAATTGTTTACAATAAAATTCTATTCAATCGGTAAACTCATAACGATTGAAAACAATGTTTTTGTTTGAGTTTGGGTTTGACCAATTCGTAAAAAAAAAAAAAAAAAAAAAACTAATTAAGACATGCGTGTTCGTCAACCTTAAACAATAATCTTTGTCAATTTTATTTTTCAGTCTTTATGATGGTCGATACTTGATCTATCTCTTACTGTTACATCCCCGGGCAACGCCGGGCTCTCCTGCTAGTATATATATATAAATTCTAACGTTCACAACATTAATCCAAAAGAGGGCTCCATACTTATAGCAGAGCAATAATTATTTATTATAACCATTTTTGGTTCTCACCAGTCGAGTTGCAATTGAAATGAAGTTGCATTTTTGTAGTAAGTAAACTGTTTTTGTCGATATGAAAAATTGTAACATATATATATATATATATATATATATATATATATATATAAAATATATATACATACACATACATATATATTTTTTGAATAAAAAAATTCCAAGAGGATAGAATCCAGTTAGAACTCAATGTCCAGGACAGAGTAAGGATATAATAAAAAGGCTTAAACACTAATATTCCATGGTCATAAATTATTCCATTAGAATCGTAAATACGATCCAATACTTCAGACCTACAATTTCAAAAAGAAAACAGAAAAAAACAACTCCTGGAATAAAAAATAAAATTAAAACAACTGACGAATGGAAGGAGTGATTCCCAGAGGATCCGTCTACGAAACTCTGGAGTCAGGATGGTGACGGTAATATCAATCAGCTAAGTGACAAACGTTTTACTTGTAATATATATATATATATATATATATATATATATATATATATATATATGATAAATTAGTTGTTTAAGAAGACAGTGGGTCCGATACTAAACGATTTCAACCTTTTCTCTTTCTAGTTGAATAATTCAAAGTGTTTTTAAGTGATTCTTACGAAAAATGGTGTCAATATGGCTAAATATCTTATCTGTAAACCTGGAGAAAAGAAACTTAATTTTTCAGTAGTATTTTAGATTTTAAACATTTTGTGGAATCGATAATTATGCAGTTAACGATTTGGACAATTTTGCTGTTACACGCGGTATATATATATATATATATATATATATATATATATATATATAATTACTTAAATGTTATTTTTAGTGGATACACATATTTTGTTAAACAGTATATTTATTTTCATCTACTGGCTTGAAAATTCGAGAAATCTTATTAATAATCTTAGAAAAAAAAAATACGGTCTTTGGCAGGATTCGATTCTGCATTCCCCTGCGCAGGGAAAAACATCGTTAGATCCGACGTGCTTTACACCGTCTCGACCACGAATTGCGTCGGTGATCAAAGAACATTGGACAGGGCCTTATAACCTTGCTTGATCATCGTCACACTTTGTGGCCGAGACGGTCTAAGGTATGTCGGATCTAACGACAGTTTTCCCTGACCAGAGGGACGCACAGCGCACATTTGTCGAACCTTCAGGCCGGTAGACGAAAATAAATAGATATACTGTTTAAATAAACGATGTGTTTACTCAAATATAGTTATCCCCTAAAAATAACGTTCAAGTAATAAGCTTTGTCCGATTAATAAATAAAAATCCATCACTTCTCATATAATATATATATATATATATAAAGTAAGAGAGAGAGAGAGAGAGAGAGAGAGAGAGAGAGAGAGAGAGAGAGAGGATGGACAGGTTAATATGAATAATATAGAGGTATATATAGAGACATATATTAATAGAAGTAAAAGGAAGAAATATTTGAAAGTCCAATTTGAGAAATAATTTTACATAATGAAATAGAAAACCATTTTATGTTTTTATTAGGTTGGTACAAAAAATAATGACGTATTAATGTCGTTTTTTTGACGTTAAAAATTACGTCAAAAAACGACATTATTACGTCATTATTTTTGCACCAACCTAATAATACAGAATAACATCCATAATTTGTTTTCACTTTACGTCAAGTCCGGCGTCTTTTTTTTTTTTTGTTGTTTTTTTTTTGTTGTTTTTTTTGTTGTTTTTTTTTTTTTTTTTTTAAGAAGAGATTAATGAAACCTTAGAAATGTCGCGTCAAAATAATGTGGCCAACTAAAGCACTGTTGAAAGCTGAGACAGGAGACGGCACTTTAAGCAAAATCCGTTTAGAGATTTACACTTGGAGAGGCAAACAATGTTACGAATTTACATTTGGAGAGGCGAACAATGTAATGAGATTTGCATTTGGAGAGGCGAACAATGTTAGGAGATTTGCATTTGGAGAGGCGAACAATGTAACGAGATTTAAATTTGGAGAGGCGAACAATGTAACGAGATTTACATTTGGACAGGCGAACAATGTTACGAGATTTATATTTGGAGAGGCGAACAATGTAATGAGATTTGCATTTGGAGAGGCGAACAATATTACGAGACTTACATTTGGAGAGGCGAACAATGTAACGAGATTTGCATTTGGAGAGGCGAACAATGAAACGAGATTTTCATTTGGAAAGGCGAACAATGTAATTAGATTTGAATTTAGAGAGGCGAACAATGTTACGAGATTTACATTTGGAGAGGCGAACAATGTAACGAGATTTGAATTTGGAGAGGCGAACAATGTTACGAGATCTACATTTGGAGAGGCGAACAATGTTACGAGATTTACATTTGGAGAGACGAACAATGTAACGAGATTTGCATTTGGAGAGGCGAACAATGTAACGAGATTTACATTTGGAGAGGCGAACAATGTAACGAGATTTACATTTGGAGAGGCGAACAATGTAACGTGATTTGCATTTGGAGAGGCGAACAATGTAACGAGATTTACATTTGGAGAGGCGAACAATGTAACGAGATTTACATTTGGAGAGGCGAACAATGTAACGTGATTTGCATTTGGAGAGGTGAACAATGTAACGAGATTTGCATTTGGAGAGGCGAACAATGTTACGAGATTTACATTTGGAGAGGGAACAATGTAACGAGATTTATACTTGGCGAGGCGAACAATGTTACGAGATTTACATCTGGAAAAGCAAACACTGGCAAGATTTACACTTGGAGAATTGAAATTTGTAATGAGATTTACTCTTCGACATGTGAACACATTATAATATGTGTGAACTAAGATTATAAAAATATGTAAACCAACACTGCAATATTTATTATTTACTATTTTACAAATAACGGGAGAACACAAAAATTTGAATAAACATATGACATAAACATAAGTTACAAGTTAAAATTTATTTGGTGAGAGCAAATGAAAATGTTTGGAAACTGCATTTTTTTAAATTCCCTGTTCAAATATTTTTATAAATAAAAAAAATATTTATTCCTTTATAAAACTCTAAATAATAAATATTTCATTATATTGATTGACTTGTTTTTTTACGGCTTATCCACCCTTTGCAGATTATTTAAAGTCAGAAAACATTTTTAGATTGTAAGAATTTTTATGCGACAATAATGGTTTAGTGATAGAAATTTTACTAATTAACCAATAGCTGGGGGGGAAAGAAGTGGATTCATACCTTTCCCAAAAGTATTTGCGCGTAAGTGAATATAACAAACACAACTGGAATTGGAACTCGGCTCTCCAATGAACAATTCCGAATCATTACCCATTGCACCACCCGCACATGCAAGCTTACAAGCGGTCTCCCTTCTAGGTACTGACCAAGTTCGACGTTGCTTAATACGGGAACTGGTTTTTCAACTTACGCTTATTTCCTTATAGTTGGTTCACATATTTTTATAATCTTGTAAAATATAAAATTATTCTTGTAAATAAGCAACTTAATAAATAATGTTTAATATCTTTGTTGTCAGTGATGTAAGGATATTATTATTATTATTATTATTATTATAAATAAATAAAAATAAAATATAAAATAATAATGAAAATTATAAACAAAATGAAATAAACAATAACATAAAAACATTGTATAGAATAAATTAAATAAAAATTTAAAATAGTAAAAATACTCCCAGCATGCAACAAAAATTGTTCCTGCTGGAAATACGGACATCCCACCAAAAGATGTTAAATTCAATCTATTTACCAAGAACATTGGTACGTGCAACACTTGTATAAGTTGTCTCTGTGATATGGCTTGCAATACTGCGGAGTAATTTCTCCCTTTGATCGCAGGAACAATAAAAGAATTGTAACCTAAAAGATACACACAAAAATACACACAAAAATATAAATAAGTTGTATGAAATTAACATACTATTTACCACGCTTTTCCCGCTATTTGTGTACGTTCTATTTCCTGTCAAGTATGCTTTTATGTCCGCGAACACAAGGCTAATTTCTGCTGCTATGATATGAGCAAATAACCATCGACAACATTATGGTGACCATAAATGACATAATTTTCAGAAATCTAAATGAACGCATTTTTTTTTTTTTTGTTTTTAGCTAACTAGTAATTCTTACAAATTAACATATTTTCCGCAATTTTTATTGACTTTTATTTACCTTTCGAAGATGCAAAAATAAAAACACTAATTCTTCAATTAATTTTATAATTTAATAACAAATGAAAGACCAATGATAGAAGTAACTTATGAAATCAATCAGAAGCAGCATTATCTCGTGAATTGTGTAAATGAACTGAAATCTTCGCAGCCGTTTTTTTTGCCTCGTCACCAAAGAAAAAAGCGGATTGAAAGAGTCAACTCCGGCGTGTCATACAACACTGGTCATTCTTAATATCTTGATTTAATCGCTATCCAATACCGCTGACCATGGAGCACCGTTCCACGAGAAATGTTTATTTTACACGCGTTCGATCATTCGTAGTAGATTCGAACGGAAAACGCATAAGTCTATTTTTTTTTTTTTTTGTGCGCCAAGTAGAAATTTTCACCTCTCTTAAAATAAAAAGAATCTCCAAGCTGTATCCAGGAAGATTTGTCGGTTTTCCTATTTTAATTTTATGATGAATCATAATTCTTAATTTAATGATCGACTAAGCTTATGGCGAGTTCCACGAGTATTAACCCTGCGTTAGTCACATGGGGTGTTTTGTTACCCCAAATTTTGTAAAATACACGTTAATTCTTATTTGGCAACTACTTTTTTTTTTGCTCCTTCCTACAACACTGCTGACCCAGTGAAGGTGTGTAGCACACGGTGTGTCACAGTTGTAGCTCAGTTATCGTGGAAATCAAACGCTAGGGGAATATCCATTTTTGGGATTCCGAGCTGACTAACGTACGGTTAAAATACAAGTGGACATTCCTCTATTGCATCGCTAAATGTTTAAGCCTAACAACTTTAACAAAATATTATAATAACAATAATAAATATGATTGCATGTCATTATCAAGAGAAGTAAGAGGGTACAAATGAATACATTCAAAATTGATAGTTCTCCATTTCAGAAAGCAGACGATAAGCGCATTTTTCTCTTTCTTGATTTCTTGTTACATATACTTTCTTTTTCTAACTAAAACCAAACGGAATAGTCCATTATTTATCTGAAGCAATGGCAGCTCGTAAAGCACACGCGGATCAGCTAACGGAAGCAGGGCCGGTGCAAACCTCTTGTTTTCCCACCGAATTTATGACACAACCCCCGCCCGAATCTATGATACGGGCCACCCACTTTACGATATCTCAATCTTCATAAGGTAACATTCATATAAAATACAAACTTTATTGTAACGTAATTATGTACAATGATTGATCATATGCAATATAGGTGAAAAATTCACATAGAATAAAATGAAAATAAATATAATGTATCTAAATACAAATTAGAGACATGTCATAATAAATCAATCCATCTTAAATAAGAGACATGTCATAATAGATCAATCCATTTTAAATAAGAGACATGTCATAATAGATCATTGCATCTTAAATTAGAGACATGTCATAATAGATCAACCCATCTTAAATAATTGACATGTCATAATAGATCATTGCATCTTAAATAATTGATATGTCATAATAGATCAATTCATCTTAAATAAGAGACATGTCATAAGAGATCAATCCATCTTAAATAAGTGACATGTCATAATAGATCAATCCATCTTAAATAAGAGACATATCATAATAGATCAATCCATCTTAAATAAGAGATATGTCATAATAGATCATTACATCGTAAATAAGAGACATATCATAATAGATCAATCCATCGTAAATAAGAGACATATCATAATAGATCAATCCATCTTAAATAAGAGATATGTCATAATAGATCATTACATCGTAAATAAGAGACATATCATAATAGATCAATCCATCGTAAATAAGAGACATATCATAATAGATCAATCCATCGTAAATAAGAGACATATCATAATAGATCAACCCATCTTAAATAAGAGACATGTCATAATAGATTAATCCATCTTAAATAAGAGATATGTCATAATAGATCATTGCATCTTAAATAAGAGACATGTCATTATAGATCAATTCACCTTAAATAAGAGTCATGTCATAATTGATCAATCCATCTTAAATCAACAATGTTTTGCGGCAATTTTTAACATCGACTTGAGATTTTCCTTGTTAAAAAGTTGAATAACTATAACACATTCAACATTATTGATAAAAAAATAGTGAATTTTATAGAGTGTTTTTTAAGATTTAGAATGAGTAAAACAAAAATCACTGATTCCGCCGAAAGAAAACAAAATGGACCCCAGAATGGCGTCAAAATTCGTGAAAGTTTTTCACCGTTTAATATTCAGTTGTATTTAGTTTAATTTGTAAGGGTGTATAAATGAAGGTAAAAAAAAAACAGGTTGATAGATATCGATAAACACAAAGCCCTGTCGCCCCACCCACTATTAGGCTTGCCCATCCATCCGCCCTCAACTGTCGAGGTGGGTAATACGCACCGGCCCTGAATGGAGGAACAAGCAGACTTCTGATATTATTATAAAATGTTTCTTATTTTTCTCTAACTTCAATTTTCGAGACTGTAAACCGATTTAGTGTCCGCATATTATTCACTAACCGTTAATGGGGGTGACTTAAGGACACATTTTTGATCAGTACGAACTTTCATGTCAAATGCTAACTGCGATCTGTAACAAGGCAATAAAGAAATTTCGGTTATCAACTTCTATTATTATACAACCACTATCCGCCTCTGACATCATGGCCTAGCATCCTAAAACAGCGAACATCTGAAATGACTGTTGTAGATTATCGGAGTGAGCGTGAACGTAGACCCCAGGTGACCGTATGTTTATTTGCTACACGTAAAAAAATAAAAATGAAAGAAAACGGTACACTGCGGCAAGGTTTCTGTTAGAAAAATACCATTAAAATGCTGTAACTTGACGAATAAATCAATTTCTAGTTCCAATTTAAAAGTTAATATTGTGTGGTCTTCGGTCACACTCACCCCATTATTAATCATCTATTTTATGTTCGATTGTGTGATCGCTTCAAAAACTGCAAACAAAATTTCTTTTTTATAAATATTTCATGCCAATGGTTGCAATGAGATTTCCTCCTTGCTATCAAGACCGCATGAAACTCATCGGTTTATCTTTAAAATAGCTAGATGTAACCGTAAATTCTATTCTAATAATTTCTTTTCTCGTACTTCTTGCCTGTGGAACTCGTGCGGTTTCTTGCTTCCCTGTTGTCTACGATCTTCAGGTATTTCAATGCAACGTTTTCTGTCTACCTGAAACCTATTCTTTTATTATCCTTTTTCCTCACTGACGTATTCTCATTTTTTCAAACTCTCAGCAACCCCCTTGTGTCTTAGTGGCTTTATCGCCTTGCTTGTGGTGAAATGATTACGAAAAAGAAGCGATGTGCAGCATTTGTTCACTGCAAAACATATCCACCACCTCCCTGTTATGTGTAAACTAAGAATGAAACTACGGAAACAGAAGATGACTAACGCAGCACCCAAAATGAAAGACAAGAGACTCCGGAAAGATCCGAACCTAAATGGGAATGGAAACTCGAAATGGAAACACTAAGAGAACCTTTAGTGACATCAGAAAATGACGTCATCCTAAAAGGAATGGACGAAAAAAAAAAAAAAAGAATGGATCACAGACGAGATTCTCGGCTTGGTGAAAAAGGAGACAGAAAACAATGCCAAGACATGGAACGGAATACAGAAAACTACACAATGCAATAAGGACCAGATGCAGGTAGGCTAAAGAAGAATGGCTCAACGAAAAATGTTTCTCTTGCTGTTTCGTATAAATTAATGTAAATGGGGGATAGAATTTATGTATGTGTAACCTTGCATGTGCGCGTGAGTACTTTTACTCCATTGATGCGTGGACTTACATATATAGGAATTTTTGTGGAATTTCCTTTGACTAGGAGCATATGGTAAATGTAGACATAAATATTTATCTGGTAGTAAGAATAGCGAATAATTTATTTTTAGAAAGCGCTAGTATAGGATAGATTTGGATTGAGTACGCGTGCAAGTTTAGTTAAAGAGTTAGTATTGATATGGGATTAATATTTAAAACTTAAATATAAAACATTGTATTTGACTATGCAAGAAAGAGGCCAGCTTACCGAGTTAGGAATCCGGGGGAAGTAGCTCGAATCGAAACCAGATGAAGTAAAAAGACACAAGCATATAGGAAGGGAGCGTAAGAAGCCTTCTTTTTTTATTCATTGGCTGACATATGTCAATAAGAACGGTCAAATTAGCCATTGAATACTGCTTTTTGCAATGTCGACGTGCGTAGCACGACGCTTTTAAGGAGGCGGTCCGACTCTTCTAAAATCAAGTCAGGGTTGCTGTTTGAGCTAATATGATGCAAAACCCGAAATCGGCGATGAGGATAGTACATCACTGAAGACCACCCTTGATGTATCTAAAATGTATTATGCATCTAATAACATACTTATATATGATTAGCAATAGCAACCATTATTGAAAATCATCATTCAAAATATTTTTTTTATTTCTCAGCGCTTGAATACTGACACTGATATGCAACTATCTTGGCCAGTAAGAAGGTATACCGTTCTGGGATTATAACATATCGTAACAGGTGTTTGCCATTGTACAAGAGACACTGTCACATTGAACTGTCCTAATTTCGATAAAGATTTATGACCAATAAGAGTCACTCGTCCGACAGCGAATGATCATACTTTCGATCCCATTTTTTTAAAGCAATGACTGCAATGAACGAAAAAGGCATTTTTTGCTAAGTGTTAAATGGAAAGGTGAGATTCACCTGTCGTTTGACAGGTGGGTAATGTAGGATATGCAAAGCAATCTGGGAGTCGAGTGACACGTTTGAATTACAGACGCAGCCCAGAGAGGAAGGAGTGAGGTAAATACCTGTGAAAATAGAAATGTAGAAAAGGAAAATGAAAGATATGAAAAAAATGAAATAAAGAAAAAAAAAAAAAAATGAAAAGATGGCATGTAAGAAATCCTACCGATGTCTACAAGTCATAAACAGTTCGAATTTTTTTATAGGTTTTTCTCCTTTTTTTTTGTTGGAAGAAAAGAAGGCCATTTAATAAACTCGATACAAAAAGCACAACCGATACATGCCAACGTAATTCGCAGTCAGTTGGGAGCGTCTATTAAGCAGGTATCAGCACAAGAGAAATTTAAAATCTATATGGTTTTTGCAGCATATAAGACGCAATTTTATTTTATTTTAATTATATATTTCATCAGAAAATCTAATCCTCAAAACCACACCGGCTCAATCACCCTCGTTTAAGAACGCCAAAAGCATTAAAATGAATATATATATATATATATATATATATATATATATATATATATATTATTCACACACATACATAACACCAATAATAAATAAATTTTCTACTGTACAGTTTCATGCGAGTGGCACTCACTGTATGCTATCATATGTATATGTGTGTGTGTGTGAGTGAGAGATGCAGCAGAAATATCTCCCACATTTTAAACTGTCACTTGTCTGGTGCTAGGGAACTTAGATAAGTAGCAATGGTGTCGTCATCTAGCTAATGTCTTACCATTATGTGGAAGGTATGTCTGCCGCATTGTGTGTGCATCTCTCTCTCTATATATATATATATAGTTGTAGCCTCTGCCTGTTTGTTATGGAACACCGCCCATGGTTTTGGAGATAGACCTACATAATCACATATATTCTGAAACTACATTACCCAGGGTACTTGGATAAGTATATTTCATTTTGATCAAATGGCCACCACCACAAAATTTTTTCCCCTTTGATTTAAATTAAATTATATATATATATATATATATATATATATATTTATATTTGTTTGAATAAAAACAGACCACTTTAAAAGGGCTGTGGTGAAATAATTTATTACATGGAACCTTAAAGTGGTCTATTTCTATTAAAATATATTTGCTCTGAATTTACATTGAGCTCTCCGGATATCATCCTCCTTGGGTCTACCCATACGGATTACCTAGTTTTGCATAAACTATATATATATATATATATATTTGAGGCTAGGGCACCTCGAGGTGCTGTAATGGTTAGCAAGCTTGTCTCGTTAGAATAATTACTAGTGAGTAGTGAATTCGATCCTCACTGGGTGCCCCATACTTTCGGCCTTGTGCTACATCTGAGCTACGCTTGGAAAACCCCTACAGACACATCAGGCTCAATATTTGGGGATGGGGTCCTCACGTTTTTCTGTAACTGAAAACAAACAGAAGACTAAATGTGTCTTCTTAGCCTCAGTCTGTGACAATGCTACTGAACGGTCATTTGTTTAAAATTATTACTAACATGAATTTTCACAGGAAACCAGAAAACTTCCATCTGATTTTTTTTCCCTTGAATCATTAGCTTCTAAAGCTGCTCTAGAAGTCTTATATTTGGGAAAAAGAGAACATTTTTAAAATTTATCTTTTAAAACATTTTATATAAAAAAAACCCCAAAAAACATTTTTCTGACGTTCACTGTCATCGCTCATTGATAGGAATTTCCTTCCTAACCATTTGTTTAAGGTAATGTGGAAAGTCAACATTTTGATCTTATTATTTTCCCTTTGAGTTACAAGTACTATCCATTTTAGTTTTAGAAAGTCTTCAAATGATGTGGTTTCGGTTATTTGGTACAGTTCTTTGGGATTTTTTAGTGCAAGTCTGCAAGATCCAATGAAGGTTGGTCCTTTTCAAATCCACAGGGTTCACTGATTTGAATGCATTTTTAGCCACTGATCTGAGAAAGTGGTTGTATACAGCCAAATAATTATTTCTCAATGTGACATGCTCGTAAGCTGTCATTTCTAATTGACACCTACTTTTGTCAATTGGGAAGGGAACACACTTCTTACTTTACTGACTGTATGCATGAAGAAAGATGTATCATGTCATCCTATAAGTTCTGTCCGAATTTTAACTTTTTGTTAAAATGAACGAAATTTAAAGAGTATTTTATAATGTCTAATGGAGCTGAACATTATTTTTATGTTGAGATGCATTTAAACTGATCAAATTTTATTTCAGAGAACAATAAAATTAAATTTTGTTTGATTAAAACCCAGCTAACATGGAAGTACCCAAGAATCATTTGAGGCACATAATGCTTTATGAGTTCTAGAAAGGAAACTCAGCAGCCGAAGCAGCTAGAAACATTCACTCATTTTTTGGAGAGGAATGAGCAAATGAAAGAACTTGCAGAAGATGGTTTGCAAAATTCAGAGGTGGAGATTTCACCCTTGAAGATGAAGATCGAACCGGACGTCCAGTTAAGTTTGATGAAAAGCTTCTTGAAGCAGCCCTTGAAGAAAAACCTGCTTTATCAGTTGAGGAATTGGCAGTGATTCTCAGTTCAAACCATACAACGTTCATAAACTTGGAAAATGGGTGCCTCATGAATTGTCTGAAAATAACCTCAAATCCAGAGTTGACATCTGCTCTTCTCTCCATTCTCGCCAACTTGTTTCACCTTTTTTGGATAGACTTGTGACTGGCGACGAAAAATGGATCTTTTATCGAAATGTTAAGCGTCGTAGACAGTGGCTTGGTAAAGAGGAAGGACCCCAGCCACAGCAGAGAAGGGAACTTCATAGGCAAAAGGTTCTTTCAATCTGGTGGGATCTCCAAGGAATAATCCACTTTGAATTCTTACCACCTAATGCAACAATTAATGCTCAAATATACTGTCAGCAATTAGAGCGTTTGAACCAAGCTTTGAGGAAAAAAAAAGACCTGCTCTAGGGAATCGAAAAGGGGTGATGTTTCATCAGGACAATGCGCAACCCCACACAGCAAGAATCACGTCACAAAAGATCGAACTTGGTTGGGAGAAAATTCCTCATCCACCTTATTCTCCTTCAGACTACCATTTGTTTCGTAGCTTACAGAATCATTTGGAAGAAACAGCTTTTGTAACACAGGAAGATGTTAAAACTGATATTTGTGAGTTCTTCGAATCAAAGCCAAAAGAATTTTACAGTAATGGAATTAGTAAGCTTGTTAATAGATGGAAGGAAGTCATAGATAATCAGGGAAAATACATTTTTGATTGAATCTGTAATTAAATGTAACATTTGGTCACTTGTTTTCTTTATTCAAAATTCGGACATAACTTATGGGATGACCTGATAGAATAGATTGGGTTGTTTCCATAGCATTTCAGACAAAGAATGAGTTCAAAAGTCCAAAGAAGTCTTGGAATAATGATGACTTGGCATTTCTACAGAAACACACCTTTTTAACACACTGACTCCTATGCCTCATTTCCTTTGTTGCCCCAGGGTGCCAACACTATATCTTAATTAATTTTGGTACAAGCAACTAACACAGTTTCATATATTAGGTTTGGATATCATATCCACTGGTGTTTTGTTTGGTACCCGAGTCCATTCTACAACCTAGAATTGCACACAACCCACCTGTGGGTTGTTGGAAAATTCTCATCATACAAGTATTACACTGACACAAACACTCATTTTCTATATCAAAAAATGTTTAAATCTCTTTGGAAAAAAATGCGGTTCTGGCCTACCATGATCCCATAAACAATCAATCATAGCATCCCACTCTCAAGAATCCTTATAAAAAAGAAATTAAAAAAGAAACCCACCGGAGGGTTGTGTGGGCCTTGCAGACATACCACCGCAACTTAGCTGTGTGTTATGTGGGAGCCAACATGTTAAGAAATAATAATTTGAAAATTTTTTTCCCCTATTTCTATTGTTTAAGCTCTTCAGATTGCAAATGTAAAAAGAAAAACAAAAATAATAATAGGGGGTTCAGTTTGCTATGTAAATTGATCCCCCTATACAAACCAAAAGAAGTAAAAAGTTAAGGGAAATAATAATAATAATCATAATGATAATAATAATAAAGGGAAGAGTAAAAAAAAACAAAAAACCTTTAAGTTCATATTTCATGGCTCTTTTGAAATTTTGTTTTCAAGTATTATTTTAACACAACACAGGAAAAAGGTAAGTAAAAATATCCATTTGTAATAAGCAAATGTATCCTCAACAATACAAAACTGCTATAGGCTGATAGAATGAGACACCATAGAGCTTCTTGCAAGTTTGGTTGGAGATTACTGGCGGTTCTGTAAAAGTGCGTTGAATCCTTCATCTCTTCAATCAGTTTGAAGGATTATCTGCTGCTAATAAATTCTCTTCCAATTTCATTCTTGACTCTTCAGGAGTATCTTTTCATGATTTTCCCCATAGAACAGAATCTCTACTCAGTGATATGAACATAACTCTATCCATGGTTTCTGCTATCATTACCAAACTAGATGCTCCAAAGGCTTGCAGACTCGACAGTATCCCTGCAATTGTTGAAAGGAAATGTGCTCCTGATCTGGCTCCTGCCATACTCTGCAGGGTGTCCCTAAAGTCTAGATAGATAGGAAATCTCATTAACTATATATATTTTTGCCTCTGCAGATTAAACATGGTTTTGTCAAAAGAAGAAAGAACTGACTTCTTTTTCTGGGGTAAGTTAAAGGAGAAGGTGTACTCAATGAAAATAACAGATGCTACACACTTGATTGAATGTATACAGAGTGAATTTGCTAAAATTGATGGCATCGTGGTATTATTGCATTGAGTACAAGTGAATCTTGCAAAGCGCATTAATCTTTCCATCACAAAGGATGAAAATTATTTGGAAGATGTTATTTGTTGATATTCGAATTCAATAAAATGTTGTTGAAAATTTTATTTCTTGAAAATACACATTTTTTCTTATGTCTGGACTTTAGGGTACTACTATTGTGGCACTATTTAGCTATGGTAATTGGCTAAATAATTAAGCATGGAAATTAAAAATGAGAAATACTTAAGGCGAGAAAGAGCTATAACGAAAGACATACTGAGCGACATTATTTTTTTTAACAAAAGAAAAATGGGTAAAGATTTTTGTTTTCATTTACAAAGAAAGATATTTTTTCGCAGAAGACAGAAAATTTGTAATAGAAGCAGGTTTCAGATTCTGTCGGAGTTAATTAATGTCATGATAAGAGAGTGAAGTGCCAAGGGAAACAGAATACGGGTAAAGAATAACAATCTGACCACACGTGTAGCAATAATAAAAATTTCGATTCGGTCAGCTGCATGAAAGTGGAAATAATCGAAATTCGGTTATCTTAAAAAAAAAAAAATGACAAAGAAGCCAGCCGTATGAACACAGACCTTGATATTGTCAATGCCATTGCTTGTTTGGGCTGTCAGCTACAGACTTTCTGTCACTGAGAACGGGCATCTGGAAATACGATCAAATTAAGACACGAGAAAGACAAAGGGATTTAGTCTCCAAATGGAAATAACCACCCAGTTAAAAATTGACTGGCGGTAGTTAATGAGTCGGTGAAAATTCCGCTAATGAATTCCAGGTGACCCCAGGATGAGATAAAAATTTAATGACCACAATGTGCAGTAAAAAGGAAGGAAAGAAAAGGGAAGATAATTTTTTTTTTCTTTGGGTTATAATTGTAAACTGACGCCAGTCTAGCCACCCCAACACTGCCAAGAGATCACTGGCTAAAGTGGTAGCATGGGTAATGGGTGGAAGTGTATGAATGAGAAAGAAGGGAAACTTGATGACACCCACTGAAGGGATTGGTATGAGATACCAATATGAGAAAGGAAGAGTTTAGGAGGATAATTCTCCTCCGATCTTTCCTCACAGAAGGGGGAGAACCCCTCTAAAACAGAAAGTAATTGACTTCCAAAAATGGGAAGTGATAAATTTTCCTGTTTGAAGACAAAGAGAATCCTTATTGGGGATTTGGAATTATCAAAGACCCCAAACCGGTTTTGGTCAGTGTCCATATAAACGAACGTCCCTGGGCGTTCAGTGAGTAAGAGTTGGGTTGGAGATCAGAGACAGATCAACAGAGAGCTGTTGGGCTCGGAGACCAGCCTTGCAGGAGCTGACCAAAAGATTTCCACGCCTTCTGACTTCTAACCAAAAGCAATTTTTAATGAAGAACGACTTAGACTTACACAACCAAAGTAAGTTTTAATGAATATCGACTGAAGATACCAAAAAGCAGTTTATTGAAAAATAACTTAAGATACCATAACTCACTTAAGAAATGCCAAAAAAGTGTCATGAAGTCATAGAGTGGGCTGGGAGAAAGACGAACTACTGTATTCAGCAGATATAAAGATACTTGTTATGTCTCAACACATTTGAACCTCGTGAGTTTGTTTCATTATTTTTCTTTTACATACACTTGTGCAGTATCACCTTTAACCTGGATTTCGTCTACCTAAGATCCAATCACAACATGGATAGTTTAGACTAGTTACTTTGGTAACCAGACATTAGAGGCAAGCTGAGGACGACAAAGCTGATATCGAATCTAACCAGACATCGACCGCGACAACCAGTGGGGTTAGTGTCACAAATGGTTCCGTGGTAAATCAGGTTTTCACCCAAACCAGCCAAGCGTTAGATCGTCACAAATGGTGCTGCAACCAGCCAAGGGTTAGAGTGTCATACTATATCATGATATCTACCAAGGTATTTGTAACCTACCACAAATAACGATGCACTCATTATTGCTGGAAAATGCTCAGGAAAAACAAAAACCTGCTGTTTTTTTTAAAATGACATCAAGTCTGTTTAGAAACATTAAATCACTATTTCATGATTTTTTAAAAAATTTTTGCATAAAAAACTGTTAATGATTTTTAATACATCACCAGTTCACTATTCACTGCCTTTAACACTAACCCTAACATAGTAAAAAATGAAGTGTAGATATCATACCATAATAAAAAATAGATGGTAGATATACCATAGTAGAACCAACTTTAGGGACACCCTGTATAGTAAATTTCTTGCTGTTTCTTGCTTTCAGATTGTTGAAAATCCGCTTCTATAGTTTTGTTCAAGAACTCTGGTGAACTTTTTGATCCCTAGAATTATTGTCCTATTACTCTTTTACCACTTTTTTTGGCAAACTCTTAGAGGTACTCATCAACTCTGGGATTATGACCACATCCCATTCAAACACAAGTGCCTGTACAATCACCAAAGTTAAACAATGTTGAGCCTGGTCAGTAACTTTATGGGGGTTAATGCTTGGGAATGCCAGGTGCTGTAAGCTTGGATGTGCATGTGGTGTAATGGATAATGGCTCAGAATTGCTAATCAGAGAACAGAGTTCATTAGATTCACTTTTGTGCAAATACCCTCAGGAAAGGCATGAATCCACCACTTCTCCCACCAGTTATAGGCTAATTAGTAGGAGATGTATCACTAAACCATTATCTCAAAAAAAAAAAAATTAAAAAAATCTAAAAATACTTTCTGGTTTTAAATAACATAGCAAAAGGTTGGTAAGCCATAAAAAACGAGTCAAACAACTCCGAATTGGTTAAGCATCTCATTTTACATGGCCTTCATTCAGATACACAATATGGCTTTCATTTCTCTAGGTCAACTGCATTTTACATTCAAGTGGGAGAGATGTAATTTGATGGCGTGTTTGTTGCTTTCTTTCTAAAATAAAATGATTTTGGAAAAGTCTTGTCAAAAAAGAATTATAGTAACTGTTTAGTAAATTGAAACCTTACTTGTTTCTGTATTCGTCCCATTTCAGAAATACATGACTGTTTTTTTTTTATAAGCAATTTAGGATTTTGAACAATATTTGGGTTGCTTAATTTTATACAAGAATTATTACTCAAGTTGCTTAAATAGCAGCTTTAAATCTTTTATGCTTGGATCTAATAAACAAAAAAAGAAAGACGTTTCAATGTAACTGAATTGGTAGAATTCTTGAATATAGTATAAAATAATGTATTTAACAATACCACTTTATGTTTTATTTAATTGCTTCTTTTTTTTTTCTTCTTTTTGTGTTTTGAATTGCTTAAGTCACAGATATTAGTACTGAAAAATCAGCATAGTTTATAGTTGCATATAAACAAGTTAACTATTAAAAAAATTCCATATATATATATATATTATATTATATTTTATTATAAGAGATTATAAAAAAAACATTTTGAAACTATTCTTAGCCAAGTCGTCTGCTAGGAATAGTTTTTCCTTTTGTCTCTTTTTATTCATCTTTCTCTCTCTCTCTCTCTCTATATATATATATATATATATATATATATATATATATTACATGATGATTTTTATAAGCAAATATAAATATAAGATTTTGACCAGTACTTGGGTTGCTTATATTTGTACAAGAATTATTACTCAAGTTGCTTAAATGGTGGCTTTAAATATTTTATGCTTGGATCTAATAAACAAAAAGAAAGATGTTTCAATGTAACTGAATTGGTAGAATTCTTGAATATAGTATAAAATAATGTATTTAGTAACTTTGTTTAATTTTAGATTTTTCTTTTTTGACTTCCATAGGCCAAACTGATATCAGTAGTGGATTGATTGATTAACTATTTTTTTTTTATGGCTTATCAATCTTTTTCAGGTTATTTAAAGCCAGAAATCATTTTTAGATTGTAAGCATTTTTTGGGAGATAATAATAGTTTAGTGATACAAGTCTTACTAATTAACCCATAGCTGATGGGGCAAGGAGCGAATACCTACCTTTCCCAAAGGTATGTGCATGTAAGTGAATATAACGAACTTGATTGGAATTGGAACTTGGCTCTATGATTTGCACTTCTGAGTTATTAAACATTACACCACCTGCACATCTAAGCTTACAGCACTCACTATTCCCAAGCTGTCACCCATGTAGGTACTGACCAGGCTCAATGTTGCTTAAATTTGGTGATCGTACATGAACAGGTGTTTGAAAGTGATATGGCCGTAAACACTTGTCAGTAATGGTGTTACTTAAGATTTAATCAAATTAGACTACAATTCCTTACAGGCGAGTTTCACTATGTATCTTGAGAAAAGTCTTGTTACTGGCATGCTACAACAGCTGGTAAAGAGTGGGTGAGTGAACACTTTGATTTCTAGGCAAAAGAAACAAAAGCTATTAACTTGTTCCTTCAAATTTGAAAAAGATTTTTATTATGCATTCCTGTGTGAATTCTCAGATGGTTCTGCAATCCAACTTTGGTCGTGCAGACTCTGGTCGAGTGTGGAGCACTGAAACACAGTTGTTGGAATTACTGTGTTGTTTTGCGATGTTTTTTTCTTTTTATTTGCAATGACAATTCTTTGATGACAGGCCAACACAAAATTTGCAGAACGCTTTATTAACTAGACATATACACATATATTTTTATTACTTCAAATGTTATTTTTTCGTGGGTATTGTATTTGAGTAGATACACCATTTTATTTTAAACAGTGTTTATTTAGTCTATTGGCCTGCACACTCAAGAAAAAAAAAAAAAAATTAAAGAAATGTGCCCTCCAGTACAAAAATACATTAAAATCCTGTATAAAATAAAAGTGTCTACTCAACTGCAGGTATCAACTAAAAATAACATCTAAAGTAATAAACAAATTATGTTCGATTAAAAAAAAATAATAGATACACACACACACATTATATATATATATATATATATATAGTATGTGTATGAGAGAGGTGACGCACCAAATGTTTGTGAGCACATCATGCACAAGTCCTAAAATTCACACTGAGTTCTATCTTTATTTCGGTAGAACAATTATATGACCTTCTTTAGGAGTGCGATCCATAAGAAGAAAAAAAAAAAAAAAAAAAAAAAAAAGAAGAAACATTTTTCCAGATTGAGCTTACCATAAAGATTATACATGATGAAAACCATTAGAAAATGAGAATTTTTCATCAACAAAGTGAGAGAGAGAGAGAGAGAGTGCAGCAGGTATTTGAGAACATGTCTGAGTCAGAAATGGAAGACAACTTAGCATAATGTTATGCATCAAGAGTTAAATTTTAACATTTTCATTTCTCTTTCAGATGTATCAAGTGCATTAACATATGCACCTAACCATCTGAAAGAGGAGATGAAAAGGCAAACCGTGCTTGTAGCATAGGCCACCAACCACAGAGACTCAGAGAAAGCAAACATCATGAAAATGGCCAGCTCTTTCATATTCGGGGAATGAGCACGAGGTCACAAGACATCTGTTACCAAAAGAAAGAATCTAAGCAATCAGATGTCATAAAGACAGCTGAGTACATCCAGTAGACCCAGGACATCATCTATGACCCCAGCAAGTTGATGAGAGTCATTGCCAAGCAGGTGAAGATGGCAGAGTTCACTGTCAAACATGTAGTGCAGAAGGACATTAGGTACGAGTTCTATATAAGTAGAGGGCAATTTATGCCTGACAAGATCCAAGAAAACTCTGTGATACAATTGAAGTGGTTGCTGTAGAAGCTCTATCACCCTGACGCATGTTCCTCGAGTCTAACTTTATGAGGATGGCTGGTTTTGTTGCTTATATTTACACCTATCACAGCCGGGATTGCATTGTCTGTGAATTCAAAGATGCTTTTGATGGCTGCATGGTATGTGCCTTGCCAGGGATACATACACTTTCTAATTTAAAGTTTTTATTTCAACTAAGGCTAAAGAGCTCATTTTTCCTTACTATTTAACTCCTAGCTGGGGGAGGAGAAGAAATGGAATTTGAACTTGGCTCCCTGATTTCTCATTCTGAGATGCTATCCATTACACCATTTGCACACCCCACCTTATCCCTTATGTAACAATTCATTCAATCATTGAAGCAGTATTGAACCCAGTCAGAACATAGAAGGGGACTGCTTGGAATCACTGTGTACGGTAAGCAACCTTCTGCAATCTGAAATATGTTTCGGCTTTAATAACCCACAAAGGGTTGATAAGCCATAAAAACAAATCAATTATATAACAATGATTAAAGAATAGATTGGCTGGAATATTAACAACATAGAATTTGAGTGCCTGAAAAATTTTGGATGTGTTAGTAAGTCTTCTAGAAAACAATGGCGGTATATGCATTTTTTTTTTTTTTTTTTACTTTTTTATACAATAAACACTAATCACTGAGGAGTAAGGACTTGTGAATTCAAGCAAACTGGCACATACTGTAAAACAGTGATTAACTTTGCTGATCTTGCAAGCCGCTCGCAGTAAATTTTTATTTCTGCATAATTTTTGCCTTTTGGCAACACTGGTCTTGGCCAACAAAGAAATCTTCATTCCTGTACAGACAATTGGCACCTTCAACAAGCAATGCTTGAAAATCTACAAGAATAGTTGCAGTCCAAGTAATGTCGTTCTGTTGTGTCCGACTGGCCAAATGAAAGATCCTGGTAGTTCTGGTGAAAAACAATGGAACAGTCGTACAAGATCAGGTTTCAGATTGATGAGTTCGGCTGTTCATTTGATAATGCCAATGAAGATATCAGCTGTTCTACTGTAAAGAAAAAAAAAAATGTCATCATTGATAATGCAAATATATCCAAAAGTAATTGACTTGTAAATTATTTTACACACACAGATATAACAAAAAATGGACATATCTATTTCCAAAGAGCATTTATTCAACAATTTAAACACCCGAAGAAAAATTTACCAATTTAAAAATCTATTGAAGATGCTATTAGAAAATCTACTTCACTCTTTTAAGACTTTCACTGCTGCATTGTTGCTTGGCTGTGCTGGCCCATTTTCGAAAAAATAAGAAATTGCCATTTGCTAGAAATAAATGATTATAAGGTCACTGACAGCAATTTCTAATGGGTGCTGTCATTTTGATAGCAGACTAAGCAAAATGACTCCCCCACCCTCAACATGATGTATAATAAAAAATATATCACAAAACTAGTTGTATTGTTGTATGCTGCTATATGTTTACACTAGTGTGAAAGTAATAATCATAAGGGAGCAACAGTTTCATTAAAAATAACTGACAAGTTACCGCGATTAAACTTTTTATTTAATTTTTCTTGAGTTCTTATAAGTATTTTCTTTTCTGGGCATAAAGTGTGTAAAAATTATCTAAATGTTCTGCATATCCAAGTGCTTATCAAGAATTTACAGTGATCCCCCCAACCTATTCACATTTCAGCATTTGTGGCTTCACACATTTGTGGATTTTTCTTTAGTACATATGTACTTGTTATTCGTGGAAACCCCGAATATTCGCGTGATTTTCTGAAGAACATATGTACAAATTATTCCCCGAGAACTCCTTCGATATGCATACTTTTTTGATAGAAAATATTTAAAATATTCTTGTATTATTTTCCTGTTATTTAAGTGACTTAAAACATATAACTGTCCATATTTATGGTAAAAATAGGCAGAATTGTACATTTTAATTGTAAAAAAACAAACGCAAAAACATGTGTAGAGCTTGGGCTTTGTTATTTGTTAGTGGCTGCGGCTGGGGTCTTAAAAGTGGCTTATGCTAAGTCTGGGGGCATCATCACTGTTCCGTTTTTAGAAAATGTTTTAAACTTTATATTTTATGTCTTGTTATCGATCTATGTGTAATTAAAAATGGTTATTGTACATATGAAAGAAAATTTACGCTAAGTGTATGGTCACCAATACTATTTTCCAAAAATATTTTTAAAATGGTCTGAAATGTTTCTAAAGCGTTTAGGATGAAAGTTTAAGGCATATGGGGTTTTAACAATCAAAATAGGTACTTATAAGCATTTTTAGGAGGGGTTACAAGTATTTGCGGATTCACGGCCAGCTCTGGTCCCTAACCCCCACGAATATGGGGGACTCACTGTACTGTCAATTCTCAGTACCTATTACCCACAATGTTTGTATATGCTAGTGGTGCCTTACTGATGTCATCTGCAGGCAAACAAGCCACCTACTGACATGGAAACAGACAATGTCACCAATCTTGTTCGCACTGTCCTTCAGCAGAAGATACCCTTCCACAAATGAACAGAATGGCATCAAAGCAGAAAAGGCAGGTAAACACTGCTCCTTTCAAGTTACAAATAACAGAGTTTGCAAAACAACAACAGGCCAGTTGAGAAACAGCATGGATCCTGATCCACCAATATTTTGTTCGTATCATACAATATATAGCTTTTTGTCAAGTATTGATGATAACCAGTAGACAGTTTCCTGCTGCGACTGTAAGTCTTCCACTTGTACTGTCAGTTCTCAGTTCCACTATCTGACATGCTTGTTTATGGTCAATAGTGCCTCACAGGTGCCATCTGCAAGCAAGCAATTCAACTGTCGTTATTGAAGCAGATGATTGTCATGAATCTTGTTAGTACAATCATTTAGTAGAGGATACCTTTCCACAAATTAAAATAATTGACATGTAGAGTTGGCAACTTGGACTTGCTAGTACGATAAGCTATTAAATCCTCAAATATTTTTACTCCTCAAAAAATACCTACCTAATTATTGGATACGTTTTACCACTTTTAGCATCTTAGGATATGGGAAATACAGCACACACACCAAACGTGTGTGTGTATATATATATATATATATATATATATATAATTATTTATTTAAAAATATGATTCCAACATGCTACATAAGAGGTCTCATGTTTCAAAACAAGAGCCGAAAACTTCAATATAATTATTTGAATTAAATTGAGTTAAAGTAAGCTCTGTTCAATCTTCAAGCGAAATTTTTTTTGGAATAACTTATTTCTGAAATTTACGTGTTTTAATAGTATATTCACAATTGAAATCAAAATTTCCATGGTAACAGCCAGGGCAAATTGTTTAAAATAGTTTTCGGCTCTTGTTTTGAAACATGAGACCTCTTATGTAGCATGTTGGAATCATATTTTTAAATAAATAATTATATTTATGCTCTACTTTTGTACCGAGCACTATTTTTTAAAAATAATAACAAAAATACTAAAGAACTTTTGATTATTTACCTAACCAGTTCTTTCCTATTTTCTATATATTTTAACACACATATATATACAGCAAACCCAAGACAACATCAGTGACCTCAGGAAGTTGATGAGGGTCATTAGCAAGCAGATCAAGATGGCAGAGTCCACTGTCAAACATGTAGTGCAGAAGGTACAAGTTCTACATGATAGGCAGAGGTCAGTTTATGTCTGACAAGATCCAGTAAAACTGTGTGATCCAACTAAAGTGGTTGCTGTATAAGCCCTATCATGCAGAAGTGTGTTCCTCGAGTCTGACTTTACGAGGATGGCTGGTTTTGTTCCTTATATTTACATATTTTTATCAATATTGAGGGACACTGGCATTGTGCCTTGTTTATATATATATATATATATATATATATATATATATATATATATATATACATATACACACACAAAGGGGTGCTGAAAATTTCGTAAACACAGTCATTTCCCAAATTTTAACAGAGAAAATATTAGAATTTTTTTTAGTCCCTTTTTTCTGAGTCTGAGAATTGTTCATCAGTTCCACATAAATAAACAGACTCTTTTTATAAGAATATAAAGTTTTGATTCAACTGATATCATTCATTTTTGGGGAGAGTCTTTTCTTTATTTTATCGTTTTTCATCAAAACTTTTTAGACTGGTTACCCTCTGACCATTAAAGTAGTGTCAAGTCTGAATAAAAAAAAAAAAAAAAGAAAGAAAAGAAAAACGTACTTCATGCAAATTTGACGCTTGTGATAAAAAGCAATGATAACCTTAACAAAAGATTAGCAAAAAAAAAAAAAAAAAAAAATAAATAAAAAAATAAAATAAATGAATAGAAAGATTTCAACTTGGAATTCAAATAATTTATATTACTATATGATAAAATAAGTTAAATTGTAATATTATCTTTTTTGACTGGTTAAATATTCAGTTTGGATTATTTGTTTTTTTTTAATGCCATGTCTCACCAGGATGTATGCGATCATGGCTCTCCACCATTTCCTTTGCTTTATTATCTGTGAATTGCCCTTATAATGGAGAATGGTTTAAAATGGCTTTGAGTGAGTGAAACCTATGGGTCTTGGTGAAGACCACAATTCTCTGAACCTTGTGGACCAGGACTATAGAATGAGAAACAATGAACTGGTACCAAATAACAGAAACCATGTCACTTGAGGACGTACAACAGCTAAAATAGATATCACATATAACTCAAAAAAAAACCCAATAATGAAATAATCAAAATGTTGACATTCCACACTACTTCAAACAAAAGGTTAAAAAGAAAACCACCCATCAATAATGGAAAGAGTGACAGCAGCTGCAAAATTGCTTGAAGAGAAAGATTTTATAAATTTCAACTGACAGCAGCATTGGCTGCTTGGTCAATGATTTTCAAATGTTTCTTTATAAGGAAACAACTAATTGCCATTTCTGTTGCCTTCTCCACAGTTTTAAATTCAGAAAGTCCTTGTCCAATTACCACCAAAGGCTAGAAAATTAGAGTCTACTGTTATTTAACCTATAGTTGGAGGAAGAGAAGATATTATTTCATATACTTTCAGTGTGAAAGTGAATGCAACAGACTAGACTAGAATTTTAACTTGGCTTGATGGTTACAGTTGTGTGCTGATAACCACTATGCTACCTGCATATCCAATTTTGACAAGATGCGGATTGAATCAGTTATGTGCCATACATGATACACACTTAGGCGATCACGTATCGTTTGATGCATGAGTGACAGGGCAGATTTTTTTTCTCACAGTAGGTTGCCATTTCTTTCTGCAATAGACCAGTTGCCATCCAAAGCTATAGAACCCAGTCTGTCTTGCTACTTACCCATAGCTGGGAGGAGAAGAAGAGGATTCATACCTTTCCCAAAGGTATTAGCACATAAGTGATTCAACTGGAATTTGAACTTGGCTTTCCGATTCCTCAATCCGAGCCACTATCCATTACTCCACCATGCCTCCTAGTGGATTGATTACTTATATTATTTACAGTTACACTAATGTCCTCATCTTTGTTTTTTATTATCACAATATTTTGGCTGTTGTGCCTTTTGTCCTTCATCAGGAGTCTGTCTCTCCAGGGAACCATCAGGAGATTTTAAACTGAACCCTTTATTTAATCTATGTAGATTGTTCTCATTCCATTGTGCAGGCCTAAGGATGTCATGTTTTTTTTTTTTTTTTAAGTACTGCTCAGTGATTGCTAGTCCTGTATCCACTGAATCTGAGCCTGTACTACCTAGGATAATAGCCTAGTGGCTTATAGCATTGGTTTGTGAATTTAGTGTCATAGTAATTCTGAGTTCAGTCCCTGGGCATGGTAGTACTGACTGAGAAACAGGACTAGCAATCAATGAGCAGTATAAGGAAAATAAAAAAATAAAGACTAAATATCCCTAGGCATGGACAGCAGAATGTGAAAAATCTCCCTTCTACCAGTAAATGCTGGACAGACACGTCAGAGATGTAGTTCTACAGACAAAGGCTAAGAATATCACAGACAAAACATGTAAGAAATGAGGATGTCTTAAGGAAAACAGGAACTACAAGAAAATTGAGGCTTAAAACCAGAACAAGACAGTTAAAATTTCTGGGACACATAATGAGGAAAGGGGCTTGGAGAAGATGACACTCACAGGATAGACTGAAGGCAAGAGAAACAAGGGGTGGAAATGGTGCGAACAGTGGGTAAAAAGAGAGGAGAAAAGAGTATGCAGGACGGGAGAAAAGAGAGGAGAAAGACTCAGAAGTAACATAGATTAACAAATGAGAGAAAGTTCTGGTTGGTTGGTTGGTTGGGTTCTATGGCATATCAACCACTGTGGGCCATTTAATGCCAAATTAAGATATATATGTATATATATATATATATATATATATATATATATATATATATACACATATACCTATACATATATTAAATATACAGTACTATTAAACATATAGATGGCAACATTATTTTTTCAAAAACGCATAGCTGGCAACATTGTTTCAAAAACACATAGCTGGCAACATTATTTTTTCAAAAGCATATATCTAGCAACATTATTCTTTCCAAAAAACGTATAGCTGGCAACATTATTTTTTCAAAAACATACAGCTGGCAACACTGTTGTTTCAAAAACATATAGGTGGCAACATTGTTGTTTCAAAAAACGCATAGCTGGCAACATTGTTGTTTCAAAAAATGCATATCTGGCAACATTGTTGTTTCAAAAAACACATAGCTGGCAACATTATTGTTTCAAAAAAACATATAGCTGGCAACATTATTGTTTCAAAAACGCATATCTGGCAACATTATTGTTTCAAAAACATAGCTGGCAACATTATTTTTCCAAAAACGTATAGCTGGCAACATGAGAAAGTTCTGGAGTGCCATGTTTGTTCATATAGTGAAAGCGTTAATTTAAAGAAAATGTTTAATGCTTTTCTAACTTTATTATAATATTTATCTTTTAATTTCAAATAATGAGGAAAGACGGCCTAGAGAATTCAACAAGACATATTGAAGGCAAGAGAAGCCGGGTTGAGTGAGAGAAACAGCAATGTTTAATAAGTTTGTGTGAACGATCACTGACTTTCTGAACAGACTTGACATATAAAAAAAGACAATACTAAGTATTTTAACCAGTCAAAGGTGAAGAAAGTGGATCAGAACAATGGCTGTTTATTAACCTCTTATGTAACTCTATACCTGAAGTAAAAAAAAAAATTGGTCTGACTGTAAACTTGGCCATTATTTTAACAAGCTTGGCAGTAAGTCCAAACAAAACTTGTTTTTATTTTTACTCCTCACCCACCACTTATAATTCTTCCTATGTATATTTAACTTGAGATAAGGAAACAGGCCAGAGTAGCAATTTAGCTGTTCTCGATAAAGAATGAACTGTAAGGTTTTCATTTATGTGGCTTATATCCATGTACATCAAACATAACCTTCAAAATTCACAACATTTTCTGCCTTTCATCTAGTGAATTAAGCAGTGAGTAAAAAGACTTTTTGCAAATTTGGTTTTCTGGAGTTCATTTTTAAGTCTCAACTTCTGCAGGAAAAACTTTCAGTTAGAAAAAGAAAAGAACTGAAGTGATTGTTGATGCTGACTTTTGGAATAGCAAAAAAACAAAAAAAATGCAAGGTATTCTCTGCAGAAATAAAATTCAGAAATTGATAGAATTATTCATTTTGATTATTTGGAGGAGAATTATATAATTATGAATTTTATAGTTGACTCTCCCGTCGAATTTGACGTATGAGGGTCAAGCAGATCAGTTTCCAGGAAACCGACAGCCTGACAACAGCACAGGAGATTTGATTATAGTGGTGAAGGTTTCGTGCAGGGCCAGCCACACTTTTTGAAGGGCCGAATTCAGAGACCAGGTGCACTAAGTGCCACAAGGTCCCCAAACGACCCTCTGCAGGTTTTGAATTCAGAGTTGTCCTTCTCCTAGACCAGTTGCCATCCAAGGCTATAGAACCCAGTCTGTCCTGCTATTTTACCCATAGCTGGAGGGAGAAGAAGAGGATTCATACCATTCCCAAGGGTATTAGCACGTAAGTGAATGTAATGGATTCGAACTTGGCTCTGCGATTCCTCAATCCAATTTTATATATATATATATATATATATACACACACACACATATATATACACACACATAAAATTATATATATATATATATATATATAATTCATTTTGATTATTTGTAGGAGAATTTTATAATTATGAATTTTTATATATATATATATATATATATATATATATATATATTGTGTGTATTTAGGCAGCATCTTTTCATCCATACACGTTTCATTAAATAATACAGACAAGTGTTGTCTATTTATTTTATGTAAATTTTTTTCGTAACATCTGATAAGTTTAATAACATTATCGTTGAATGAAGAAAGAAATTCACAATAGTGATCCATATTTTTTTTAAGTAAGCTGAAAGCTTAAATTGGATTAAAAAAAAATATGGATCATATTGTGAATTTCTTTCTTCGTTCAACGATAATGTTATTAAACTTATCAGATGTTACAAAAAAAAATTACATAAAATAGACAACACTTGTCTATATTATTTAATGAAACGTGTCTATATATATATATATATATATATATATATATATATATATATACATACACACACACACATACACATTACATATATATATATATATATATATATATATATATATATATATATATATATATATATATATATATATATAATTATATGTAAGAGACTAGCAATAAAAGAGCAATAAAATGTAATACACGATTTTTACTGATATGTGAATATTAATTTTCACCAGTCCCAGAACAGGAACAATGTGAGTGACTTTGAGATGATGTGACATGACAATGAAATAATGGGACTTGTCACCATGACTATCATCAGCAGCAATATTCAATTTGAGAGCAAGACAACAAACTTAATGCTTCTGTTCCTTATATTAAATTTACATACACAGGCAAGAATACACATGAAGCCCACAAATACGATTTAGCCAGAAATGAATGAGCCTGTAGAGGTTTTTTTAGTCTGCATCAAACGGTGGCTTCTCCCAGAAATTTCTTTCTGCATTCAACATTAATCATTTCAGTTTTATTTGTAATCTATTCAAAAAGCTTTTGGATGACTGACTTTATTCCTTCTGACAACCATACTCAAATGTAGAAGGCTTACAGCCATGGCACATTGAAACACTAGTTTTTGCATGATCACCACTGTTAAACAATGTCGAACCTTGTCAGTACATAGATAGATGACTGACTGCTTTGATGTGCAGGTGGTGTAGTGGATAATGACTTGGAATTAGAAATCGGAGAGTTCCAATTCTAGTTGGGTTTGTTATTTTCACTTACGCACAAATACTATTAGAAAAGGTATAAATCTATCTCTTCACCCATCACTATCGGTTAACTGGTAGGACTTGTATCAGTAAATCATTATTATTTCAAAAAAAATTCTTAGAATCTAAAAATACTTTCTGGCTTTAAATAACCTGCAAAAGCTATAAAAAAGAAATCAATCAATCTATCAACGAAGTATAGAATGGCTCAACAACTTTTGCAGTGATAATGAATCTCAAAGATTTTGCTATTTAACTACATTTTTTATTTCTGGAGGAGGCACTTTATCGATAATTAAGTAATTATGGAGTAATGGATAGCGGCTTGGATTGAGGGATCGGAGAGCCAAGTTTGAATTCCAGTCGAATCCATTACATTCACTTATGTGTTAATATACTTGGGAAAGGTATGAATCCTCTTCTCCCCACCCAGTTATGGGTAAATAGCCGGACAGACCAGGTTCTATAGCCTTGTGTGACAACTAGTCTACTGTAAAAAGAAATGGCAACCTACTGTGAGAAAAAAATCTGCCTCGTCAGTCAAGTACCAAAAGACACGTGATCACCTAAGTGCGTATTACGCATGGCATATAACTGTTTATTTCTGTATGGCTCAATTCATATAATGATTGTTTATTCAATGTAGGGCCTGTAAAGAAAA
>OZ010583.1:39086373-39251373 GCA_963932145.1 Acanthosepion lycidas | reverse complement strand
TCATTTGTTTTTTTAAATTGGTCATAAATGGTATAATGCTTAGTTTAGAGGTGTAGGTGGCATAATGGTTACTGGTGTGGAAAATGGAATAACTAAACTGAGTTCAAATTATGGCTAAGGCAATTTGTGCTATTTTATACTAATATCTTTGGGAAAAGGCATTAATTCATTACTTCCTCTAGCTATGATGAAATAGGTAAGCAAACTGGGCTGTCTAGCCTGGGTGAAACAACTAGTCAAGAAGAAGAATGACTCTGAATTCAAAACTGGACTGGAGAAGGATGGGCTCTGTCAGGCTATCTTGTACTCAACCCCACCATTACTGCTGCTGCATCTCCAGTGTATGTAGTGTGCGAGTGTCACTAAGGGTTATATATGTATGTGTAGGAATTCTGTTAGAAGAGCGTCTTGTGCCAATCTTCTAAGTGAGGATGGCAAGCCTGCCTACCTTGAAAATTAGCATTCAACCATGTGGCCTTTATCTAGGTAACAGCACTGACCTTTGGCATTAATGGGAAAGACATAGCCATTTTAAATATAGCACAGACTATATTTAGCCATTATCGTTATCAGCATGACTGACCCTCATCACTTTGTGAGGATAAAAAAGACTAAAATAGAACTTGGTAAAAAAGGGTATGCACTTCAATTTCAAATGATACAAGAAAAAAAGAAAAAAAAAGGTAGATCCAGGTGACTGTTAGTTAAAGTTTAATCTCCACATTTTACTGTATGATGTGTGAGCCATGTGATTAATATCTGACACTGAATTAAGTGCATTGACAAGGAAGGGGGACTATGTTGAAAAACATTGGTTATGGAAAATAAATGCTTTCTTTATCATCAGGCAGACAACTTATTGATGTACTTGTATATAAATTTAATATCCACTGCTGAATTAAGTGCACTGGAAAAGAAGATCATACTGAAAAATATACATTTGTTATAGAAAATAAAAGCTTTCTCTGTCATGAAGCTGCATACTTATTGATGCCTCTGTGCAATAGTCAGCATTTAAATGTCCATTTGTTGCAAAACCAGCTAAGGCTACTCGAGAAATGCAGAAGCAATTAGTAAATACACATACGACGAAAATAAAACAGAAAACATTGGAAAAATTGATTGCTAATTCAATAGCAATCATACAGTTAAACATTATATTTGGTTTATATTAACTGCATTTTGTCCTTGCATAATAAATTATCTATGCATTTCTACAGACTTTGATGCTATATAAAATGCACTATAATCTGCTGAAGGATATTGAGGGAAAAATAATCATATTCATATTTAGATATCATTGTATATAAATTTAATTCTGTAGGGAACAAAGGATTAGTCTATCAAACAAAGGTGTTAGTCTAGCATTTTTTTAATATTTTAACATTATAGTCATTTGCATTGTTGTAACCTAGGGAAGGTTACTGAATGGAATAATCAAACAAAGGTTGGTAATGAATGATAATACCTAAGACACGAACAACACATATGATTTGCCAGCAGCGTGTAAAAGTAGTCAACTGCTAGAAGTGAGTCAAGTGAATTCCATAATGAATCTCCAACCACAGGAGAGCTACCAACCACCCCATGTGGTCAGATGTGGCACAAGGCCGAATTTAATGTGGGGTATCTGAACCTGTAGGCTCGGCCAAAAATTCCCCATAGAGTCTGTATAAAACGGGGTTAGGTAGCTGTTTCCCAAGACGAAACTCTGCCCTTCGACATAGCCTCATCTGGGGATTCTCTCTGCCTAGAGGCAGAGAGTTTGACCAGCACAGCTGGAGACGAATTTCTAACTGCAGACCAACATACATTTACTACTGTATTTATGTAACTGGGGACATACCCATTATCGTCTGTGGGTATGCTACAACACAATCATAATTTACTCATTTACAATCATATACAATTCATTCTTGGGTCATCAGAGAACTAAAGTGCCAAACTGGGGCGTCAAGCTGTCCGTCTAGTAACCAAAATAATAAACAAAAAATTCTAGGTCACTTTTGGAGGAGAATTTTTTTGCATTGTGTGTGTAGGGGGGGATATACAGGGTATGATACATAAATTGTTGTCTAAATTAGGCAAAAATTAAAATAATACATATATCTCATTTTGACAGATATATCTGCCAAAATTACACAAAAAAATCTTGAAATAAATACTAAAGAATACATTTATTCAATAAAATGACCATTGGCTTCAGCCATAGCCTCCAGACCATTTTGGAATCTCCTGCAACTATTCTGGGCAGTCTCCTATTTAAGTTGGTGAATGTTGCCATAATCCTTGCTTTTAGTACCATCTTTGGTGTTGCAAGGAGTTTTGGTGGTCTGTTGCTCAACTGCACGCCACACATAATAATCAAGGGGATTGTAGTCTGAGGAATTAGGTTGCCATGATGTAATGTGTGATGTGGTCACAGAAATTATCTCACAGACATGACTGGGTTCACCTGTCTGTGTGACATAGGGCAGAGTCCTGTTGCCAGACATAGAGTCTTCCAGTAGCCACCCTCTTGACCCAGGGTAGCAATACCTCCTCAAGGCACTTGATGTAGGCCCTCACCAACAAATTTGGGAGTTCTTTTCTTATCAGAACAATCAGAGTGAGTTTTCTGAGCTGCCATACCTGCATAATCCCAGTTGGATGAGTCATAGACTCATCGAACTTTCTGCATCATCTGCACTGTCCTCAAATTGACACCCAAACACTCTAAAATGTTTGTATTGAAGCTTCTGGTATGAATGGTAAGCAGTACAGCATGCCATTTCAAAATTTCTGGCAGAGTGAATTGTGTCATGGTGCTCTTTTTCTCACAGACAGACCCCAATTGATCCTACTATACTGTGCAGTCAACAAAATCAAAAACACACAGCATACATGTGTGAAATTAAAAATATAAAATAGCGACAATTTATCCATCGCATTCTGCATAGCAATTTTTAAATGATTACACACACACACACACAATCATAAAAGGGGCTAATGAAATGAACATTTCTTGGCTTGACCAAATTCCAAAAATATTAGAATTTGGAGAACTCCTTTTTGGTTGGGCTGAAATCTTTTCAGCACAGCTTTTATATATATATATATATATATATATATTTCAATAAATTAGGAAAAGTTTGAGTGACTTATCTGATTTATTGAATATCTGGTACATATTTGCATTTTGTAAAGACATACACACATATTTTATACAAATTTTCTATCATCTCTGAGCAGCTCTGAATTTCTGTCTATCTTAATGAACAGGTGTTCTCTCAGGAGGCCTCACTGCCCTGAATGTCTCTTTGTACTTAAGTTCACTCCAAACCACAAGTGGAACTATATACAATCCACTGCTAAAGAAGCTGGAAAAAGTCTCTGTTACCTCTACTGTTCCAGTAGCTACCTGACTCCTCCTGCCATGCTCTCCCCTTACAATAGCCAGATCAGGGCAAAAATGTAGTACTACTGCCATATCTGGGCAGGAGCTGCCTAGTTTTCACTTTCCAGTTTGGATAAAGTCTAAAAATGTTTAAGCTGCCTTGTGGGTGATGAATTGTTTTCCACCTGACAAGCCTCCCTCCCCTTTTTTTCTGCAGATGAAGCGTAACAACCCTCTAGCTACTGCATTGCTATTTCCAAATGAAAAATGTTCAGACAAAACTACATTTCTTAGTTTCCTCAAATCTAAGCCTCCAAACTAAGATTTGTCACACCACCTGCATACACTGAGGCAAATGAGCGCCATTCCCTTTTGTATACTTTTAGAGAAGTAAGTTTCACTTGGATAAGTTTTTCCCAAGAACTGTTCCTTTGTGAAACAAAATCCCACGAGGGTGCTTTCTTGACTTTTACAATATTAACCTTCAAGTCTACAATTAACCATTATCTTTCACAAACATCCACATAAACAGCACCTCTTACTCTCACTGTTAATGCAACCACTACTTTCAGTAACTTTCTACCTTGAGTGGCTCTTGAACCTTGTATAGAGTGAAAATTAGTATTAAAAAAAAAAAGAAAAAACTATATATACCAAACAGATTGTACTGGTGCAAAAAGTAGAATCAATGAACTGAGTTCAAATTCAAATCTGGTATATTGTGTTGATTTCATACTAATTCCCATTGTAAAAGGCATGAATCCAATCTTTTCTTCCTCTCAGCCTCATTATGGGTTAAATAGAAGGGTAGACTGGGCTCTCTAGCCTTTGATTAGCAACCAAATAGATGGAAAACTCAGGATTCAAAACCAAAGTGAAGGCAACAGGAAACCACTCCACAATCTTTCCCAATAGGAGAGCCATGATTGCCTACATCCTGACAGGGAAAAGTCATTAACCCCCCCCCCCCAAAAAAAAACAATGAATGCTACACACACACAAATACTGATGTCTGTTGGTGGAAAGTAGTAGTCATTACCCTTCTCCTCTAAATGTATTAATAAAAATTTATACAAGGAAAACAATAGAAAGCAAACACCAAGCAGAAATTTAAATCTCATAGGACACTATGAAGAGAAAAAAATATGACAAAATATAAAGAAAAAAAATCTCAGTTGTCAGATTTTATAAAATGCTTCAACAATTCATCAACTGGGTGTGTGTGTGTGTGTGTGTGTGTGTATAACATCCACTTGTTTAACTGCTTTACATTACTCGACCTGTTTTCTGGAAGTAACGAAAATGTCTGTCTGTATGGTTGATAACGATGGTGACTGGTAATGCACACGCATACAGCATTACCTTGTAGGTTGTAAGACACAGACTAGGATTTTCTTGTTGAGACAATGCAGCTGAGAGTGTGCATTAGAAGCGCACACCGCCATGTCTAACAAAGCAGTGATGGTTCAAAAGTGAAGTAGAATGCCTAATAAGACTGGTGGGTGTTTTTCTTCGGCCAAATAATGGCTTAAAATTATCTCCGGGCCTTATATGCTAAATTGATGTATATCTGGTTGGCTAATGTTTATTCAGGCACAGTAGACTAACTGTATTTGTACTGAGTCTAATTCCACAATATTGTAAGATTAAATGCATGTGGGTAGGGGAATAATCAAATAGAGTCTGAAAGTTCTTGATGGTGTTTGAGAGAGGAATCATGGAGGCAGGATGTTGAATGGTGAGAATATTCAAAGTATTGAATTGAAACTGTTGCAAGAATCAACAAATGTGTTATGGGACATCAGCATATTCTTCTTCTCTCTCTATTCACTGAAGTATCTGTCATGAACTCATAAGATCCTGGTTTGAAACAGAGTTGAAACCAGATGTTTGCTCCAGTACAGAATTTATATACAGACAAGCCTTGTTCCCTTAAGGTTTTGTTTATACATACAACATTATAAAGGAAGGGGGGAAAAAAAAAAAAAAATAAATGATTGAAATGATATAAAAGATTATGCAGATTATTTGAGAGAAAATTGGTTCAGTTTCCTTTGTGACAGTGATAAGATGGAAATGGTTAGTTTAGATAGTGTTGGGTTATTTAATGCTGAATATAAAACTCACAGGACAAAAATCACAATGAATTGTCAAAAACATAGACAGATGCCTGGTTTGCACTGGAAGCAAAATGGCAGACATAGGTCTAGTTTGGACAAGAGACAAAAGGTACGCATATGTTCAGTTCACGAGGGAGGCAAAAAAAGCAAATACATGTCCAGTTTACACTGGAGGTAAAAAAGGCAGACATAGGACCAGTTTGGACTAGAGACAAAAGGTACACATATGTTCAGTTTACAAGGGAGGTGAAAAGGCAGACATGTCCAGTTTACACTGGAGATAAAAAAAGTAGACAAGTCTAGTTTGCACTGGATTCAAAAGACAGAAAAGATAGACATAGATGCAATTTGCATTAAAAGAAAAAAAAAATATGACCATTTTGCAAGTATCCACCCACAGGAGGTTTTACCCCTCGGTAAGAGATGCAGTCAGGACATTTTAAGTCATGACAACAAAGGATAGGGGAAATGGAAATGTTGAGAGGTCTTTAAGTACTAATATCTTGCCTCTGAAAATTAGATTCATACTAATAAAGAAATGTTATTTAATGAAAATAACAGCAGTGGACTTATAAAAATGAGAACTGAATCAAATAATTCAACCTTGTAGTTTTGTTCAACAAATGAACTAATCTCATGTAACAAATCCAAATTATCAAATCATAATGACACTAAATTGTGGTTTTCAACAAAGTTAAATAAAGCAAAGCTTGGTTCATATGTTACATGTAATTATTATACATATAATAGACCAATTGTATTTGTAGCTCGTTTTATTTCCTGACCACTGACAATCCCTTTCTTCAGGGAATTTAATGCATGTTTATAGCATAATTAAAATGCAGTTTGACTGTAGATGTAATGGTAGTTATAGTGAATTCAATCTAGTCTGGGACAAGGTCATTAGAGTCGGGCACTCAGTAAACCCTATGTTCATCACTGTAATGCTCAATGACACTAGATTGCTAACTGTTCTGTAAAATTAGTAAGTATTGTTTTTATTTTAAGATTAGAATAATCAAGAACTTTGACAGGAAACAGCCTGCATATGGATAGAAAATGAGTTCAGCATATATACAAAAATAGAAAGGGGCATAAGGCAAGGATGTGTCTTCTCACTAGACTTATTCAACTTATACAGTGAAGTGATTCTGAGAGAATTAGAAGTCCTACCAGGATTCATTATTAATGACAACAATCTTAACAACATAAGATATGCAGATGACACAGTGTTGATAGCAGACACAGAAAGGAAACTACAGAAGGTAGTGAAGGAAAGTGAGAAGAAAGGATAGCCAAAGGTGCCTTCTGAAAGCTAAGCAGAGTATTAAGAAACAGAAAAAACTTCATTAGAAACAAAGAAAAAACTATTGAACCATTATGTGATATCTGCCCTCCTATATGGCAGCAAATGCTGGACAATCTCAAAGATGAAGAAGAAACTTGAAGCAACAGAAATGTGATTCTACAGAAGGATGGTGAGGATACTATAGACCAAATATATAAACAACAAGAAAGTTTTAGAGGAAATGGAAGCAGAAAGGATACTTAACATTGGGAGGAGACAACTGAAATTTCTGGGA
The DNA here is from genome assembly GCA_963932145.1 of Acanthosepion lycidas. Taxonomy (NCBI): domain Eukaryota; kingdom Metazoa; phylum Mollusca; class Cephalopoda; order Sepiida; family Sepiidae; genus Acanthosepion; species Acanthosepion lycidas. The sequence goes on along the minus strand of OZ010583.1, from coordinate 39,244,294 downwards.
TACATAAGGAAAAAAGGGCTTGGGACATCTGATACTCACAGGACAGATTGAAGGCAAAGAGAGTGAAAAACAACACATAACATAGTGAACATGAGTATATGGATGGTGGAACAAGATTTAGAAGAAATAACAGAAAGACAACATTTATTATGTACTATAAAGGACAGGAAATTGTGGAGAGCCATGATCACCTATGTCTTGAGAGGACATGGCACAAGAAGAAGTTCACAGTGAGTAATTCAAAAGCAGTTAAATTACGACATATGCATGTATAAATCATCAAGTAAAGAAGTTGTGTTAGTACCATGTTGGGAGCCTTTGTTTTCAAACTGCCTCAAGAAAGCCGAAGGCAAACACAAAAAATAAGAGAATATCTCTCACATATCAGGTACTTACAGTGCGGGTACTGACCAGCTGCTATTTTAGTGTCAAAACACCACCGAAGAAAGGGGATCCATTTTTTGAAGTGTTCTTCCATACGACTTAAAGTTTCAAGGCTGCAAGCCAAAAAGAGCAGAGAAATAAAAAAAGAAAAGAAAAAAAAACATCTTTTTATAACCATATTACTATAATGCTAACATGTGTTTTGTATTAAAAGAGTATTAATACTATCACATTCATTACAATCATCATTTATTTTTAGCTTATTTAGTCTCGAGGGAACTTCCAAGAGCTTCAAGTCTAAGAAACTGTTCATTTAAAATTGTGGAAATGACTTGATGCAGATTGCCAAACTTCATTCAAATTGCAATTCATACATCTCTCAAAATTCCTTTGAAGCATAGCAAATCAAAATAATATTTTGTCTTTCCTTATAATTTAAAAAATAATTTAAAAGGATACAGCTGAGAAAAAGTACTTTAGGAGGTTGCTCTTAATTAGTAAGTAATATTCTACAGAACAAAAGCAAAGTCCATGCAGCTGTTGTACAGAAAATGAAAAGTGAAATATTACAAGGGATAGGAGCAACTAAAAGCTAAAACACATTGGGATGCTAAGCTAAAAGAATGTTTTCTGGACACATCAAAACAAGGATATCTTGTGAAATCAATTTGCTCTTTTTCCTCCAACTTGAGTACAGCTAAAAAAAATGACTAACAATCCATGAAGAAAAGAATAACAAATGTCAGACATTAGAAACACACATTGTAAGGTTTATATTTATTTGGGATAAAGATTTTGATAGTCAAGAAAATTGCTCTAACTCTTTTTAAATAATTCGCTGCATATCTATATACCATTCCTTGATTCAAATAAACTAAATCTGAGAATAAGCCTATCCACTCCTCAACCCTCCAACCCTCCCACCCATTTATTCCACTCTACCTGTTTATTAGGTTTTGAAAAAATTCCCAACATCCCCACATACTCCACTCACAACGCTGGCTTATTAGATTTAAAAAAAAAATGTCCACCTCCACACTTATTCCATTCCTTGTTTATTAAGATTTTAAAAATTTTACAACACCCTTGCTTATTCCAACTTCCTGCTTATTTCAAACCATCCCCATTTAAATCCCCAGCTTATTATTGTACAGAAATGAAAAATAGAATATGACCAGTGATTAGAGTGTCAGCTTATATCTGTTTTGACCAGCCACTGAGACTCTGGCTCGAACATTGGTTTTGGCTAACATCAAAAGTCTCTTTGTGTCAATTTTTTGACTGGCCAAAATGATTTTATTTTCCAGCATTCCATCTTTCTCATTTTTTTTTTTTTTGTAATGGAAGTTATATGTAGAGCCTCTTTGATTTTTAGTATTTTTCAGTCACAAATAAGTAAGCTCCTGCAATGTTTTTTTGACCAGGTTCAGTCTTTTCTTCTTCTTCTTCCTCTTTTTATTTGAGGATTGCTTTCCTGTTAATTGAGAGAGAAGGATAGAAAGAGAAACTTAGAGAGAAAGAAAGAGATAAAGGTTTTAAAGGAAAGTACAAATGCCTTATTTTAATTTTAATTCTTTTTATTTTTGTTTATATATTTTTTCTTATTGGGGTCTCACTACAATGTCAAGAACAAAGAAATGTATAAATTCACTTTCATCATATCTTTAGGTTCTATTACAATTCTAATCATCACTTTTTAAAAACAATAAATATTGCCGATGAGTGAAGGTAGTTAAAATAATAGCTGTGTCTAAGGAAAAAAAAAATATCCTTTTGACGCTCCATTTTTTTTTTTTCAGGCATAAAGGTCTCCGAGTTTGCTTGATAATTTTTCATAAGACAAAAGGGAAGCTGGTGGTGCTGATAATAATCAAATAATCAGAGCAATTTCTACCTGAATTTCTGGAATTATTTACATGTGGATTATTGCCTTCATTTGTGTTGCTATTATCATAACATTTCAGCCATTATGATCTTCAGCCTAGTGGATTAAAGTGTTGGTTTGTGAATTTGGAGACAGTAATTCTGATTGGTTTGGTTTGTTTTACAGCATATCAACCTCAACGGGTTATGTAATACCAACAAATTTTTTATTGCTGGTAATATTTTTTTTTTCAAAAATCTATTTCTGGTAATATTTTTTTTTTCAAAAATGTATTGCTGGTAATAATTTTTTTTACAAAGTATTTCTGGTATTAAAACCTATTTTTACACTTCCATAGTGTTTTGACCCCAGTTTGGGGGTTAACTATTTGCCCATAGTTGGGACTCTAAGAGGTGCTACTACCCCTGACACGGCATGGTAGCACCTGTTAGGTTGATATGCTGCAAAACAAACCAGAGCAACAAAAGCAGAAGCAAACTCCTCAAAACCTGCCTTGCCATTGGACGTAATTTATCATCTTACCCAGGACACAGATGTAGTTTATCATCTTACTGAGGACGTAGTAATTCTGATCTCAGTCCTTGGACTGGGCAGTGTGTACTTGAAATCAGTAAGAATGGGGCACGCAATAACTGAACAGTGCTAAAACTAGATGAGATACCTCAACATATTTTTTTTGTTATAATGATCTTCACCCTGTACAAGGCCTTAGAGTCACTCAAGGTAGAGGATTACAGAGTAAGAGGCACCACCCCAAGCAAGGTGATAATACCACCAAGATGCAAGGGGTCACCAGAAATGAAAGAGAAAGAAAAGGCTTTAGAAGGAACCAGAAACCACATCCTAAAAAGGAGATAAGGGATAAACCTCTACTCCTGTTCAAAAGACTGAGGAGGAGTGAGAACTGGACTCGGTGAAATGAGAACAATCTACCCTTATAGATTAAATAAAGAGTCCAGTTCAATGTTCCTTGAAGGTTACCTGGATTGACAAGCACCTGACGTAGGCCAGAGTGCACAGTGGCTGAAATGTGATGAGGACAACAGACCACATGTAAATAAATAAGAGTAAGTAAACAATTGAAATAATTAAAAAAGAACCACTGTTTCAGTGAAGTCTCAGTACTGAATACAACTGTCCTGGGTAATGATTCAATTCAAAGGTTGTTGATTGTTTTTTTTTTGTTTAGTGGCATATCAATCTCCATGGATTATTTAATGCTAAAATTTAAATATTTTGTACAAATGTTTTTTTTTTGAGATAATAATGGTTTTAGTGATACAAATCTTACTAATTAACCCATACCTGTGGGGAAAAGAGGTGGATTCATATTTTTCCCATGGGGATTTACACGTAAGTGAATGGCAATCGTACAGAGACTGGTGTTTCAACATGATGTGGTTGTAAGTATCAATGTAAAGGTTTGGTTTGATTTGTTTAATGGTATATCAAATCCTTATAGGCCATTTAATGTCGAAATTTAATTTCCTTGGTAATTTTTTCTTTTTTAACTTTTAAAATCTATTGCTGGAATTTTTTACTAGAAAAATATATTTTTATATTTTCTTAGTGTTTTGACTCAAGTTTGGGGGTTCACTATTTGCCCATAGCTGGGAACCTAACAGGTGCTACCGCCCTGGGTCAGGGTAGACATGGGAACAACAGCAATTAAGAGGTGGTTCCATGCTCCTCAAAACATCCCAATCAGATGCCTTACTGTCGGATGTAAGTTTATTGTCATACTCGAGACTGTCAATGTAAAGGGACTCACCTGATATCATCAATTCCACGATTCCAGTGTGTGTTGAGCTGTAGGGTGATGTTCAGTACTTGATTAAGCGAGTCTCTCAGCGCAGAGTTCTTTTTGCCAAGGAAGCATCGCTCTAAAATTTGTTCAAGAAACTGATCATGGCAGACGATTACTTCATCCAAGTTCATAGCAGATTGAATGTCAGACATTAAATCTCCACAAGTAAGAATCTGCAAAGAAGAAGGAATTTACAGTCTCATTAACATTCGAATTGGAATAAGAAAATGAAATATTACAGTTGAATATAATTATTTTCCAATAAAATAAAAAAAAATTTAATTATTCCAAAGCTTATTTCATGTACACATCTAACGTGAATCTTGTAATGCGAGGGGGATGCTGAAGACTTCTCGGCCCAACTCACTTCCAAAATGTTATTTAATTAACAATTCGAATAATACAAAGGAGGAGGCTTAAATTAACGACATGTCAATGTCTTGTTAAGTTACTTAATTTTGGATTTAAATAATTATTTAAAAATAAAATTCTAAATTATGTACAAGTTTTTGTGAGACTTGGTATTGTGCAAAGAAAATCAGCAATTGCTCACTCGTGTCATAATGTGTGAGTTGAGGGTGTTGACAAAACACAGAAGCCGCATTCGTAAGATGTGAAGTCTGTGGATCTTCTGTTTGCGAGGCACTTTCTCTTCCTTCCACTCCTGTACCTGATCTTTTAGTAAGGGCTTGTCAAGTTCTGTGGAATGGGAAAGTGTAGTCAAAAAAGGATTTAAAAAAAAACAAAAGGAACATACAAAGTCAAAAAAACATTGACTAGGTGGAGGAGGAAACAAAAAACAAAGAAAAAGGAACATATGAAGTCAAAAAAACATTCACTGTGAGGAAGAAGAAACAAAAAAAAGGAACATACAAAGTCAAAAAAACATTCACTGGGTGGAGGAGGAAACAAAAAACAAAGAAAAAGGAACATATGAAGTCAAAAAAACATTCACTGGGTGGAGGAGGAAACAAAAAACAAAGAACAAAGAAAAAGGAACATATGAAGTCAAAAAAACATTCACTGGGTGGAGGAGGAAACAAAAAAAGAACAAAACATTCAGTGGGTGCAGGAGGAAACAAACAAAAAAACAATGGAAGAAACATTTTTAGATGCTTTCATTTGTACAGATCTTGAATTTAATCTCAAATACAAAAGAGAAACAGATTTAGAAAAGATTTTTTTTTTAATCATTTCACCCCAAGTAAGGCAATATATCCACTAACATGAAGGGAGTTAATGAGTGTGAAGAAATATAAGAAATATTAAAGAGTGGGAAGAATAAATGAACAGGAATTAATAAGACAGAAGATAACAATTGACATTGCATTTAAGTTTCTGAAAAATCAAACCTGACTTGAATGCTGGAAGTCGAAAGAGAGTTCCACAAGCGAGAAGTGTGATAGAAGAAACTGTTAGCATAGAACTTATGGTAACATCTAGCTGCCATTTCAACTGTAAAATGGTGAGACCTTGCTACCACTCGTGTACTACACTTGAAATCATAGAGACTAGGTACCAGAAAGGAGAGTTTATCCGAACAATTACGATGAAAGTATTTATAGAAAAGGTGCAGGACGACTACATTACGGAGGTAGGACTGAAGCTGAGATGCCAGGTCAGGAGCAAAATGGTCATGAAAAGAAAATCTGATACTATCTAAACATTTTTCAATTATCTGAACTTAACCCATCCTAATATTTCAAGCATTTTGAGAATTTAGAAAAACCGTATTCAATGTTTGATAAAAACGCTGATAAATTCGATTCAATTCTAGTTAATTTCTGTACAAAGAAACGGCATTTAAATTATCATAGCTCGGTCACGCTAACGCAACTCTCTCATGACATCTGTGAACCATGCTTGAAATAGGCAGTGAAATGTCTTTTTGTTTGCCCAATGAATAGCAAAGTCATTTAACACCTGTTAGTATGAGTGAACTATGGCTGCATTGCACATTTTACATCTGATTTTAAAATTACACAATATCACAATAGCCAGACAGAAACAGACAAAAACTGATGCATTTTTCAGAAAAAACTGGACAAACCCTTGAACAAAGCAACTGAAAATGTTATTTGATGATAGAAATGTTAAATTTCTTTCGGAAAAATAACTTTCCTTCAACCAATTTTTGATAATTTAAGCATTCAATTATCCAGAATTTTCATTTGATTTGATTGTTTAATAGCATATCAACTGCTGAAATTTAATTTTTGTAGGAGCTTTGGAGTAATAAAAATAGGATATACGTTATTCTGCTTTCACAATTGAATATATGGTAAATGATACTCAGCTTTTGTGCATATACATGTTTGTGTGAACAAAGAGGTGGTGATATGTGTTTGCTGTTGTAGATTTGTTGAAGTTATATTTTGGAATACAGTTTGATTTCTTTAAGTAATTGTAGGATATTATATGGATAAATGTCATGAAAAAGTTCTTTCACGTTGGGTGATTTTGTTTAGCGGCATATCAACCTCTATGGGTTATTTATCTTGTTGCCGGTTATAGTTTATCATCATACCCAGGGCCTGGAATTTTGAATAATCCAAACATTTTTTCAGCTCTGGTCCTGACGTGTTCAGATAAGTGAGGAAATTCTGTAGAGATCCTTCCTTTCAATTTTCTGACAAAGCCTTTGTCAGAAACATAATAGCCAAAAAGAATTTAATCCTTTCTTTATATTTTAAAAGAAGAAACCCAATAATTCAGTTTTAGAAGCATATAAGCAGTAACCGATGCTCTGATAACATTTCTAGCCTGGAGGCAGTTTAGATTCTTGGCCAGCATGAGAGTAATTTATTTGAAAGCCACTGATACTGCCCTAAATTTGGTCAGATTTTTATCTTATTTGGCTCACATATAATCATCCTGGAAATGTTTTATATGTGAAATATGTATGGGTCTGTGATGACGTAGATAAACATCATTCAACGTCCAAAAGAAGAGATGAACTGTTATAAAATGGAGCCTGGTATATGAGTGCAAGCAGCAATAAGAAACAAATGACACTGCCAAAGGGCATTAGTGGTCGTATTTTGTTAACGTGATAGAGTCTGAAAGAGAGGGAATTCAATCTTAATGAGATCTTGAAATACAATCCCGAGCCAAAGATCGATTCATCTAACAAGTAAACAGATGGCTCGAGATACATAATTGAATGAACAAAATATTGAAATCTTAACACCAGAAAAGTGGCAAATGTTGAATATATCAAATTAGACGTTCTATTTTTTTTTCATTACCAAATGTGATTGACTGAACATCAGTTGTAAGAAGACAGAATGTATGATTGTCAGCAAAAAGATCAGCCCACGACATAAACTACAAATTGGAGATACCAAGTACAAAAATTTAAATATCTAGAAATACTTTAACAGAGGATGGAATATGTGATGCTGAAATACTGCAAAAGATGTCTTCTAAAAGCTAAGCAAAGTATGAAGAAACAAGAAAATTTCATTAAAAACAATGAAAATAGTGTTAACTTGCTTAGATTAAACATTAAACAACCTAAGCCCTTGTCCTCACTGAAGAGTTCCTTTTAGAAAAATAGTTGAAGGGAGATAACTGATAATCTACATTGCAATTCCCTTCATTTAGTACACATTTTTTTTCTTTCTCAAAGCTGAGATGTACCAAGTACTTGTAACAATTTAAGTGTAGGATTACCTCTTTTTGCAAGGAATCTGCCAATTGTAATTTCCCATCCACCCACATCATTTCTCTCAATCTTGCCATGTCCACTCTTAATCTTCTGTTACTAATAAAGTTTGTAGTTCCCAAGGTACTAGTCAGTGATCTATTGTCTGTATAGGATTGTACTGGTGACAAGACAGCCATACCAAAAGTTTCTTGAGACAAAGAATCCTGCATATGCCGCCTCACATAATGCCAAAATTTCAGATGCTAATTAACTCTTCGTTACTCTGTCCAACTTTTTAAATTGCCAGCTAACTGATGCTACTTTCTTGTACTCACCTTGAATAAAAAACAAAAATACCACCCAAGGAAGAGACTCATCATTTGTAGCATCTGAATATGCTAAGACTTTCATTTTGTGAGAATCACCCAAATTAGAAAATTTTAGTGCAATTTTCTTAGCTTTCAATTTAGACAGTGCTTTGTTTGCCACTTGTAGTATTTTCACGGTTGGATGCTTTCCTCTATTGCTCATAACATACATTTCATAGCTTATATTTGGTCTTGTTTGTGAAGTAGCCCAAATCATTTGTCCACTTAAGTGTTTTAACCGTTACCATGTTAATTTCTTTCTAGAATTGTTTCCCCAGTCACTGCATTTTTTTTAGGTGAAAAAACATGGACACCTCCTGTTTTAAAATTGCTATAACTTTCTTTGTATTGTGCGTATAGATTTTAATTTTTGTACAAATAAGAAAAGGAATGAATGAGTAACATTATTATGTAATGCGTTATGTCTTGATGTTGAAAACAAAAAAAAATTGAAACACGAAATAAAAAAATGTGAAATAAAAAAATAAAATTGTTAAAAAATGCATAATTCAACGTACTTTAACTTTTATTACTCCTTGTGGAGTTCTGGGGGTGCAATAAGAAGCAAAATCGTTAAAAAGGCTTTCATTTCATCAAAATGTGACTGTTTCCTCGTGTTTACATATGCAAAAAAACACTATCATTTGTTTGCTTTTTTTTTTTTTTCACTGAATCATATTTGATTTGTCTCGTTGATGAATAAACTTATTATTAGGTTGGCGCAAAAATAATATCGTTTTTTTTTTACGTTAAAAAATACGTCAAAAAACGATATTATTTTTGCACCAACCTAATATTTCGTCATTTACAAATAAATTAAATAATTCACCTTCAGAAAGGCTATCAGATATACCAGTAGCTTCCATAAAATTAGTCAGGGATGGATGATAGTAGCTGCTAGTGGTCATCATTGCTTTTCTCCACATCACTAGCATGGTTATCATCTCCGACCACTTCACCATCAACATCCACTCGATAAAGCCTTCAAAATCATCATCGGACTCTTAATCAAAGAAAAACTCCTGAATAAGGGCTTTGTTGGATATTAACGCAGCCATTTTTGTTTACAAAAAGATAAAAAAAAAATTAACGTGGGTTTAATCGATGTTACACCTCATGTAGAGTCTAGAAGAATTCAAAATGGCACTGAAAAATGGAAGTTTAGCCTTCTTCCAAAACAGTAGTAGGCAATTTCCAGTTTAAAATATCGGAAATAAGAGTTGATAAGTGTTTATTTATAGCAACCATCTCAAGGCGACAGAATGTGCATAGAGTAGCAAAAGGAGAGAATTCTACGGCGACTATTGTCGCCTGCAGTGTGTTAAAGGTTTTAAATCAGTTTACTCTTCTGCAGTCAATTCATCTGTCTTTCTTGTTGTGCGACCCTAAGCTATGCTAATTGGTGTTATTGTGGAAATATACGATTCTTGTTTTATTTGCACTCCTCTTGTAGTTTGCACAACTTCCCATCCTAGATATTTAAATGGTCCATTTTCATGTGTGCTGACCTTAAATATTCTCTAGTTTTTCTATGATCTGTTCCTGAAAAAAAATCATTACGACAGAAGGCAAAATCATCCACATAATTAACCAAAATTCCTACAAGTGACCCACTTCATTGTCGTATGAACTAACTGTATACCCCCACCCACCTATCGGCCGTAAGGGTACTTCTTTAACTCTTTTGTACTAAGATCTGGGTGCATCATTCAATCTGTAGATGCATCTTTTAAGATGCCAGGCATCATTTTTTGGACAGGCATCACAAGGTGAGCATAAAAATACCTCTCTTTCCAAAGGATCCCCTTGTAGATTGCAACCTCCAGGACATCAAGGCTGCTGTCAAAAATACCAAGCATAGACGCTATCTACAGCAAGTGGGAGAATCTTTTCTAAGATTGTTAGCATCCTCTTTGAAGCGACGGGCCACTAATCTTGCTTTAGTTTTCTTTTTGCCATCCTATTATTTTTCAGATATTATCCACTGAGAAGATAGTGTAGTCTGTTTTTCAAAAGGAACGACTTCAAATACATTATTATCAATGATGTTATTCAGTTCTCTCTCCATAGCATCCTGGGACATTTCTTGATCTGTGATTAACAGTACAGCATTTTCTGGATAAGGTGGTCCCTTCCAATTGTCAATATGATCCCAATTAACACATCTTGGTTCTTCATTCCCCTCCACATGAACATTCACCCATTCCTTATATTTTCTACTTTGTTTAGGCTGTGTATGCTTAATATTTTGGCTTGCCTCCATGCCTCTTCATGTAGGTGATAAAAGAACTTCTTTTTGGTTTTACGCTATTCCTTACATCCAGAGGTATTGCATTACTAACAGACATATCTTACTTCTAGGAGTCAGTTTCATCTGGCATAGAATATTCAGGTGTATCATCCTCCTCATCTACATCAATAATATTCATAGGTAGTTCTTCACCTATAGTCCTATATTCTGATCTCTTTTCGGTCTGGTATTATATTATTGCAATCTTTTCTTTTCATTAATTGACATGGATGAATATGATAGTAAGTTCCTCCATGATATACCAACACAGTTTGTCCTTCTTTTGCAAGCACAACCGCAGGACCTTTCCAACCTTTAAAATCTTTTCTGCGATAATAAACTTTATCATCATCATACACCACATCTGAATAAGTGCATACCTTATATCTGAGTTCTCTCCTGATCTTTTCACTTGATTCTGCTGTAATATAGTTTTATCTAGCACTGTGTAAATCTTCCATATTCTGTTGTATAATATCACTCAATGAACACTCCATAGCTGGAAGTTCATCCTCTAATATTGACAGAAGGTTACAGTTAACTCCGAATACTAATTGGTTTGGACTAAAACCACAATTTTGTAATGTGTTCTTGGCACTTACTAGCCATGCAAGCAAAATTTTGGGTTCACATTTCACATCTGCAAAAGTCTTGTAAAATGCTCCCACCAATATCTGATAATGCTGTTCCACAATCCTGTTGCTAAATAGTGATTCACCTGCTGCTGTTGCAGTTTCTACATTTAGTTTCTCATTCATTTCCTTGTATTTTTCATTTGAAAATTCCTCTCCATTATCACTCAAGAATTTTCTAGGTGCACTAAAATAAGCTTCCCACATTTAATAAATGCTTTGCATAATTTCATCTTGTTGTTTAGAAAATAACTAACAGGCTGCAGAATATCTTGTGGCAGAATCAATCATATGCAAAATTCAAGTTTTATTGTGTATATGTTCCTTTACGTCCATATACAACTTGCTTATATTTTATCAGTCATGGGCAAAGCTATAACTGGACATAAAGGTATATGTTTATATCTCAACCAAACTTCATGTAAATTGCAACATTTTTCAATTATCTTAAGGAATTCAGCATCATTAAAATCCTTACTGCCTCTTCACAAGTTTACACAACTTTTGAGGCATGTGCAAATTGCCTGTGTAGCTTCATTTTTTTTTGTTTTTTCTTTTCTCTTCCGGTGTTACAGAAATGGTGTGCAACACCACCAACACTTTCAATTCATCCCACTTGACAAATAACAAATTTTTAAGTGGAATACAGTAATGGCCTGATGAGATGCAAACCAAATCTATCGTATCATATCATTCACAAAATTAAAAATAATTCCAGTTTTCTTCATAGAGGCTTTACTCAATAACAATGGGATTTTATTATTCACTACACAGGATTTAATCATAAGTCATCAACTTACACATGGCACAAGCCAGTCTATCATTTTCATCAAACTCATTTATTGTAGGTGAATAGAAAAAAAAAGGCATGTACACCCTATGGTAATTCAAACTGTAAACTCTACCCACTATATGATACAGGTATTCAAACTGAATCAGAAAGCCTGTTATGCCTACACTGGAATGGTGCCTGTAATTATAAAATTCATTAAAGACTAAATGAACCATCTTTCATCTTTTAAAAACAACTTGTCCAGTTTGTCTATTATTTTCCTAACCAATTTCCTGAGGTTGCAAGTCTCTGACACAATCTCTTGCTCATCCAGTTAAACTGAGAAAAACTGCCAGACCTTCTTTACATTTATTTAAGTCTGTGTACATCTGCCATATTGTTAAATTGTTTTTACATTTAACATAATTCTCTTTGGTTATCAACTGTGATGGCAATTTTAAAGCCTTTTGAGATGCAGTACAAGTGGGTAATGTGTACAACACAAAACAATATAAAATACCCTACAAAATTACTGGGGTCTCAGACTGCTACCATTTTTTTAAACTTTGCTTAGATGATAAACATTAAACAATTTAAGCCCTTGTCCTCACTGAAGAGTTCCTTTTATAGAAATGGTTCAAGGGAGATAACTGTATAATCCACAAAGAGTACAGAATAATATCAGTCCTCATATAATGTATTGAATACTGGACAATCTCCTCACAGATAAAGAGACTTGAGGCTACAAAAATGTGGTTATACAGAAGTATGTTGAGAATTCTATGGACATATACCTAGAATCAGAAAGAGACAATTGAAACTTCTAGGGCACATATAATGGAGAAAGACAGCTTAGAGAATTTGACACTCACAGGACATAATGAAGACGAGAGACAGAGGAAAGCAGCTCTACTTAATGAGCTTGTGTAAATAGTTTGAAGAACATGGATTAGAAGAGATAGCAAAAAGTCAAAGATTACTAAGAGCCACAAAGGAGAGGAAGTTGTGGAGAGCTAGGTCCTTGAAGGGATATGGCACATAGAAAAATAAGATGTGTGACTGTGTATAAGACCATCACTCATTCCCAATTTTACAAGGGAATATTAAGAAAAAAATAAATATTGAGCAGTACATTGAATGTTCCAACTATGGCCCAGTTGAAAATAATTTTCTTTTTGTGTATTTGTTACAGATTAATAAAATTATTAAAAAATAAATTAATAAAATTATTAAAAGAATGTTTGGATGTTACATAAAATGCAATTAGAACTTTCTATTCGGTCTCAGTCCCTTTCTCACATAGAAAGGTAACTTTCCTCTGCCTTCTCTATAAATACTTTTATGGAAATTATTCTGATGAACTTTCCTCTATGGTACGTAGACTTTATGAATTTAAGTGCAGTACTAGATTAGTTGCAAGGTCACATCATTTTACAGTTGAAGTGCCGAGATATAACCATGAGTTCTATGCTAATAGTTTCTTCTATTATATTTCCCACATGTGGAACTTTCTTCTGCCTTCTTGCTTCCCAGTCAACTTTGACCTTTAAAAATTTAAATGCAATGTCATTCATTATCTTGTCTGTTTAATTTTTGTTCTTTCACTGTTCTCTCTGCTTAATAGTTTGTTTTTTTTTTCTCATATTTGCAAAATATCAGTAATCCCTTGTGTTTTAGTGGCTTTTTCGCCTTGCTTGAGGTGAAAAGCTTAAAAAACATTGTTACAAATTTGTTATTAAGTAAAAATAGTTAGATGTTACATCGAATGCCATTAGAACAGCATTCATGCTCTCTCTGTGGCCTGGTGAAAATAATTTTCTTTTTGTACATTTGTTACAAATTTACAACATGCGATCAAATGTGGTAATTCATTCTTTTTTATTTTGAACCTAACACTGGCCAAAAGTTCTTTGTTTTACTTGTCTGTATCATCAACAGACTTTCTAAGAGGAACACGTTTGATCAGTGTTAGCTCAAGTGACCTCTCTATTAAGCATAATTCAATCTTGTAACAAAATAAGAAAAATAAAAGCACTAGCACATAAGATTCAAACTGTGTGTGTGTGTGTGTGTGTGTGTATATATATATATATATATATTTCAATATGATCCTCTCATATTTATGGACAAGCATTTTGGTACACTTATTAAAGGAAGAGAGAAAATTACTATGTTGATACACATTCATTTATTTATTCCGAGTACTTTCAACATTAGCACGTCATCATTCGGGTGTTGTTTTTTTAAGACAAAATTAAAAAAAATAAAAAAAAAACATATAGACATTCCAAACCTAGTTACCTCTCCTGGCGTTTACATTGTGAAATTTTAAATTTACGGCACATAACTGTAGTATTTTTCACATCACAGTTGGAAATTTAACTTTCAGATGAACACAATGATTGTCTTATAAAAAAAAAAAAAAAAAAAAAAAAAAAAAACAGCCTGATGATGACATTATGCTAATGTTGAAAGTACTCAGAATAAATGAATATATATGAACATGATAATTTTCTCTTTTTCCTTAATAAAGATACTAAGAAACTTGTCTGTGAATACGAGAGGATTCTATTGAAAATAAGTAGACAAAACTTGTCTGAATTATTCAATGAGACATGTCTTAATGAAAAACATGCTGCCAAAATATATGCAGTGTGTGCGTGTATATATATATATATATATATATATATAAAGTATCTGATTTATATGTTTGCCGAAAAAATAAACCCTGTAAACACTCCCTGTTAAGACAAGCACAGTAAAGAATGCTTTTAGAAGGAATTAAATCTTTTCATGGTGCATGTTTGTTTTTATGTGTATTTAAGGCTGACAGAAAAAAGTGTTACACATCTATGACTGCATTAGAATGAAATATTTCAATCAAGTTACGGTCTGGTTGAAAAACAAAATACTAGCTTTTGCAGGTGGGTTGCTTTTTTTTTTTTTTTAAAGATATAGATAACAAAAAAAATAAGACTTCTCACTTCAAATTTTTTTTTTTTTTTTCACCCTGATTTTCACCCTGTACAAGGCTCGGGAACCACTCGAGGTAGAAAGTTACAGAGTAAGAGGTATAACTTATGCGGATACTTGGGGAAGATAAGGGTTAAAACTAGACTTGAATAGGCTAATATAGTAACTTTTGGGAGTCGGTTCAACAGAACAGTGGTTCATGAGAAAAATCTGCTCAAGTGGAACTTACATCTCACAAACGGAATACGAAGGGAATGAGGGTGGTTCCCTACCATGTATGCAGCATGGCAGATCTTAGCTGTGAAGGTTATTACTGGTGGAACTAAGGAATGTAATTCATTTGAGCATTTTCCATGGAAATAGCAATAGAGCAGTAAGAGGCTTGTGGTGTTTCTTTTGTGGGAAAGGGGTTGTAGGGTCAAAAATAATTCATCATCTGGAAGTGATTTTGGACTCCATCAAGACTGGAAAGTGAAGACTGAGCAGCTCCTGCCCATATATGGCAGCAGGACTTCATTTTAGGAATGATCTGGCTCTTGTAAAGGTAGTGGATAGCATAAGGAGTCAGGTACTTACTGAAGTAATACAAGGAACCGACAATTTTTCCAGCATCTTTAGCAATGGATTGTATGTATGAGATCCATTTGACGTCTGGGTTGACTTTAAGGCCCAAAAGCTGCTCAAGGTACAGGGCCCTCTGTGAATGGTAACAGTTCCAGGTCTGATTGGCAATGATGGAATCTAATGTTTGTTTTTTGAAGCATTGAATGTAACCAGCCAGTCACTCTCCCCCAGCCTGAGATAATAGAGTTAGGTCAGAGGAGAGATCAGATGTATATTTCTGATCATTTAGAGTTTTGGAGGTGCATTCCTATATCGTTGTATCATCAACATAGATATTCACAAATGATCCGAGTATACTCTTATTTATGTAAAGTAAAAAAAGGGCTGGTGTGAGTAGCAACACTTAAGGGATGCTTGCGCTGGTTGCTATGAAGAGTGGTCGTTAACTACCTTCAGGGACCTACCTGTTAGGAAGGACTTTATAATTGACAACTACTCCAGTTCCCATAACTAGAGAGCTTGCACAACACTTTCTTATGCCACACCTTGTCAAAGGCCATTGAAATATCAAATGCTATAGTACTTGAGATGAATTTGTTGTCTAGTGCCTCATTATCAGTGGATAGGGGAGATCGAAACCAGTACTGCTTGTCGCTCAAGAGGTTGTTCTTATTGAGGTGATCAACAACCTTCTTGTTGATTATGGGTCTACACTGAGAAGGTGATGACTGCTCACTCACATCCTTGAAAACCAGGCATATGCTTGACACCTTCCACAGATTTGGGAAGGATTTCTCCTTCAAGCAACAGATAAATAATTTTGCTAAGAGTGGAGATAATTGCGGGTTGATATTTACCCCCCCCCAAAAAAAAAAAAAACCAAAAAACACTGGAATTTTGTCTGGGCCAGTAGCTTTCTTAAGGACAAGAGTTTTGCTAATTCTTGAGATTTCCTGGGCTGCAATAAAAATACTGAGTTCTGCCCAGTGAGATGGAGGAAGTCAAGAAGGATGTGTCCCATGTTATCTAAGTTAGATGCAAAAACTGATGTGAAGAGCTTTGTCTTATCCAATGAGGAAGAGATGATCTCAAGGTCATTTATAAGAATATAAGACACTTTGCCTCTATTCAGAATTTAGTTGGAGATCTTCCAGAACTCTGAGGATCCAATTTGTTTGTTTTCAGCCTTTGCCTGAACTGCTTCTGCAGAGTTACATTTTGCATTTTCCAGAACTTTCTTGTTCTAAATGCAGCAAGTTTCCAATTACATGCACCTTTTAATAGATATTGACGTAGTAGTTACAACGAGCTAGGGCTGCAGCACATTCAGAGGTAAACCAGGGTTGATTGATTTTTGCTGGAATCTTTTGGTGGTATAAAACTCGCCATTCTAGAAAGAATACATTCTGAGACCAGTGCAGCAGGTTTGGGTGGCAGTATATTTAAAGAACGTTGAGAGAAGAGTTTTCACCATGTAAGATCGAAAGCCATCTTAGCCTGCCTTCATGTAGAGAAAAATCATTCTATGGAACGTCAAATCAAGGGATGCCTTTGGTTTGGCATAAATTTGAACACTAACTAGTGAATGGTTTGATGTGCCCGAGTGTGGTGGTGGTTGTTTGGGTGGGGAGTAAAACTTCTGTAAAGGATTTTTCAGAGCAGGATGTGAGGAATATGTCAAGGAGGTTCGCCTAGTGTCCTGTCAGGAACACAGGTGAATACTTCAATGATCTGAGTTAGATCATCAGTGATGGAGAAGTTTCAGTAGTATCTGCCTTCTTCATCAGTTTTGTTTGAGTGGACTATCCACTATTTGTGGTGAATATTGAAGTGCCCACAGATATAAAAGCTAGTTAAGGGAAATTCAGTGAGAATATTATCAATCCTCTGAGATATTTGGTTGAAGATTAGCGTCTCATCGTCCTGAGGATGATAGAGAGTGAAGATGAATATGGCACTGTGGATAAGTGCCACATGGAGGCACATATACAAGGGATCAGGGTCCTTGTTTTTTGCGTCTCTGCCTTAATATAGGCACCAACACTATGGCCATGGCAATTTAGGTGGTCTTGTTTGGCTATTAGTGGTGAGTAGCCTGGGATTGTGTGCTCCTACAGTGGAATGGAGTTTTTCATACCAGGTTCATATAGAAATTGGAGATTGGGTTTGGCCCCCATGATGGAGTTTCACCTCTGGAAAGTTGTAATGCAGACCCATTCCATTTGTGTAGGAGACGATAACCCAGGAGTCTACATTTTTTTTATGTTGGGTTTGCTGATCTTGTTTACTTTAGTTGAATTTATGTGTGGATAGTGGTGTGTTACGTCAATAACAAAAAGTATGGCTAGTTAAGACTAACAAATTCCATTCAATGTAGCCACCAGAGAAAGAAAGAATTATAAGTAATAATTCAGATAAATAATAAGATTCTGTATATATAAGTAAAATAATAATATATCTGTATATGTGTGATCTCAAGATTGTATGAATCATATATACATATACATAAGTGAACATTAAACTCAACACCCATAGGTGACAGTCTGTTTCATGCTAAATGCAATCGTCAGGCCATGACGATTTGGTTTAGCATGAAACAGACTATTGCCTCTGAGTGTTGACTTCAATGTCCACTTTTATACTTACATATTCTCTATTCCAGATACTGAGAACTTTAACTGATAAATATAGCATACCATAAAACTATATATATATATATAGGCTACCTGTTATTAATTTCAATGTTTAAGAAAATAAAAAAACAGGAAGAGCAACTCAAATATGTATATCCACTAAAAATAATATTTATAGTAATAAGAAATATATATGCGTGTGCATTTGTGTACACCAGTGGTTTTCAACCAGGATTCTGCAGAACCCTAGCGTTCTGCAAGAAGTTACACAAGTACTATGATTGACAGTAATTCTTATTGCAGGGGTTCCTCGAGCCACTGGAATGTTTCCTTGTGGTTCCGCTCCAGCAAAAAGGTTGAAAACCTCTGGTGTACACATACACACACACACATATATATATATACTTTAGATGTTATTGTTAGTGGATGTCCATACTGGAGTTTATTTTAAACAGTATTTTATTTGCCAACTTGGACATTCAAGAAAAATTATTAAAGTAAATTTGAATAAAGTGTGCTTTAAAGACAAATAGAACCTTCTTGGCCAAAATTTCAGAGTGAACTCCTCATGGTGGACTCTGCTTAAAGCAAGACTCCCACTCTTATGGGAGAGATCACCACTCCTCTCAGTGGATGGGGGAGGGGATATCAAGTAGAGAAGTAAAGAATGAAATATTTCAAACAAATTAAGGTCCAGCACAGGATTCTAGCTGATGGGGTTACAATATAGAAAAAAAAAAAAAATG
This sequence comes from Acanthosepion lycidas, assembly GCA_963932145.1. Classification (NCBI taxonomy): domain Eukaryota; kingdom Metazoa; phylum Mollusca; class Cephalopoda; order Sepiida; family Sepiidae; genus Acanthosepion; species Acanthosepion lycidas. Next base: position 39,225,591 of record OZ010583.1, on the reverse strand, counting down.
ACTTCTCATTCTAAAATACGTCAATCACCAAGAAGTATGGCCAGTTTAGAGTAGCAAATTCCATTAAATGCAGCAACCAGAGAAAGGAATTATACTATAAATAATAATTCAGAAAATCAAATAATACTGGAACCCTGTTAAAAATTGTAGAAAAATTCAATAGATTTAACTAATATTACCAAGAATTTCAATTGACATAGGCTCCAGATTTGAATTTCTAAAATCAGCGATTTTATATCAAATGCACTTAGACCTTTTAAATTTCAGATAACTAAGTTTGTTGTTTGCTATAAAATTCACAAGATCAGCCCAGAAAATGATCAACAATATTTTTCCTCCTAAATAGATATTTAAAAATTGGAAAAAATATTTATTAGCCAACAAATTTTTGAGTTGAGTAAATCTAACTTTTAGTTTCCTGGAGCATATGTGCTGTTATAAATACAATCAAGTAAGTTTACAAAGTTAGCTTTCAGTTTTTTGTAAACCTTTGACCAGAGTTCATGGCTGAGCACAAGTTAAATTCTCACACCTTTTGTATAATTAATTACTCAACCTTTTGCCTATTTTATCAAGTCAATTTCTTGCAATTGCCTCATGATTTTAAAGTAAATTAAGTACATAAAAAAACATATGATTGGAGTTATGTCAACAAGTATTAGTAGTAGTTATAACACAGCTCTCATTTGATCACAACTTTCTGTCAACTGGTGGAAAATTACACGCATTCATAAAACAGCATAAATATGTAACACTCTCCTTAAGTAGGCACATTCTGTTTTCTCCATCATACTAACGCAATTTATTGTGTTGTAAAGAACGAAAACAAAGTATTTTGTGAGCCTTTGTTTTATGAGGACATTTGTAATTCATTTCTTTCAACTTGAAAGTAAACAAATACAAAATAATAAAATTTATTTTAAATGTGTAGAGCTGTGTTTGAAGATTTCTTTTTTCCCTTTTAGCATGCTTAGTCCTCTACACACATGTATTGTGTGTGTGTGAGTACATATGTATATGTATGTGTGTATATATATATATGTGTGTGTGTGTGTGTGTGTGTGTGTTTATAGGTATTCTCATCTACTTTTTATTTGGTGAGGATAGCTGAAGCTGATGTTATCCTTTTCATTAACAATGAAACAACTAGAAAGAGTGATGGTAAAGGATCAAAGCTTACTTACAAAAAAAAAAGAAAAGAAAAAAAGACAGTTGTGGAGAGTCATAATCACCCACAACTTGAATAGTCATAGCATTTAAAATAAAGTATAGCAACCCAAACAGACTAAAATTACAAATATCTATCATTATTAGAAAATTATTAATTTTTTTTATACTAATAAAATTCACCCAATATAAGGCTCAATAGCCACTCGAGGTAGAGGGTTAAAGTTAAAATGGTAATGATGAATAAGGAGTGTGCTATGAATTGGAGAGAAAGTGGTAAGAAGTGAAGATGTCCAGAGAAAGATGATGGTTGACCATTGACTTGAAGAGGTCAAGAGTGAAGTCTTCAAAGAAGCAACCTATTCAGGTGTCTGTTCCACTAAGAGGCAGTTTCTTCTTTAATGTCTGAATTGGATTTTCTTTATACATTTCGAATATGAAGGAAATGATGGTGAATTAACCCCATGGAAATGGCATGGAATGTCATAGCTGTAAAGATCTGAACTGGTGAAATTGATGAAGCTTACCTAAATATTTGCCATGAAAAAGTAGGGGGTGAAATAGTCATTGGCTTGCAACTTTGTGTCTTTGGGAAAGTGATTGCCGAGTGGAAAAGAACTCTTTCTTCACAAGACTGAGCAAACAATTTTGAACTCTATCAAAGCAGTCCAGATATGACAGCAATACTCTTGTTTTGGGCCTAATCTGACTGTTGTAAAATTAAAAGCATCCCAGAAGCTATGAGATATTTTGTAGAAAAACAGAATGAGCAGTCAAGAGATATCTTATGCCATGCTGATAAGCTATGAATTCCCAAAGGGAAATGTTCTGGTTAATGTGTAACTGAGACTCCATACATATGAAATTCATGTACTTGTTAATTACAAAAAAAGAAAAAAAAAAGAAAACAACAGGCAATGATGAATTCATTTCTTTCTCAATTATGAAAACCTCTTTATTTATTTATTTTTTTTTAATATTTAAGGTGTGATCAAGGACACAAGAAGACAAATATTTTTAAAAATTGCTTAAATTTGATAAAATGTTTATTAAAAATATATTGGTGCATATTTCTTTTTACATACTGTAAATTAGGATACAAATGAATAAATTAAGTTAAAATTTTTTCTTTTTATTCTGCAGTTTTAAATTTTTTAATTTTGCATATCATTTCCAGTCTAGATGAATTTTTATTTTGCAAGAAAATTGAGATGATTTTAATTCTCAAGGGAATTGTCTTTTAAAACATTATTTCTGATCAAGTGGCATTTTACTGAGATTTCCTAACAATGTAGTAAAAAAAAAAAAAAAAAGGCCTGATTTACACTAGAGTCAAAAAGGTAGCCAAAAATTCTGAATGTAATGAATCCAACTGACACTTCTGTGAGAAACTAATGGCCAGCACTAGTGATCATTGAATATGGAGAGTGGTACGTGCATGGCAGACACCTTCCTTTAAACTCTGAGTTTACATGCTATGGGTCGGCTTAGTGGCATGTTGACATTAATGCCATAGATTTTTCCAGCAGAGGGATGACATCAGATGGCTGTTTATGTAATTACTGACTTATTGTTTACTATTAAATTTTAATTTAGTGAAACTCCACAAGTGCCTGCCACCTCCTCAATTGCTGCTCATTAAATGGTCTTTCCAGCTCCTACTACATTAAAGATCAGATGGCAATTGTCAGTTTATTGATATAATAGAGAGCTAGTGTTTATGTTAGGTAATTATATAAAATAGTAACGATAATAACAGATGTATGAATGGAGAAAGATTTGAAGCACAATTAGTTTTTCAGCTCTCGTTGTTTTGCACAAACATGGCTTTTCTAGACACTCAGCGCTTCAGGAAGAAGAAGAAGAAGAAGCCATCTTTATAAGTTTGAAATGAGAAAATTTTGCTTTTATATAGCTCAAGGTTGCTGAAAATTTCCTAGCCAACTGAAGAGATTCAAAAAGAATGCTGATGCTTGGTCATTGTGTCAGATTTCTTAAAGCGAACTGGGCCGAGATCTTTCTACAAACGCCTTGTATGAGGTACACCTTGGACTGATCTAGCCATTTATTATCAATGGAAAAGTAGCCTACCTAGGGCAATGGTGCCTTAACCACCTTCAAAATATTCTCACTGAGAGACATCACTCACTTATCCCAGAATCTCTTCCACTTTATAAAAGGGGGATTCAATGTCATCTTTTGTGATCAATGTTTTCTTAATGTCATCCATGGTCACCCCCATCATCACATCGGTGATTTTAGCTATGATAAATGTGAAAATTTTCTTGCATCTAAATTTGGATTGTAGGAGGACTGACAGACCTGGGTAGTGCGGTGTTTTGACAAAAGAATTCTTATAGGAAGCATTCATGATATTCAAAATGGTTGGCTATTCTCTGGACAGTCTATCTATCTGTACTTGTTTTGACCTATGGAAATAGTAACACTATACATAATACTTCTTACATTTTTCTAAAACCATGGTGGGCAAAGTGAATCTGACCCATGGTGGGGTTTGAGTGCAACCTGTGAAAGCATTTCAAGGAAAATATTTATTCAATTATCATTTAATCAGATTTTTCTTTATTTCAACTTTAGTTGATGTCCAATGGAAATAAATGACAATTCTATGGCAATTTATTCATTTTAATGAATGTTCATGGTTGATTGAGTGATCATTTTCTTTGTGGCTTATCAATCTTTTGCAGTTATTTAAAGCCAGAAAATATTTTTAGCATCTAAGAATATTTTTTGAGATAATAAAGATTTACTGATACAATTCCTGCTAATTAACCCATAGCTGGAGGGAGAAGATTCATACCTTTTCTAAGAGTATTCATGTGTAGGTGAATATAAGGAACCTGACCAGAATTGGAATTCAGTTCTCCAATTTCTGATTGAATATTCATGAAAATATTAACAAAACTGTACAGACAATTAGGTTATTAGGCCATTATGTACATGCTGACAATTTGCTGCAGCTTTACAAGTCCCAAAAATTGTATATTTCAGAGGTTGACTGGCAATAATAAAGTATGACCATCTTTTTTTTTTTTGTTTTGCAATAAACAGTGACTGGATTATTTTTCTAATCATGCTCATAAATTGAAATTAGAAAATTTACCTCAAGTGAATATTGAAATTTTGGTTACTATTAAATGTCAATATTAAAAAGAGTGTCTCTTGTATATTCAATTATTCAAGGATTTTTTTTTTTTTTATATATATGAACCTGCCAAACAGTGTATGTGGTCCTCTAAAAAAAATGTCCACCCTGTCTCTAAAACAACCTTCAGATCCAATAATATTTCAACTTATGTGACATTCTCTCCCAGGAGTTCATAATAAATAATTATGATAAATTACAAGGATAATAAACACAACCCAACTAAATTTTTTTTTACTAAAATTGGAATATAATATTTTGTGACTGGAAACAAATTTTTTTTTCGCAATTAACATTGTGAAAAGTTCAGTTTTAGGCATAAAAGCAAACAATTTTGCAAACAAAATCTTGTTCCTAAATGTAAATAACTTTGCTGTTGTCAAAAAGATCTAACATGAGCAAAGTGAGAGATGGTAAAGACTTAGTATCTGTCTATATTTCTGAGATGAGGTATTATGTACACTATTTACATTATTCAGACTCTTGTCCTCATCTTTGTCGCCATATTTATTACAACGTTTTGGCTGTTGTACGCTCCGGCCTTCTTTAGGTGGTTGGAATTTCACTCACTGGGGTAGACTGTTATAGTTCCATGTTTAATGGATGTCAGTTATCAGTTATCTCCTGTTAATAATTCCTCTCCAAGTTCTCCACTGCCTTAACCGGGTATTGAACTCACACTCTTTGGGTACTGTCACAGGATGCAACCAACGCCTTTATCCACTGTGCCATGTAAATAGTGTGGGTAAAGACTTAACACTAGCAAAGTGAGAGATGGCAAGAACCTAACAGTAGCAGAATTAGATATGGTAAGCACTTAGAATTTGCAGATCAAAAATATCAAAAGAAGAAAAATACATTAAAAATATTTTAAAAGAATCGATTATCTTAGTTATTTCATATAAAATGCCAAAAGAAGAGCAATATGCACAAGTCACAAAAGAAAAAAAAAATCATAAATGGCAACACAAAACCAAAGGTTGTCATTGTTTGTTTTTATCATTTCACCCCAAGCATGGTTACAAAGCTACTAAGATGCAAGGTAGTTATTGAGTGTGAAAGTATCGAAGAAAAAAAAAAAAAAACATTATTAAGGAGAGAGGCCAATAAAAGAACAGGAATTAAGAAGACAGAAGATGGCGACTGACGTTACATTTAAATTTTTCAAGATCAAATTTGACTGCAAAGCAAGAAGCCGGAAGTGAGTTCCACAAGTGACAGGAGTGACGGAAGAAACTGTTAACATAGAACTTTTGGTTACATCTAGCAATTTCAACTGTAAAATGATGAGACCTAGCTGCCAATCTAGTACTGTGCTTAAATTTGTGGAGCTGAGGTACCAAAGAGGTAAGCTCATAAGAACAATTGCTATGAAAATATTTATAGAAATAGAGTGGGGAAACTAGGCAACTGCAGTGGGAAAGTGACTGAAGCTGAGATGCCGGGTCAGGACTGATAACATTAATGATTCTTCTTTGGATTTTATAAAGAATCTCTACATAAATAGTAGAAGCACCAGACCAAATGTGTCAGCAATATTTAAAGCATCGAACTATAGATAGATTTATAAAGGTGTAAGATAAGATTCTGGTGAGTAAAATTGTCTGGCACAATGCAGTGAACTAACTTTCCTAGCAATTGATTCAACATAATCTTCTAATCATGTCAGTGGAAAATGTTAGCCCAAGAAAGCGTAAGAAGTCACTCTTCTGGAGGTCAGCATCAGCCATGTTGATGGAAGGTAAAAAAAAAAGTTCTCTAATCCACAACAAAGACCTGATTTGGCTCCTTCAGATGATCACTTGTTTGTGTCCCTCAAATAACATTTATAAGAGAAGTTTGAACAGAGATGCTGGGGTGGTCTCGGTTGCTTGAAACCCCTTTCTTTAAGCGGACATTCCTGCATTGACAGAACAAGCGCATCGATCTTGAGGGTAACTATGTGCAAAAGTAGTGTAGTCGTGCAAGTAACATATGCTCACCATTTTATTTATATAATACGTAATAAACATATTGGGTAGGTAAATGTTTGGGTCTTACTTCTTGAGTACCCCTTGAGTGAATTTGCGAAAGATGAAAGATAAATTAAATAGACACAAAATTTCTATCCTTTTTAAGAAAACTTCTTTTTTATATATACTAATGTCCACCAAATAAAAGGCCCGAGAGCCACTCAATGTAGAGGGTTACTGTGTGGTGTAAGAAAGGGCAAGAAGTGAAATTCATGGGGCTATGCTGGAAAGATAATGGTTAACTCTATACCTTTTCAACTTCAAAATGATAATAATCAACTTCAAAATGAGCTTATTTTCAGGTAAAAAAATTAATCAATTCCAAACTGGATTAATCAACTTCAAATTGGAAAACAACTTCAAAATGAGATATAATCAACTTCAAACTGAGAATTAATATAATACTAATAAATTTAATATTTATTCTTTTATTTTTACTTAAAAGGGATATAAAAAAAATATAAACGTTCCTAAGAAATTTATTTAAAAGATTACGTCATCTAAGTTAATTACAGAGGGAAGTAATCTCTGTATTCCAGATACGAAGTTAATGCAAGTCTCAGGGGAAATCTTATTAATTGCCTCGGAGATCATCGCTTCTAACTTGCTGAAGCGGAATTCTTTAGTAGTTAAAGATCCCTGGCCATCACCTCTTAAAATCCCAACAATTGAGTCTGCCATACTTCTTTTTACATCAGCTTTAATGACTGACCAAACCTTTTCAATGGGATTTAACATCGGATGATAGGGGGCAAGTCTGAAAATTTGGTATTGCCTAAATTCATCCTCCTCCACAACTTCTTCAATTGAACTATGGCAAGGAGCGTTATCAATAACTAAGACAACGCCCCTTTCATAAATTTCATTTGCCTTTTCTAAGGCACTCCCTGGTCCATTCTTTCGCTTCCTCTTTTTTGAAAGGACCTCTTTTAATTTTATGATGAATTAATCCATTATTACTAATACATCCAATAACATGGATGTTATTTCCTAGGGACCCAGCCGCGACTGTAGTGCACCTTGTGCCTTTTTTTAGAGCAACCTTCTCTTCTTGAAATATGGAGATTAAAATTGGTTTCATCCATATAAAAAATTGGCACACTTTGGGACTGAAATTCTAATAAAGCTACTGCGTAATCCTTACGTCTCGCCTTGTTGACATTATTATTGACAGCTTCTGGTTCATAATGAACTGCTTTTAAAGTAAAGGCCATGGAGTCCAAGTGCTTTCTTATGCATTCTTTCATCACACGAACCTCATACTTTTCGACCAACTTATTTACAATTTCTTGAAGAGTGACCCTAGGAGAGTTTTCAATTAATTCGGCCATAAAATTCTTATGCTCTTGTGTAATTTTATATTTTCTTGCTCCTGCCCTAGAGTCACTCTTATCAGCACCCTGGTCTAACCAACGGTACGCTGTTTGCAGAGGCACAGCAATTGTTCTTGCCAGGTCTTTCCAATTTTCTGCTGTGGAATGTGCAGCTAATATCTGGGCCTTTTTTTTCGCCAGCCACAGTTTTCTTGAGGTAAGTCCTCTTTGGAGCTGTTGCTAATTGTTCTTCAGCTTCTTTTGTAGAGGTTTCTCCAGCATCATCATCAATCATCATTTTTGCCCATACGGGACTTTCTCCTCCTAATTTTACTCTAGGTTCACCCAATGCTTTCTTGGCCTCTAAGTTGTTTGTATTTTGTTTTTTTCTTCATCTATATAATGAAGACGAACAGTCAATATCCTTACTCATGGAGTAAATTAATTGAAAAATAATTTTCAATTTACCAAAAAAAATATCTCAATTTGAAGTTGTTTATTCCAATTTGAAGTTGTTTATTCTTATTTTGAAGTTGATTGTTTTTAGGTTTTTGACATTTTCTCAATTTGAAGTTGATTAATCCATTTTGGAGTTGATTAATTTTTTTTCTTGAAAATAGGTCCATTTTGAAGTTGAAAAAGTATAGACTGAAAGAGGTCAAGATTATAGTGACTAGTAAAACATCCTGCTGGAGTCTATTTCACAAAGCAGCATTCTTGGGAAGAAGCTGTTTGAATAGAACTTGTTTCTTATAGGAATATGAAAGGAATGGGAATGATTCAACCATGTGTACTTGGCATGGTGGAATAAGGAACGTAGCTAGGGAAATAGTAAAGAGAGGCTTGCAACATTTCATCTGTGGGAAAGTGGTTGTAGGACAGAGAATAATTCATCACTCACAAGGCTGCATAGACGCTTTTGAACTCTATCAAGACAAGTATATGAGGATGTGGACAGCTAAAAAACAAAATAAATAACTGCTGCCTACATAATCCTTAAAAATGAATGGAGTAACATTCAAAAGTACTTGAGGAAAGAAATAATCTAATACTAAAAGTCTGTGATTGCATGTATGCTTGTGTGGCGTGTGTGTCTGGCACATAATGATTTATGAGTTGTTTATACAGTAAGTATTTTTATTTTAAACTTCTTCAAACAGGCAATTTTTTAATTAAAATATTTTTAAGTTAAAGACAGACACAAAGAGATCCCACTTTGCCGCTTCGTCCAGTTGTTTGTAGAGTAATTATTTATATTTCAGCTTTCTTGAAACAAACACGATTTTAAATATTTAAAAATATTCTTAAGTTAATCTGATTTAAAAATAATATTTTAAGTGAATAAGATTTAAAAAATTTATGCAGTAAGTATTTCTATTTCAACTTTTTTCAAACAGACAATTTTTTAATGTTGAAATCAACTTCAATGTTTTATAACCTAAACTGTCAGTGATCCAATAAATCATGGGTACTCTAATATAAATAAAAGTTAATATAAATTATGGAAAATTTACCGTAAAACCAAAACAATTTATTTGAAAATTTGAAAGATTTAATAAAAAAAATAAATAAAAAAATCAAAAAAAAAATCGATAGACAGAACTTGTCCATAATTTTTAACAACACATGTTTGCAAGAATTTTTGTTGCCTAAAATACACCTTTTAATATATATATATATATATATATATATATATATATATATATATACATACACACACACACCTTTTTTTATTTTCATCAGTAATGCACACAGGAAAGACTAAAATAAAATTTATAACTTATCTAGTCCTAATTTTAATTAGATTTTGCAACAAAACTTAGGAATTAGACAGATTTAAAAAAAAATGGATAGATAGAACTTGTCCATATTATTTAACAAAACATGTTTGTGAGAGAATTCTTGCTGCTGAAATATACCTTATTAATATATAAATATATGGGATAAAGATGTATATATTTTTGAAATATCAAGAACAGTTTTAGGGAAAAGAAGTATGACAAAGTGGAAAAGGTTTTTGTGTGATGCGTTTTGCCACTTCAGTCTGATAAAGTCCTAAAGGATGAAACACATCACGCAAAAATTGTTGACATTTTTCACAATTCTTTCCCATATATATATATATATATATATATAAATTTTTGAACACACACATATATATAAATTTTTTAATTAACATATATATAAATTTTTTAACACACACACACACACATATATATATATATATATATATATATATATATATATATATTAATTTTTTAATTAACATATATATGTATATAAATTAAAAAATTTATATATATATATATATATATATATATATATATATATATATTTAGTTTGTGCAAAACTAGGTAATCCGTATGGGTAGACCCAAAGAGGATGATATCCAGAGAGCTCAATGTAAATTCAGAAGTTTGGAAGTAAAGTCTGATGATCCAGAGCCCTTTAAAAGGGCTGTAGTGAAATAATTTATTACATGTAACCTTAAAGTGGTCTGTTTTATTCAAATATATATATATATATATATATATATATATATATATATATTTATATAAATTAAAAAATTAATAGGCAAAATTTGTCCATATTATTTAACAAAACATGTTTGAGACAATTTTTGCTGCCAAAATGCACCTTTTTGGATTATTTTATTTTCATCAACAATGTACACAGGAAAGACTAAAATAAAATTTATTACTTATCAATTTATTCCTAATTTTCATAAGATTTTGCAACAATTTCCAAGTACTAAAAGGTTAATGAGGTAAAAGCAATATCTAAAAAAAATATGAATAAATAAAATTTGAAAGATTTTAAATCAGCCAAATGTGCTTGGAAATAGTTTCAGGGGGGGGGGGAAACAAACTTCTAAATGAAAATAGCACACATCTTTTTGTTTTGTAGCAATTAAAGATCTAAGTTCAGATAAAAAGAAAATGCTTTGTAAACTTCTAACATTTAAAACAATTCACAGGTCTACATAGAGAATAACTTTGTCAAACAAGATGGATTTGCCAGGTTAATGACCTCTCTCCAATAAACCAAAAAGAAAGATTGATAGCAGACAATATTATATGAAGAAATCAGAAAGGTCGTTACTGATGTGGTTTAAGGCTAGAATTAAGACTGTAATATTAAGAAGAAACTTTCATCTCTAAGGTGAGAAGACTCTTTCTTCTCACATTGTTTATCAGACAATCTAATAAGTATGATGTAATTTCATTTTTTCAATGATTGAGTATTACATACACAGAACACACTATTCTTGTGAGTGAGCCACTCCTTTGACACAAATACAAGGAGAGACTTCAAATGCTGGTCTCTGCAGAGAAAAGAAAACGAACAAAGTACAACACCGTAAATCATGGAATGCAGTTTTCCACTTGAAATAATATTCATTAGTTTTAGATGATGAATTATTAGTTATTGGAGTTGTGATGTGGTTGTAGGTAGCATAGGAGGAATTTGTTTTCAGGTTTGCATTAAAGATAAATAAATAAAATCAGCACACTTCGGGTCAGAAGTATAAATAATCTAAAAAAAAAAAACAAAAAAAAAACATTAAGTCTAAACAACATCATGGGAAAAAACAATTTCTCTGCTTTTAATAAGCCAATCACCATGCAGTGTTGATTTGTATATCACACTGTTTAGATTTACAAATGCTCTATGCCAGATATTGAGCAGATTATTCACCCATAAATATAGTAAATTTTAAATTATATAATTTCAATCATTTGAGGACTATCAACAGTGGTAACAACTAAAATGGATAGCACATGCAACTCAAAGACAAAACAATGGCATAATCAACGTGCTAACATTCCTCACTACTTCAAATAAAAGGTTAGGAAGGAAACCTCCATTAATACTGGAAAAAAGCGATAACAGTGACTGGGCTTGAGAAACCTTCTTTTCCTAAAAAGTGTTTTAAGGAGAAAGATTTTATAAATTTCAACAGAAAGCAGTATTGGTTGCTCAGTCAGCTGTATACAACCACTTTCTCAAATCAATTGGGAAAGAAACTTTCTGTAAAGAGAAAATGACATAATCAAGTTGTATGTGTATATATATATATATATATGGATGCTTGGTGGAGTAATGAATTGAGTCTTGGATTGAGGAATCAAAGAGCCAAGTCGGATCCATCACATTGAGTTGTGTTAATACCCTTAGGAAAGGTATGAATCCATCTCTTCTTTCCCCAGCTATGGGTAAATAATGTAACAGAGAGTTAGGTGGCCATATGTAAGGGATGATGTGATCGAAGAAATTGTCTGACAGCCATGACTGGGTTCAACCGCTTGTGTGGCATGGTGTAGAGTCCTGTTGCCAGACTTAGTGTCTTCCAACAGCCACCCTCTTCACCCAGGGCATCACTACCTTCTCAAATCACTTGAAGTAGGCCTCTATTTTAAGTCTGAGTCCCTGCGAGAAGATGAATGAAAGCATAACGTCACCATCACTAGTGATCACTCCAAGCACCTTCATAATCACCATTAGACACATTCAACTCTTTTTAAATCCTCTGCACTGTCCTCAGATTAACATGCAAACACTCTGAAATGTTCATATTGGAGCTTCTGGTGCAAATGCCAAGCAGTACAGCATGCCATTTCCAAATTCCTGGCAGAGTGAATTGCATCATTGTGCTCTTTTCTCACAGACGGTACCCTGCTGACCCTACTATACTGTGCAGTTGACAAAATCAAAAACAAACAACACGTGTGGGCAAAATTAAAAATATAAAATGGCAGCAATTTACTCATTGCACACTCTGTGTGTGCGTGTGCATATATATATATATATATATATATATATATATATATATATATATATAGAGAGAGAGAGAGAGAGAGAAGATAGAGAGAGAGAGAGTAAGAAAATATTGCATTATATTAATCTCCAGACCATTCCATCAAGCATGTAAAAGTTGTTTTGCAAGCTGTCTGAAAGAAAACTTGGAATCTCTAACATCCGAATTTGGGATTTGCCAACAAGGTATATTCAGTGTGGTACAATTCAACAATCAAAATTCTAAAATATCAGAAGCCTACCACATAATAGACACCAGCTGGTTTCATGTAAGAAAAGCAGACACACTCAATCATGGGAATGCATATCAGATAACAGTAGATCAGCATGCTTGCAACAAATACAACAGTACAAGGCATTGACATAAAATCTACTCATGTGAACCAAACAAACAGTTTCATCAGCTTTGGCAGAACTCCTCACTATGAATATATATATATATATATATATATATATATATATATATATAAAATTGGTAGAATTTTTACCATCTGGCATTTTTTCAGCAGCATACTGAGTGCCTTGCCATGGAACATTGATTAGAAAGATAGTCTTCAAAACATTATGATTGCAGTGAATATAAATACCCATTGGATATCCCCTACCTATGTCCTTGCACTGACTATAGTGTCATAAATCAGTGGCTAGCAAAGAAGTTTCATAGACAATTATTAGAGTTTATTTTTTGATAAAGCTAATCTTGTGGATGTGAAGGCAGTATAATGGCTACTGGTTATACAGACCAATAGATACCTGAAGGAGGTTAGAGGTCACCAAATCACAACAACAAAAATGAAGATATTAGTCTGAATGCAAATAATGATAATGCCATATCCCAGAAATTCAGACAGGAAGTCTTTGAAGTTGCTGAAACTGTTAATCAGACAAAAAATGTTGTAAAATGTAGATATGCCAAACTAAAATTTTATTTTCAATATATTTAAAAACTTTTAATACAGACATAGCTTGACTAAGCAAAAAAAAAAAAAAAAAAAAAAAAAATGATACCAAATTTATCTTAGTAGCTCAAAGAGTAATGAAGCTATGATCATTGGTCAGTTGCTAGAAGCCAATATTAAACAAGTGAAAAAATCATTATAAATGTAATGTCATATAGGCAGTCTTGAAGTAAACGAAAGATAATACCAATGGAATCACTAATTAGTAGAGCCAATGTTGGTGGAAAATTGTATTCTCTAAAACAAAATAGTTAAAAAAAAAAAAAAAAAAAAAGACAGAGAAGTGCAATTTAAGTCTGAGGCCCTGTGAGAAGATGAATGGGAAATCAATGGTTAATGTATTGTAACTTCTTACTATGATTCATAGACACAACAGAAAGAAAGCAAATTCAGTAGTACATTAATAAAGAAAAACGGAAAAAGAACAAAAAAAAACAACTCATATTTATACCATCTGAAGTGAAATTTGAAAATAGGTCAAAAGTATACCATGATGAAATTTGGACAAAATACAATGAATAAGTTTTTGAAACAGTTTTAAAAAGCATAATTAAAGAAATAAACTGTGTAATATCCATTGATGAAACAAGTTTGATTTAAAATGGAGTTCAACTGAAAATATTCATTCACTCAGCAATACAAATTTCAATGTGGCAGACCGAATTGTTTTGCTCAAAATAACTGCATTATACTCTCTCTTTGATTTGTATGTGTTTCGAGTTATATGAATGCAGAAATATGAAACCAACTGATTATTAAAGACAAGATATTGCTCTACAAGGTGCAATTTTCATTTTTTAAGAGTTGAATTTATCTGGTATTTCATTCCCTAAACCTTCCAACTTAGAAATATTTTGTAAAAGACAACTTCAAACATTATCTTAAGCCCATCAAATTGATGAGTGTCTTTTTTTTTCCTAAAGAAGGGACTATTTTGATAGGTGTAGGAGCATGCAACACAAAGCTCAACAAGTTTGAAAAACACCACTACAAAATTGTCAGCTTTGAAAATGCAGAAAGAGAGGCATCTATCGTTAAAATAGTGGCATAATTTAAAGAGACATGGGATAAAAAACTAATCATCACAAAAAAGAGAGAATTGTATCTTTATAAAGAAAAGAAATATTAAATTTTGGTTGTGTGTTTATTTCATCAAACAGACTTGAAAATAAGCATGATATCAGCAGTTGAAATTGAAGGAAATTTCAGCATTTTGACATGTTTTTGCAATGTAAATAAGGGCAGTTTGGGATACATATAAAGAGTGAAACAAGTTATAGTCTGAAGGTTCACATGGGAGCTATTTTCCTTATTTTCTGAAATTTTTTAAGGCTTGTAAACAATGTACTGCAGTTGAGTGAATTGCACAAACAATAATGAAGGAAGGTAAACTTCAAGAACACTTCTAAAATTTCTTTAACACTGTGCAAAAGGTGATTCTGGAAACTTTTGTCTCAGCCTAATGTGTGCATATATGTTTAGAACTTCTGAAAATTGAACAGGAAAAAGCTTTATCTGGATTGGTCAGTGACACAATTGGTCAAGAACTATCAAAAAAGCAAACTGGACAAGGCCAGAAGTGCCCAAATGTTTACAGTCCAAGAGCACCTGAATGTGCCCGCAATTGGGTGGCACTGTATTTCAATACACAGTTTTAATATCTATCACATGTTCATCAAGAGATGCTGGAAATCTACAACTTTTACAAAGCCGTAGATTTCCAAAACCATATTTCCATGTCTAGTAATACCAAGGAGGATAAAATTTAAAAGTGATATCAATTTTTTTTCATGTAAAATCATCTTGTAATGCTTGACTGTCAACCACCAAAAGGTTGCCCGTGTCTTTTCTATAAATACTTTCATGTAATTGTTCGGATGAGCTCTTTGCTATGGTGCCTAGACTTCTTGAAATTAAGCGCAGTTTACAGTTGAGCTTGTTAGATGTAACCATAGGTTTTATGCTAACAATTTCTTTTCTCGCACTTCTTGCTTGTGGAATTCCATGCTTTCCAGCCAACTATCAAAAAATTAAATCCAATGTCAATCGCTATCTACTGCCGTTCTTATCCCTTCTTTCTCTTCCCGCTCATTAGTAATGTTTCTAATTCTTCCACACCCTGTAACCCCTTGTGTCTTAGTGGCTTTACTGCCTTGCATGGAGTGATAACATTTAAAATATATATATATATATATATATATATATATATATATATATATATATATATATATATATATATCAATTGCACTAACATCACATATTCAGATTTTTTGAGTCAGGATTCAGTCAGGACTTTGGTCAGATTTAACAATTTCTTAAGTACTGACAAGGTTAAAAACTTACCATCAAACCGAAGTTGGTCAAGGCAGTATTTTGCCCGTTTAATATGAAGAAGCATGTTGAAAATGTGGTTGTATTTCTTGAGGTTTTTAGAATCCAGGACAATATCAATAGGCCAAGGAATCTGCAATAATTTATTATAAAAAGATAAACATTGTGAATTTATTGAAATATGACTGACCATTGACATCAAAAGAAGTCATTTTGGATAGAATTATATTTTCTTTACATTTAGAGTAAATTATATATGCCAATAATACTAATACAGAATTATGTGCATATAGATATTTAATTTTCTGCAAGGGAGAAAAAATTTTTTAATGAGATATCAAATAAAAAAATGAAAATAACATCAATGTAAAACGCACAGGGAAGCAAAGGTTTAAAAAAAGCGACATATTAATATTAATCACAAAGTGTGGCGGAAACAGAAATAAACAGTTATTTTTTCATGTCCTATTATGCTTGTAAATGTTACTGAATATTTTTGCAAGTTGCAATGGGATAAAATGTTGTTATGCCAGCAAAGTAAAGAAAGAAAATTTGGCAAACTTGGACCTTCATGCTCAAAAGAAACCAAAAACGGAGTGTCAAAAGGACATTTATATCCTTTGTCACAACTATTACATTCACTGCTCGGCAATGTTTATTGTTTTAAAATGTGATGATTAGAATTGTAAAAAAACCTAAACAAAAGGGAATTTTCTTTGTTCTTGAGAATTGACAACAAACCCAATATGGCTGTAAGCTTCCTGGCCGAAGGTACTACAAAGACCAGAATTTATACCTTGTTATTGTCAAGGTTATGGGAATTTATATCAAAACCTATAGATGTGGTATATAGAATAAAGGTGTTTGGATCTTGTAAAATAATGCAATGGCACAACACGTTCAAGTGGGGTAAATGGAAACATGCAGCTGTGGTTATGAAATATCCCCTCTGTTCATCGAGCACCATCTCATTTCAACCTTGTACTATTTATTTAAAAATCAGGCACTTCCAGGATAATCAAACACTGATGAAGTGATGTCCTAGTTGCAGTCACAACCTGTGGCATTTAACAAGAAAGAGTCTCCATAAAAGGCATCAGATGATTGGAAAAGTGTGTCAATTCTATGTTGAGAAGGATAAATCAGTGTGATAATTTATGTGCCTTTCAATTCACTGAAAATGGGTCAGGACAAATCTTTAATGAACACCCGCCACATCTTGCCCACGGCATTCAACTGACAACTTGTTAAGACAAGTTATCTTGTCTATGACAGTCAACAAGTTAATAAAATCTAAATGAAGACAAGTAGAATTGAAAAATGTATTCGCTTTCCTCCCCTGATATTTTCATCAGCTTTTAAAGTTTGATAGTAATTTTTTTTTTTTTTAAATATGTGTGGCAACACATTTTTGTATATTGCAAATTGTCAGTAGTGAAATATGATCTATATTCCAGGTAAAATCTAAATTCAAAGATTTGCATACTGATTGGCATTTCTAACTGTGATCAGAGTATCTGTACCTTTTACTAATAGTTGAACTACTGTTTTCTGGCACTTTTGGATTTGTGAAGTTTATATATATATATATATATATATATATATATATATATATATATATATATATATATATATAAATAAGGTGTATTTTTTCAGTAGCAATAATTCTTTCAAACCGGTTTGATTAAATAACAACAAGTTTAGTTAATCAAATTTTTTATTCATTTTTCAAATTTCTGAATTGGTTGTTTTATGTAATCGGTAAATTTGCCAAAGTCTATATTTATTTTTATTATACATTATTTTTTTTTTCACCCCAAGTACTTTCAAATTTTGCTACTTTTGTTTTCAAGGATTGAGTTTTGTGTATGTTTACGTAAGTGTTTTTGGTTAATTCTGGCATTCTCATGTTTGCTGGAACCAATTTCAAGTGACACCAGGTGATGTCATTTAAACAGTCAAACTGGAATTTTTATGCGTTTTTTTGTATTAAATGCACTTCAATATATGGTCCCCTATGGAGAAAGACACCTTATTTAATGTTGGCTGCTTCTCTTTTATGACAACAGCCTCCAGAATTTGGAGTCTTTCTTTGTATTGTGTCGTATAAAATATTTTTGTGATATCTACTAAAAATTCTTTTATGATAATATTATTTGCTTATTTGTCAGATGTCTGTTTATGTGTATGCAAATTACAGTAAATTTTGACAAATGACAAGTCAACCTACAAGAGAGCATGATGCATGTGTGGCCAAAGTAAGAATTTTATGTTGTTTGTTAGTGTGTATATATATATATATATATATATATATATATATATATATATATATATATATACAAATAGAAAAATAAAAAAAAAAACTTTTTTTCTTTCATCATTTTATCCCAATCAAGGTGATGATACCACTAAGACACAAGAGGTTATTGAGAGTGAAAGAGAACAAAAAGATTTTAGTGAGAAGAAAGGACAATAAAAGAACATAATTCAGGAAGACAGAAGATTGCAATAAATGTTGTATTTACATTTTTGAAGAACATAGATAGCAGGGAAGCAAGAAACTGGTAGAGAGTTCCACAAGCAAAAAAAGAAACTATTAGAATAGATCTATACATCTAGCTATTTCAATAACAGAAAAATGACACCTATTTGCCAATCTAGTTAATTCTAGCAGTTGCAGTACCAAGGAGGAAATATCATTAGAACAATTGCCATGAAAGTATTTAAAGAAAGGGAAGCCATGTCATGGTGGTAGGAAAGTGACTGAAATTGATATGCCAGGTCAGGAACTAAGACATTACAGAAATTGGATGGTTGTCAGCAAGAGGAATGTCCCAAAATGCAAGCTACAAATTGGAGAGGTTGAAATCAAGCAAGTGCAGAGGTTCATTGAAATAGCATAAAATGTCTTCCAAAGGCTAAACAAAGAATTATGAAAAAAGAAAATTTCATTTGAAACAAAGACAAGCATGCTCAACTCTTATGCAATATCAAATTGTCCTATATGGTAGTAAGTGCTGGACAATTTCCTCACAGATAAAGAGGAGACTTAAGGCAACAGAGATGTGGTTCTATAGAAGGATGCTGAGAATAGAATGGACAGAACATGTAAGTGATGACAAAATTTTAGAGACAATGAATACAAAAAGGACACAGTTAAGATCAAAAAGAGATACAGTGTAACCCGGATATAAGAGACCCGGATATAAAAGAAACCTGGATATAAGAGAGATTTTCTCTGGTCCCAAATTAAAGCCATACTTACCTAAACAAAATAGACCAAACCTGGATATAAGAGAAACACGGATATAAGAGACTTCTTCTCCGGTCCCGACAACTCTCTTATATCCGGGTTACACTGTAATTGGAATTTCTGGGACATAATGAAAAAAGAGGATCTAGAGAATTTGACCCTCACAATACATACTGAAGGCAAGAGGGACACAAAGAAACAGCGAGTAACATATTTAATCAAGGCAGAACAGGGACTGGGAGGGATATAAAAGGCAAATATCACCCAGAACTACAAATGACAGGAAGTTGTGGAGAGACATAATCGTCCATGTTATGAAGAGACATGGCACAGAGAAGAAGGAGGGGCAAAAGAAATGAAACTAATTCCTAAGTAATAAAGTTTCTTAACATGACGTAAAGTTTTATCACAGATTACAATCTTCTATCTTCTGATCCTTTTTCATGTTGAGCATATCAGAGACATAAACAGAAAATGCCATTTAGAGATTTGATACTTACTGTATATGATAATTTGATACAGTCTGTATCATTTAGTTGGAAGCTTTGAGAGCTATTGTCAAGAAGGCCTGGCACGTGCTCCACATAGACACACAATCTGTAAGAGAAGACAACACAGTGAGAGCGTCAGAAAGAAAAATGGTACAAAGTAGCCAAGCAGGTCACCGGTACCGTGGGAGACTGTAATCGATCAGTGGCAGACATGCTTGGTGGATTTTTGTTTGTTTGTTTTTTTTTGATAGACAATACTCAAAAGGAAACTTCTTAATAAAAAAAAAAAATAAATAAAATAAAATAAAATAAAAAAATGCTGGAGTTGGGGAGGATCATGTCTCTTTTTATCTGTTAGACCCAATAACCTCTAAACAACACATGCAAATGTTAGTAAAACACAGTACACACAAAAAACATTCCTTTCAAACAGGTGGAAAATAATGACTTGAACTTAAATTACTATGCAGGTTAACAAAATTAAAACAAATACATATATATATATATAATTTGAAAAAAAATCTTTCCAGTAAAACTTGTCTAAGAGGAAAACTACTGCCTAAACATTATTTACATTACAGGAATTCTTGCTGCCAAAATCAATGGCATTTCAAATAATTCTAGCCCTTCAAAAAAAGTAAAAAAAAGAAGCCAGGATGTAACCAACAAAACTTGTTTACCATACAGACAAGATCCAGTACTGAGACAGTACTTGGAATAAAAAAACATAACACAATAAAATATAAACTTTGGACAGTTTATTTTGATGAAAAACATCTTATTTGAAAATTGGAAAAATGCAAATAAAAATTAAACACACAGACCATGTCTGTTGAATTTAACAAAACTTGTTTAAATATATTTTGTTAAATTCGACTGACAAGTTTTGTTCATGTAATAAAAAAATCAAATACACAAAATTGATTTTTCAGGTCAGTGTCTGAGGTGCCATACATTTTTTTTTCAAATCATTTAACCCCAAGCAAGGTAATAACGCCACTAAGATGCAAGGAAGGGATTACTGAGAGTGAAAGAGAAGACTTTAGTGAGAGGAAACAACAATAAAGAAAAGACAATTTAAGAAGAGAAAAGTTAGTGTTAAATGCTACCTTTTTTTTTTTTGAAGATTGAAGCGAGAAACTGAAAGAGAGTTGCAAACGTGAGAAGTGTGAAACAAAGAAGCTATTAAAATAGAAGTTATCGTTGCATTTAGCTATTTCAACAAAAAATGATGAGACCTACCTGCCAATCTAGTAGTATACATAAATTTATGAAGAAACTACCCAAATGTTAAAATAAACATTCATATATATATAGTAATGATAGGATTAGTTGATTCCATACAGGAAACATATCTCATTGTCTGAACAGTTTGTGTGACAGCAAGTTGAAAAAAACAGTTTTACAGGAAAATAAAACTTCTTGAATCGACTATTATCATTCTTCCTTGTACTGATGGGAATTTACTTCCTAATTTGTTAAGTTAGTGGGGAAAGTCAATATTTTGATTATATCATTATTCTATGTTCTAATTACATGTGCTATCCATTTTAATTGTTACTGCTGTTGGAAGTTTTTAAGTGATGTTTTTGTTATTTGGTAAATCTCTTTGTAATTTTGTAGTACCAGTCAATAAGATCTGATGAAGGATTGTCTGATTTATGATTTGAAGGATTCATTCACTTTAGGCGATTTTTCATCACTGATCTGAGAAAACAGTTGTATATATTTTAGATGTTCCTGAATGAGGTGGATGCTAGGCATGACATCCATGTGAGAGTCTAGTATATTTGATCACTGCTAGTCATTAATCAAGAGAACACAACAGACACAACATTGTGATGATAATGACAAAGATGAGGATATTAGTCTAAATGTAAATATAACTTCTTATCCAAGAAAGCAATGTGATTTTTTTTTCTTTAAAGGGAAATGATGATTATTCTTAATTTATTCTTATACTATTACAGAGCAACTTTGGTTCTCGAACATCTCACATGTTGAAGAAATCAGTTTTCGAACAGAACATTTGAGATGAAAATGCCTCGGCTATCAAACAAAATTTTGGTTCTCGAATAACATTGCCGAACCGAGGTAAACCAAGTAGCCCAAACGGAATCATTTCTTAGTCAACCGCTGTGTTGTATACATTCCTGTGTTTTTCTTTTTTTAATTTTATTGTATTGTGCTTTTTTTTTTCTTTTCATTAGTCCTCGGTCATATAGTCAAAGATAGCAGCAATACTGGTAAAGGAAAAAGAAAAGTAAAGAGAAAAACAATTACTGATGATATTGTCTCTTCCTACTCAGTTTCATATGGCAAAATTTAACGATCTACACTATTCTTATAAATAAAGAGACGATCATGTTTTTTCTTCCCTTTTCCAAAAAATAACATCTCTTTCCCATCCCCCTATGCCATCAATTCTTCGACATAACAGGTACGGTAAAACTGAAGTGTTCATCTATATTTTATCTGTTTAGTATAGGGTTTATTTATTTTTTTCTTAGATTTAATGACTTTCATTAGTTTTGTGTATAAACTTGTGCACAAAGTCCTGTTGTTAAAGTTTAAATAAGCAATCATCTTGGGACCAGGAATGGATTTAATCTATTTTACATTGATTCGTATTGGAAAGATAGTTTTGATTTACAAACATTTCAGGTTATGAATGGGCTTCAGGAACGAATTAAATTTGTGAATCAAGTTTCCACTGTATCTTATATTATTGTTTATAATATGATTTTAATTTTTATTATATTATTATACATTTATTATATCTATTTATTAAAATACATATTTATTTATTTTTAGGTCATTGTGTACATTGGTTGTTTACTTTTCAAAATAAGTGTTATTTAGCAAATTTACAATATTATGAATATTTTAATACATTATCACTAAGAATTATCATAATATGAACAATTAATACACTGTATTTAGTAAGTTATTTATACATTGGCATAAATAATTGTATTATATTTATATTTTAAAGGTAATATTTTTTATGAAAGAAAAAATATTTTTGATTTTCTAAGAAGAGTGTTGAGTCATAACATTTATTCCATTTTGATTATTTTTCACCATGGTTTTTGTGTAGGCAATTTCACCCCTTTATTTATAATTCAAAGTATTATTAATAACAATAAAGAAATGGTCTCATATATGTTTGATGATAATTATATATATTATATTTTTATTATAAGAGATTATAATAAAAACATTATGAAATCCCTTATAATTTCTTATAATAAAAACATAATAATAATATATTGCTCTATTTTGTATTGAGTACTATTTTAAAAATAAATGCTATGGACAGTGAATTTTTACTTCAGATGTTCTCTCATTTGTGTATATATATATATATATATATATATTCTTTTCATATTTATTGATTTTTATATTATTCATCATTTAAACAGAAATTATGATAATAGTAAGAATAAGTGGTTTATTTGATGACAAACAGTTTATTCCGATGTCCAGAGTAAAATCTGTGTGTGTATATGTATGTTTAAGTTCAAAATTTTAATTAATTTTAACAGTTGAAAACACAGTCTTTTCTTTGATTCACACCTGCCTGTTTAGCCACTATAACCCACGGGAATCACTTTTTCTGGTTGTGCCAGCATAATAGTTAAAGGTAAAACAGACAACTCTTTGTGTCCATTCATAATAATTGTAAATGTGTTCTCAAAGAGGCTAAGTCTTTGTTTGCTGACAGAATGAGGTACTGTATAGCCTCTCACAAGTTTGGTTCTCATGACTCCTGGCTGCTCTGTAATAGTGTGTTAAATAAGAGTAAGTCTTATATCCCTCCTCTTTTCACTCAATTTGAGGTATTAACATCTCTTGCTGATAAAGCAGAATGTTTTGTTTGTAAATTCTCTTCAAATTATTCAACTCATCTGGTGTAGCTTTTGCCCAACTTAAAACTGAGTCTCTGTTGAATGATATCCATATAACTCTGTTAATTGTTCCTGTTATTGTCTCTAAACTGGATCCTCTCAAAGCACGTCCTTAATAACCTTTTTTTCTAATTCCCTCACACTCAGTAACTTGTTGCATCTTAGTGGTTTTATAGCAGTGTTTGGGGTGAAATGATTGAAAAACAAAAATCACAGAAATTCCCATAGAAAATGTTCTTATTGGAAATATTTATAACTTATTGGTGTGAGATTATGTCACTGAACAGTTTGTAGTCATTTTCTTAACAAACTCATATAATGGTATAATTAGTGACATTTATTTTTTAATTTCAGATCAATAAATACTGCAATGGGTCATAAGAAAGGTATAATTTTAAAAAAGATACAAGATAATGTATACTCATTGTGTGACATACCATACTGAAAATTGTGAAAAGGTTTCACAGAGATCAGAAAGCAATTAAAAAAAATTTAAACAGTGGCAAGAACAAGAAAAAGTGGTTTTGAAGAATGTCGCAAAAAGATTTTTGACAAAGAAGAATAAGAAGATTGACGAGCAGGAAAATATTTGAATGAGCCATTGTTATAGATGAGTAAAGATTCAGGATTTTAAGAACAATGGCTGAAAACATGAAAGAAAACAAAACTCATTTTTTTTAAGTAAACAGCACAAATATTTTAATTAGGTAAATTAATTTTTCAAAAGTAGTTTTTAGTGATGAATGTACAACTACATTATATGGATTTGATAGCTTGGATAGAGGTTAGTTGGTTGATTTTGTTTAGTGGCATATCAACTTCTAATGCCGAAATCTAGATATTTTGTATGTAATTTTAAGCTTTCAACCACAGATATTTTGTACATAATTTTATACTTTCAGAATAAAGCTATTTCTTTTTTAGTGATATAGTTTGTAGATCATAAAATTTATTGTTGGTAATTTTATTATAAAAATGTGTTTTTATATTTTTATATGGTTGCATTGATTGTCATTTTGCTATAAAAATGTATTGTTGGTCATTATATCATAAAAATGTAATATTGATTTTTGTTTGGGGGTTCCCTAATTGCCCATAGTAGGGACCCTAAAAAGGTGCTCCCACTCCAGGTTACTGTGGACCTGGGAACAATAACAACCATTAAGATGTGGCTCCACAATCTCCAAGACCTCCAATCTCCCAATCAGAGATCTTGCAGCCGGATGTAGTTTATTGTCATAACCAGTACAACAGCTTGGCTAGAAGTTGGGTCCTTCATGGAAGATGACCAAGAATTATGTAATGGGAGGTGGAGTAATGTTTTAGGCTAGTATTGTAGACAATAAAATAAAATATATTCCTTCATAAGTTGATTACAGTACAAGATAAATGCGGAGAATTATTCCAAGTTCTTGGACAAGACATCTTTCGAGTGGTACAGGTCAAAACAAAGAAGTTTTAAGCTAAAGAGTTTATTCAGCCAAGATAACACTCTTAAACATTCTACAAACCTGATTAATACCAATTTTTTTTTGTGTAGACATTGACTTGCATAATAAAATGTGACAATTCTATATGTAATGGATATACATTTTAAAATGGGGAAAAAAATTCATAATAGGTAAAATAATATAAACATTTCCTGAAGAACAAGATCTTGTCTTTAATGTGTGTTTATTTCTTTTTTATATGAATAGCTTCTAGTATTTAAGTCTTTCTTTACAATTACTTCTGTGGTAATGGTGAGATTAGCCGTTCTCTTATAAGGAAACATTTAGCATTCATTGACTAAGCATTTTTCAAGTGATGTGGTTTTTGTTATTTGGTAAAGTTCTTTGTGATTCTGTAGCTCCAGTCTATGAATTCTAAGGGTTCATTTGCTGAAATTTATTTATAATCATGGGTTTGGAAAAATAGTTGCAAGAAGCTGAGAGTTTGAACTTATTTGGTGCCATGCATGACATTCATGAGTGTCTAGACCTGACAGGGCTATTTAAGAATATGCCAAGAGTTATTAGATTAATATTTTGGATTTGTAGCCTCTTGCAGAGTTGGACAAAACTACTCCGAGCACAGCTTATTTTGTGTTCAACTTCTCTATCTCCTATACCAAATTGCTTATAACTGATCTATATATAAAAAATATTTTAAGTCTTTAAAGCTATTACTAATTGTCGAATAGTTTTCTTATGGTCTCATGTGATGTATTGATCAGTATGTGCACAAATAATAATAAATTTTGACAAGTAGCATGTTAACCTATAAGACATAGTAGTAATGTCACAGATGTCCATTGTAGTGTAATGAATATCAACTCAGAATAAGAAATTAAAAAGTTTATTGCATTTACTTACATGCAAATACCCTTAGAAAAAAAGTATGAATCCATCTTTTCTCCTAGCTATGGGTTGAATAGCAGAACAGACTGGATTCTGTAGTTTTGGTTGGCAACCAGTCTACCACAGAAAAAAAAATGAAACCTACTGTGGGAAAATCTGCCTAGTCAGTCATGAATCAAAAGAGACAGAATTGCCCAGGCTTGTATGATGTATGGCACTTGACTGAGTGTTAGAGATGCAATCATCCAAGGATATAAGAATTCATAAACAACATGCACTTTAAATCAGCTACTATATATATATATATATATATATATATATATATATATATATATATATGTGTGTGTGTGTGTGTGTGTGTGTGTAAAAAAGACAGTTTGGTAACATTTTTGCTTTTTTTATTTTGGCATATTCAGACAATTATTCAGTATCATCAGAAATATTTTACAAGAGCAACATTTAGATTAGCAAGATGGAATATTAATGTATATTTTGTTTGTGTTAAATAAAATTCTTTTTCTGATGCAATCAGATAATCACATAAACATGTCAAAGCAAATATTCTCCAAACTGTTATATCTATTTACCATTTGCTTGAGTTGCATCCAATTTTTTTCTCTCTCTCTCTCTCTCTTGCACATATGCATATATAACATACTTTCCCAAGGGTATTTGCATAGAAATGAATATAACAAACCCAACAGGAATTAGAAATCAGCTCTATGATAACATTTCTGAGCCAGGATCCATTACACCAACTGCACATCTAAGATAAGACCATCTGGTAATCCCAAGCTGTCACTCATCTAGTTGCAGATAAGTCTCGATGTTGCTTAACTTCAGTGATCGTACGGGAACCAGTGTTTCAATATAATGTGTCTATAAGCCATGAGTGCTATATATATATATATATATATATGTGTGTGTGTGTGTGTGTGTGTGTTCATAGGCAGACTATGAAAAAGTGATGCTAAACCTGTAAAATATTGCATGCATTAATTTCAACAATCAACAGACAGCTGAACGGACATCTCACTGCTCAAAAAGACTGTTCATCCTATTGGTAAAAAACATACACACACACACATACATATATATATATATATATATATATATATATATATGTATATATTACACACTAGCTCAAAAGCTATTCTATCAGGTGGCATTTAAGCTAGTTCCTGCAATGGGTTCTTGATTGGGCTTTCAGCTTGTTCAGGAGTTTGAGTGTCCCTAAGTCTTTCCATATTCACAGCATTGGAAGCTTTCCTGGCTGCCGTTTGACCTGGGTTTTCATTTGCACAGGACTTTCTTTTTCTCATTGCTGCCTGAAGTCTTTTGATTGCAATCTGGTGCTTTGTAAGCAGAGATTTCTTTTTGCGAGGCATACTGCTGCTGTATGCGATAGGCAACAATAAGCTACAGAAGAACTCAAAATTGATCGTTGCATTTAAGTGCTGCATTAATACTTAAGCTTACCTTTTAAAAGTTCAATGATATTTTTTCTGCTGTCATTTTAATTTAAAGACAATTTGATGTATGTAGGTCCTTACTTTCTGTAAAAAACTATTTTTATTTCATGAGTAACTTTTGCTGGATTTCGTAATTAATTTCGATTATCCTCAAATAAAAAAAATGTAATTGTACAAAAAAATTTGTCGCAAAAAATTTTAAAAAAAAAAAAAAAATTGCTGAAAACAATTACAGGAATGAAAACTTGAGAATCCCAAATTTCAGGATTGCGGTTTTGGAATGTTTTTAATTTGCTCACGGAGTCGGTCTGATTCCAAAATGGTATATGTTGAGCTATGGCCTCTAGGAGTAAAGTTAAAAAAGAGTGACACACTGACATTTGCATTGCATTTACTTATATAGAAGAAGATGAGATATTTAAAGGTTAGAGAGTTGTGTCTCTTTAATTCAAAGAGTGTGACACAACACACATATTTTCACATTTATTATATATGTGTGTGTGTGTGTATGTACATCCACATGTAGAAAGAAGCCTGTAGCCCAATGATGAAGAAAAAACATTTCTTTTAGACAAAAAATATTTTTCATCCTAATCAACTTCTTTGTTAATGACCTTCATCCAATGTTTCTATATTAGTGACACTGAACGCTATACAATAATTCAGTGAATAACTGTGTCGAGCTATATACTTAATGATCTACACGCATGCATTACGACACACAAGATATTGAGATATCTGACTTACTTGTCTATTTCCTCAGGGAAATTTTTCTCCACTGCTTGTGTAAGGGCTTGGTTTAAAATGGTGAGATTTTTTAAAGGGTGAATGCTGAACCGTAACTGCAAGAGAAAAGATATTGCGTCAAAATCTGCCTACTTATTTTTTTATGATTTCAACAAAATGCTCAGACATAAAACAGAATAAATGAAATAAATAATGCCAATAATGCTTTTTTTACCAAAAATTCAGACACTTATTATTTATATTAAAAATTTATTATCTTCAGAAATAAGTCAATTTCTATTTATTGAAAATTTATTTTAATTATGTGAAAATAAGAGAAACTACTCTGTAAGTAACCAAACTCCGACTACATTTAAAATTAAGTTAGTTTTACTTGTACTTCAAGTAATTCCTAATCAACAGAAGTCTAGTGTTAAGTGATTATTGAATTGCTGATAATTAAGGAAAAAAAAACCCCGAAAATCTCTTTTTTAAAATAAACTGCAAAAGACAAAGAAATGATAAGATTAATAATATTGATATGAAATAACATCTTTTGTTAAAAAAAAATCCATTTCTACAAATGCAAAAGTTTTTTTCACAAAATGAAAATACCATTATTTTATGATTCGCATTAATTCAATTTATAAACTTACCAATTTCTCATTTTTATCTTTTACTGTTACTGTGGCTTTCTTCTTAGCTTTTTCAACATAGAAAAAAGCATTACAAAGATCCGATCATTATATGAAGATGAGCAGGAACACTGGTACCATTTACTCATCAAGCTGGAAATTGCTTTACTCTTCAATTTAAAACATTTTAATGGTACACACTTAACAACAATCTCACTATGATGCGCCAATTTTGCTCTTTTACAAGAACAATCAGAGACAGAAATTGAATTATAAAATGAATTGGAGCCCTCTGACTGATTGGCATTTGTTTACATTCGTAAAAACAATACACTAGAATTAGCTGTTTCTATCTACTGAATGATGATAGCTAAGCAGTAGAAACTCTGACTGACACCAAATTGGTCAGGTTTCAGGCCTGGCTTGAAGCATTCGCATGTCTAGTTGCACTGAGGAGCTGTGATACAGTAAAACAGTACCGTCTGCGAATGATATATATATATATATATATATATACGCACACACAAGTTTGATTAAAAAGAACAGACAAGGTTTCTCTGTTTAATTCTTTACTGTATTTTCAATTAAGGTGTTGTGTAATATCATAAACATTGTGGGTAAAATGACTGAAGTTCATGCGTTCAAAACCTGAGAAGCTGTTATTATTAAAAAAAAAATAAACAGCCCACATGAAATAAAATATCATTCACTACAGGAGATGTTTTTTTGGAGTGAATATGATATTTTTAATTTAAACATACTATATATATATATATATATATATATATATATATATATATAGAGAGAGAGAGAGAGAGAGAGAGAGAGAGAGAGACACACACACACACACACACAAAATCACATTCTTTTTGGTGCAGCCTAACTCCCAACAACCGTTGCATATAATGTCAACACAGACTATTTCAAACTTTCTGCATTCCAACCAGGCTATAGACAAAGGAATTCTTCCTACCACACATACACCACATTGGTTCTTGAAAATTTACTAAAATGAAAATGCTAAGAAAGTGCTCTAATCACTAGTTCATCCACAGTAAATTTGCATCCAGGTTTTTACAAAGTTTCACCATTCAAGGCAGAACTTCTATTATCACAATGTGGGATATTTAATACCAAAACTGATGGAAACAAAAAGAAAAAGTATGTAAATGAAATTGACTTTATTATATGCCCAAAACACACATGAAAAAAAAAATTTAAATTCCCAGCGTCTCTTGTTCGTGTGTATGTATAGTCACATCAATGTAAACATAAACTTAGTCCAAAGGACAAAACACATCACATGAAAACTTTTCCTACTTTGTCATACTTCTTTCCCCTAAAACATATATATATATATATATATATATATATATATATATATATATATATAATTTAATCACTGATTATATATAATGTCCTTGAGTTTTAAATTCTGAAATGAAAACAAATTCTTTACTAGTGGCAGTTAGAGAAGAAAAACACCATATTTATATACTGGCATCTGTCATATAATGTAAGTTTTCTTTTCGATGCAAATATTAATTGCATATTTACAAAAACTGCTGGAAATCCTGCTTGCCTTAAGTACCACTTATGGTGTGTTGGTCATATGCCCCAGTGACTCATCAGAGCCTACACAGTGAGACTTCTCTTTCTTGGAAATACAGAGACATTAGTTAATATATATATATATATATATATATTAATTGTGCATTTGGGCAGCAATCCCTCTTTTATACAAATTTCATTAAAGACAACTGACAAGGTACAGCGATTAAGCTTTTCATTCAATTTTTCTTGTGTTTGTATAAATGTTTTCTTTCCTGGACATAAAATGTGTAAAAACTGTACAAATATTCTATATATCCGAGTGCTTTCTGCTATTCTATCAGTCATTATCAAGGATTTTTTTATTCATTTTTCACTGAATATGAACATTTTTATAAATGTGTATCTATAGTAGTGGGAATGTTTTTTTTTTTGTTTTTTTTCCAAACACAGTCATCACATTAACACCTATGAAGAATAATTCAGATTATATGGCACAGGAAATTGCAGAGATACATATATCTCCGTATATCTCATATGGGCCTTGTAAGCCATTTGAAAATACTTGAATACGTGAAAACTGCTAAGATGTTTGAGTGCCTCAAAATTTCAAAGAAAAAAATTTAATGAATGGCATTTCCATATATGATTCTCTGTTCAAAAGCAACAGAAATTACCCATTTTTGACAAGCACCATCACAGGTGATGAAAAGTGAATTGCTTACAACAATGTGGAATGGAAAAGGTCCAAGGGAAAAAACAAAACGAGACAATGTTAGCCACAGCAAAATCCAGAGCTTACGGCCACATTATGTCGAAATACTGGTTCCCATATGGTAACTGAAGTTAAGCAATGTTGAGCCTGGTCAATACCTAAATGGTGACCGCTTGGGAATACTAGGTGTTGTAAGCTGGGATGTGTGGGTGTGTAATGGATAATGGCTCGGAATTGTTAATCAGAGAACTGAGTTCAAATTACAATTGGGTTTGTTATATTCACTTATGTCCAAATACCTTTGGGAAAGGTATGAATCTGCCTCTTCTCCCCCCAGCTGTGGGTTAATTAGTAAGACTTGTATCACTAAACCAGTATTATTTACAAAAAAAATATTTTCTGGCTCCAAATAACCTACAAAGGTTTGATAAGCCATAAAAAACAAATCAATCCTCCAAAATCCTGTCTGCATCCGAAGATGATATCTATCTGGTGGTATGGAAGAACATTGTGTATTATGAGATCCTTCCACAAAATCAGACATTTAATTCATACAATATTGCTACTTGGTCTGATAAAAAAGCAGTAATTTATGAAAAGCGTCTGGAATTGATCAATTAGAGAAGTGTTGTCTTTCATCAGGAACTATGCCAGACCTCATATTCTTTGCAGGAATGACAGAAATCGGTACAGCAAGATGATTGGAACTCAGTGCTCCGATTAACAATTCTGAGCTATTATCCATTACACCATCTGTACATCCAAGCTTACAATACCTGCTATTCCCAAACAGTCACCCATCTAGGTACTAATCAGGCTCGACAAAGTTTAACCTGT
Organism: Acanthosepion lycidas; assembly: GCA_963932145.1. NCBI lineage: Eukaryota > Metazoa > Mollusca > Cephalopoda > Sepiida > Sepiidae > Acanthosepion > Acanthosepion lycidas. The sequence continues at coordinate 39,193,895 of OZ010583.1, read as the reverse complement.
TATTGTATGGGAACTGGTATTTCAACATAATGTGGCCATAAGCCCTGCATTTTGGAGTGGTCAACATTGTCTCATTTTGTTTCCCCCCCCCCCGGATCTTTTTCATTCCACATTGTTGTAAGAAATCCACTTTTCATCACCTATGATCATACTACACTTGCTGTACTCAAGTGACCTTGTATCTTCAGATTAGCACATATGAGTTCTGAGAGGATGGAAATATGAAGCTGTTTCAAATATGGCAAAAAGCAGCTGAATTAAATACACAAATCTGACAAAACAAATGGCACATAAGTGTATTTTTAATCCCTACTGCCTTAAAAATAATACATGTATGAATTCTACCATAAACAGGTAATAAGAATGTAAAGCTGTTGTAGACCTTCTAGGACCTAAGTTTTTATTTATTTATTTCATCCTAAAATGCAGCAATTACTAAGAGTGAAAGAAAATGAAAGGACATTAGTCAGGGGAAACGACAATAAAAGAACAAGATTCAGGGAGACAGAAGATGGTAATTGATGTTGCATTATATTTTGAAGACTAAGTAACAGAAGATCGTAGCAAAAAAGAAAAAAAAAAGAAAAACGAAAGATAGTTCCACAGGTAAGAAGTGTAAGAGAACTTACATCAAACTAGTTACACATTAAAACGATAAAACCTAGCTGCCAATCTAGTACTAAATTTAAGTTCACGAAGCCAAGGTACCAAAGAGAAAAGCTTAGAACTATCAGCATGAAAATATTTACAGAAAAGGCAAAGGAAAGCCGCACCATGGCTGTGGGGAAATAACTGCAGTTGAGATGCCTGGTCAGGGCCGATAACATTGCAGATTATTCTTTGGATTTTGTGAAGAGCCCAGTTTCTTCTTGTGAAAAAGAAAGCCAAAGTGTGTGTAAAATTGTTTTTTAATATTTTGCCAAAAAGGAGGCGGTAAATAGTCATAAGCAAAGCTGAAACTGCAAGCTGGACATATTCAGCTCTTTGAGACAATTTACATTAGTTGCATAAGTATATAATGTCAGCTGAAGCAGGTGTATGACAATGCTGACACTTCAGTTTATCACTTGCTATGTTGGTGGTAAAAGGAACTGTCTGCATCTCAATTTTCAATATATATATATATATATATATATATATATTAGTCCTCCACAGACAGACTGTTTCTCTGTATCACAGCTCATCAGTGTGGCTAGACATCCAATTGCTTCAAGCGGAGATCAAAATCCGACTGATTTGGCATCAGTCAGAAATTCTACCCCCAAGTTATCGTTGCACAGCAGAGAGTAAGGGAAATTTTAATGTCTTTACTATATGAAAGATGTCAGTGGCTATGAATATATATATATATATATATATATATATATATATATATATATGAGGAAATATAGTTTTAAGGTATGCTATATTTATGGGATAAAGTGCTCAATATCAGGGATTGAGTGTATGTAAATATAAAAGTGGACATTGAAGTCAACACTCAGAGGCGACAAACTGTTTTATGCTAAATGCAATCAGGCCTGATGATTGTGTTTAGCATAAAACAGTCTATCACCAATGAGTATTCACTTCAATGTTCACTTATATATATACATATATATGTGTGTGTGTGTGTATTTGAGCAGCAATTCCTCTTTTATACATATTTCATTAAAAAAACAAGAAGTACTGCTGTTAAGTTTTAACTAATTTTCCTGGTGTTATGATTTTGTTTTCTGGACATAAGTCATGTAGAAATTCTCAGAATGTTCTGTATGTCCAAGCACATTTGGCTATACTTGTAGCCATTATCAACGATGATTTTGTTTTTTACTTTTAAATGAATGCATGGATTTTTTGTTTATCTATGTTTGTATGTAGAGTTATAGTTTTATTTTCCAAACATGATCAGAACATTGTGGTTGTTCTTTTAATACAAAACTTATATATATACAAACACACACAGGGTAGCCAAAAGTAGGTAGACAGTTTAATTATTTATATACTGACATGACTTTTTAGTTTTTACAAGTATTGTGAATAATGGTAAATAATTTGAGCTGAGAACATAGAAAGTGGATTCTAAAGTATTATTGGAAGACTGAAAATGCAAAGCAGGTGCACAAAATGTGGGGCAAAGTATTTGACACTGTTCCACTAACATGGCTGACAATTTATGCAAGAAATAAATGTGGACCCCCCCCCCCCCAAAAAAAAAAAACCCGGTTCAGTGGTTAATGCACTGAAATCTGAATGTCCTAGGATGTCTGAGTGAAGAAAATGAGATGCAAGTTGCTTTGACATTTGCGAACAAAGTTCACATGATGTGCATCTCAGGGAGCTTTTCTTATTGAGAATGTCTCTGTAAAGAATAATGCGGAGATTGAAATTGAAACCGTACCATCCACAACTGTTACATCTGGCCACCTATCTCCCCAAACTGTAACCACCTTGATTATTACGTGGGGTGCAGTTGAGCAAGAGACCAACAAAACACCCTGTAACAGTAAAGATGAACTGTAGGCAGGAGACCATCCAGAAAAGTTGCAGGAGATTCCAAAGTCATCTGGAGGATGTGGTTGAAGGCAATGGCAATTTTATTGAATAAATTTACTCTTTAGTATTTATTTCAAGATATTTTTGTTTAATTTTGGTAAATATATCTGTTAAAATGTCAGTGTAATTTTCATTCTTGTGTAATTAAGCTAACACAATTTATGCATCACAACCTATATATATATATATATATATATATATATATATATATATATATATATATATATATATATATATATATTTGTTTGAATAAAAAACAGACCACTTTAAGGTTCCATGTAATAAACTATTTCACCACAGCCCTTTTAAAGGGCTCTGGATCATCAGACTTTACTTCCAAAGGTTGAAATGAAAAATGAAAAGAAACTATTTTCTATTTCATAGAAAATACCCAAAACTCCAACAAACATCAAATTAAATTCTTCGTAGATTTTGTAGACATTTAGATTTATATCAAACTTTAACCCCCAAATATACCTTTTAAAGTAATGCGAAATAACAGTGTCCAAGAAATTGTGTGAAACCTCCTCTCAGGATCATGATTTATTTTATTGTATCTTCTTTTTATGTCGGTTTTCTTCTTCACCCCTTACCCATCCATACCTAGAGATAACATACGTTAAGTTAAACGATGTCTGGCCCATACCAAGTGGGGTTAGGGATAAAGAATTGAAATGGTACATCTAACTCACTCATGTCTTCTCTTCCCACTCACTTCCTTAATTTACATATGCTTAATACGGCCGTCAAAAATGTGTAAATTTCTTTTCATTTTAACCTTTGGAAGTAAAGTCTGATGATCCAGAGCCCTTTAAAAGGGCTGTGGTGAAATAATTTATTACATGGAACCTTAAAGTGGTCTGTTTTTTATTCAAACATATTTGCTCTGAATTTACATTGAGCTCTCTGGATATCATCCTCCTTGGGTCTACCCATATGGATTACCTAGTTTTGCATAAACTATATATATATATATATATATATATATATATATACATAAGTAATTCATGAATTACTTAATTATAATAATCTCAAATCTTCCACAATTTCTATCACTCATATATATATATATATATATATATTCAACAAATCAAGACAAGTAGACTGATTCAAGAGTTTCTTCAATAGGGTCAGGCATTTGACATTATTCTCAGATCACATATTTATATTCTTCAGAATGTATTGACATTAATTCTAACTTTCAAATATCAAATTTTAAATTCTTAACATACATAGTTTTGTTAGAAACATTACATCATTTAAATTTAGAACCAGTTAAATTTATATATATAAATATATATAATATAAACTTATGTACACACATATCTGCATAAATGCTTTTGTGTGTGCATGTATATAAGGAGAGTTTTGAAAGGAACACTGTTAAAATGTATTGGCAAAAAAAAAAAAATAAATAAATAAAATAAAATAAAATACAAATAAAAAGAACTAAAGCAGAGATTAAATTTCAAATAAAAAAATTATTCCCCCCCTGGCAAGAGAATTTTCTGTTCTATGAGCAGAAGAAATACAATAGTTATTTATGTTGTCATTTATTAAGGCAGGCAGACACACAGACAAGATTACTTGCACTGACAAAGAATGGCAAGTCAATAAACATTAAGATATCACCACACACACACACAGATTAGATGTGGTAGACATACAGAGAAAAACATTATCCAAAGAGACAAAGCTATATATATATATATATATATATATATATATATATATATATATATATATATACACACACACATAGACACACTAGAGACCAAAGTTTGGGTCCACCCAACATATTTAATAATTAGTAAGTTTCATACATTCTTTGACTTAATTAACTCCTACTAAACTCTAGTTGAATCCATTACATTCACTTACATGCTAATACCCTTGGGACTTTCCCTTTTCTTCTCCCTCCAGCTATGAGTAAATAGCAGGACAGACTGGGTTCTATAGCCTTGAACAGCAACTGGTCTACTGTAGAAAGAAATGGTGACCTACTGTGGGAAAAAATCTGCCTAGTCAGTCATGTATCAAAAGATACATGATCGTCTAAGCGTGTATCACGCATCGCAGATAACTGATTCACAAACTAGGATTCTGAAACTATTAGAACATGGATTTCATTTTTTAAAAGAGGGATTACCTAATTTTAAAATCTGTTAACCCTAAGATTAACATTAGGTCAGCAAGGTAGATTAGGCAAAAAGAAATAAAATTTTCAGGAAACTTTATACAGTAATGGGATAATTTTATTTTTATTATTATTATTAAATATATAATAAAAGTATTCTGGAAGTCCCTCTGATCTGAAGTGAGCTAGTAAATTAGTTTTGAAAAAGGCCTGCAATGTTGAATGTTTAGGTGATTGTGGTAAAGACAAGAATTCTTGTCTTAGCTTTCAGGTATGGGTAAAATACAAGAGTAGATTTTGGCCTCAAGTCTTCATCACCTAGAAGGACAATTATGATTAAAAGTATATGTCTAGCAAACTGGAAATCAAAATGGCTACAAATGTGTAAAAGGAAGAAAAGGGTTAAGGAGTGAGAGTGTAGAGAAAAAAAAATGATGAAAAGGACAAATAACCACAACATGATTGAAAATTAAATTCTTTAATTCATGATGGACTGGGATATGTGAAATACGCAGTGAGACACAAGAAAAACTAGATAACTTGACAGATGAATGTTAATGGTCATATTAGCTGTTTCCTTATGAGGAAACATTTAGCATTCATTAAGCAACCAGCCAGTTCTACTTAAGTTACGTTTTCCTTCACTCCCTGGCTGTCGAGCTGGGATCAAAGTGTAGTATCTACCTTTGGGCAGACAAATTAAATTTTAATTCTTAATTGTGTTTCTGCCTTTGGACAGAACACAATAAATAAATGAAGGATGTTGGGTCCTGGGGTTTCAATTGTACTGCAGAACGTTTCACATTGCAACAAATAAGGAGGGTCAGTAAAATATTTACACCAACATGACATTGCTTGCAGGGACTGGGTAGTTTTGGAATTTGGGGTTTGGCCCTTGTGCACATGCTTTGGCTGCCCACTTTAAAGCAACCTTGTACCATATCCTGTCACTGTGAAGGGACAAGTAAATACCAAGTGTAGGATCTCTTCTCATTTCTAATGGTAATGGTAATAGCTGTTTCCTTATAAGGAAACATTCAGCATTCATTGACCAAGCAGCCAGTACTACTTTGGATGAAATTTATAAAATCTATTAAAAAAAAATTTCTCCAGAAAAAAATATTCTAAAGTCCAGTAACTGTTATTGCACTTTCCAGTACTGAGGGGGTATTTCCTTCCTAACCTTTTGTTTGAAGAAGTGTGGAACATCATCAGTCTGTTCCAATTTCCTGAACTTTTGGCAATAATGTCACACACATGCATACAGAAAAACACACAAACTCTTTTCTTTTATTATTTTATGTGCCATATTCTTTTAGGATATTGGCGATCATGGCTCTCCATAACTTTCTGTATTTGCTCTAAGTAACTTTTACCCCTTTATAATCCTTCTTTGTCTTTGTTCTGTCATCTAGTCATTCAAACTCGTTATATTACCAGCTGTTCCCTTCTGTTCCTTTTGCATTCAATATTCCCTGTGAGTGTTAAATTTTCCAATCCCTTTTCTTCATTATGCATCCCAAATTTTCCAACTGTTTTTTTTTTCTCTCATTGTTATTATCAGTAACTTTTTTAATTACCTTTTAGACAGATATGTAGTGGGTTATCAAATTATATAATAATTATCAATGTGTATTTATATATTTCCTGTCCCATCTATAGTGGGAAAAGAGGTAAATCAACTTGCTAGTAAATTTATGAGTGATTACTTTCTTTAGTCATTTTAATAATTTATACTAATAAAATATCTATCTCCAACAGACAAAATTAATTTCCAAACAAAATGAACCGTTTAATTAATTGGTTTCTTTAATCCGATGTTTTTCTTAGATTGCAATCTTATTTGTTTAAGTCTTTCACGAGAGGCATCTTTGTCTATTAAGTGATAATCTTGCTTCAATTTGCTCTTGAAATAAGTTTTGTCTTTGTTGTTTTTGTCATTCCATTGCTAATCTTTTTCTTCTGAGAGATATTTCCATTTCACTAATTAACCAATTTAGTGGCTTCTATTTTAGTCGTGAATTCATTATCTCCACTTTATTGAATCTCAATAAATTGTTTCAAGACTTTTGTTTCATTGTATCTCACTGATTTGAATGGTAATGAACGTCCTGCTTTCTTTTCTTTTCTGAAGCATGTTTATCGACAATATGCCTGCTGAAAAGCAAATCTCGAGCTTATTTCCATGTTATATCACACTTGCGGCTTGTACTGTCAAAAACAAATCCATTGAGAGTTTAGGTGGCAAAACACATTCCTTTTAGTTTTATTGTTAATTCTTTGTTAGTATTTATTAATTCTAATTGTTACAGTGTCATTAAAGTATATATACAATATCATATCGTGAATTTAGTCCATAGACTTTATTTCATTAAGAATTTCATAAAATACATCAATCAATGTTTTTTGTTCTCTGGATAATCAGGGGCGTGGGTACATAAGTATAAGGGAACGGAATAAAATGTCTGTTGTTCAAGAATTTCAGAAATATCAAAAGTAATCAATGAATCATAGACACTCGTCTGAAATAATTAAAGAGAACGGATTAATTAAAGAGTTTATTGGCTTCTATTTTAGCTGGGAATTCTTTGTCTCCGCTTCATTGAATCTCAATACATAGTTTTAAAACTTTGGTTTCATTGCATCTCACTATTAAAGCTTTCTAACAATTGTTGTCATTTTTGACAGAATGGATACACTAGTAATAATCACACTTTTTAAAAAATCATTTTGCCCCAAGTAAGGTAACAGAGCCACTAAGATGCAAGGGTAACTGAGCATGAAACAATATAAGAAAAAATATTAAGGAATGAGGACATAAAAAGACAGGAATTAAGTAGGAAGAAGATAAGGATTGATATTGCATTTGAATTTTTGAAGATCAAACTTTACTGGGAAGCAAGAAGCCAGAAGAGCTTTCCACCGGCAAGAAATGCAAGAAAAGAAACTGTTAGCAGAGAATTTGTGGTTACTTATAGCTAGCCATTTCAACTATGAAATGATCAGACCTTCTTGCCAATCTTGTACTGCATTTGAATTCACTCTATGTACCATAGAGATTCATCAGAATATTTAAATTTAAATTATTTATAGAAATGGTACAGGGAAGCTACATTGTGATGGTGGGAAAGTGACTGAAGCCGAAATGCCAGGTTAGGGCCAATGATATTGCAGATTCTTTAAATAAAATGTGAAGTTAAAATAAAAAGTGTTGAAACTGTCCAACTAATTCTTTTTTATTTTCATTGATATGTGTAGACCAAAAGATGCTATTTTTTTAAATTATGCTATTTATTCACAATGTATATATATATATATATATATATATATATATATATATATATATATATATAAACATCTTTCAGTCAACAACTCAAATATTAGGATCTTACAATTCAAGGAATTGATAGTAAGTTAATGTTTCATTAAGTCTTCTCAGGGAAGTGATTTCACCATTAATTACATTAACATTACTAATTAATTCTTTGTATTGTTTCTTTATGAGATTAATGAAATAACAAAGATATGAAAAATAAACAGCCAGGTAGTGAGAAAGATGAAGTAGATAAGAAAATAAATAAAAAAAGAAAGTGAGAAGCAGACATTAAAAATATTCCCACCGCAGGGTAGAAGAGAACATACACAGAAAAGATACAAGTAATAAATTTAAAACATATGTGGAGAAAAAAAAAAAAAAAAAAAAATGGAATGAAAAACAAAAGAAATTTAGTTAAAAAAATGGAATAACAAGGAAAATTGTTAAGAAAAGAGGAGAAATTTGGGGAAGAAAAAAGAAAAAGACATGAAAAGATGAGAAAGAAAAGAATGGATTGAAAAAAGTGAAAGAAAAAAGGCAAAAAGAAAAGCTATAGATCATATGAAGTCAGGGAAAAAAAAAAAAAAAAAAAAAGGTCAAAAGGAATAAAAAGAAAAGGATATAAGAGAAAGAAATTTCTTACCCCACAACAAAACCAACCAAACCAAATACTTTATCTGAACTATGACAGCAAAAAAAAAAAAAAAAAAAAAAAAAAAAATTAAATTAAATAAATTAATCCTTCCCCACCAACCCTGACATCAGCAAGAAAGTAAAAATAATAAATAAATAAAAAAAAGATTAGAAATAAATAAAGCACTTTCTTGAGAAGAAAAGGTGAAACGAATGCTGACCTCAGGTAAGTAAGGCAGAGAACTATCTTTGGAAGTAAACAGGTTTCTGATGACAAAAATGGGAAAAAAAAGAAGAGGGAGAAGAAAGATATAAAGAAATAAAACACCTTTGACCTAAATTAAATACATACACTCAAAACAAACCTCAACATACACATTTATATGCAGATATATTTGCATGAACAAGTATATAATAATACAAGTGTGTATGTATGTGAATGCATGAAGTGATTATATATATATGCACCCTCAAACACCTTCCATTACTAGACGGTGCTGAAAAGTTCTCAGTTTGACCCAGTTTTTAATATTTGTCCAAATGACTTTCTGAAATAGATACTGATTAGGCCAAGAATTTCTCAGCACTCCTTATGTACCAAATTATATATATATATATATACACAGTGGGTTGTGAAAAGTTCTCAGGACAAACAATAAGCCCTTCTAATAAATAAATAAAAAAAATTATATCAAATTTTGGGAAAAAAAAAATTTACACAAGAATATTAATCATATAAATTGAATATTATACAGTGAAAATTTCAGATCAAAATTATGCTAATAACCACATGTCATGCTATAAACTTATTGTTCTAAATTAAATTTTGTACAGTGCCTGGCCTATTCTGTAAATTCTGTTCAGCTTTCTTGTGGGTTTTCCTGTGATGAATGAGAGTGGAGAGGTTATTACATACAGAGGGAGGAGCAGGTTTGTACCCTGCCAAAGAGCACATTTTCTCAAGTGTGCAGGCCAGCAGATGTAATACACACTGTTTACAAAATAGTGTCTATTTCAAACACAGGCATCCAGTAAAAATAACATTTGAACATATACATACATACATATAATAATAAAAATAATAGCTGGCCACTCATATTTGAGGATACTTGTCTACTAGGGCGGCTAGCCAATCCCTATTGCAGACGCTCGCTCAGGCATATTTGCGTTTGTTCAACACCCACAGAGCACACCAGTGGTTTATACTGCAACTATGCTGAGCAGACATTAGTTACAGTTTCTGGGACAGAGCGTATTATCTAGCATGATCAACAATTTGAACAAGGCCAGCACACTCAAGCCCTTGGCCACGATGACTTGTGGGTTTGTGCTAGCACAGCTATCGACAGCCCACAATAGTTCCGTCTACACAATTTCATTCAAAAGGCCTGGATCAAACCGTGGTATGGTTTTCAAGTACTTTCCAAAGGTGCCGCACGCTGAGATCGACTTCAATCCAGTCCGATAACATCAGAAAGTTGCCTTCCCAACAAATCAACCATGGTGAGATTCGAACCTGGGTTTCATGGTCAGAAAGTGAATGTTCAAATCACTCGGCCATGCACCCATATATTATACACACATACATTTATACATACAATGTACTGAGAAGTTCATAGGCTGACTGAATAAGTGATGTTAGAGCTGTGAAATCTTGCATGCATTATTTTCAACTCCTCTTATAACTTTCTTTTAACTGCATTGTTTCTTTCCAGCTAATTTCTGCGATGAAGTATTATGTATACTATTTACATTGTTTGGACTATTGTCCTCACCTTTGTCGCCATATTTATTACAAAGTTTTGGTTGTTGTATGCTCTGGCCTTCTTCAGATGGTTGGAATGTCAAACTGAAGTTTGATGTTCCAACCACCTGAAGAAGGCCGGAACGTACAATGGCTGAAACATAATAAATATGGCGACAAAGATAAGGACAATAGTCCGAATAATGTAAATAGTGACATCTGACTGGTCAAAGAAAACTTTAACTAGTAGTGACTTCTCTTGAAAATGGACAAAATTTGGCATTGTGGTGTTATTAAGTAGCTGCAGAAAATAGGTTTAGCCCCCAAGGACATTCATGCACAAATGGTTACTACATTAGGGAATGGTGCTCCAAATTTATCAATAGTGCAATAGTGGGCAGCTGAATTTAGGAGGGGAAGGAAGAGTCTTGAAGATGACCCAAGGTCTGGATGTCTTGTAACTGTCACCACCGAGGAAAAAATTGATTGTGTTCATCACATGGTGATGGATGACGAGGCAATTGACTATAAATCAAACAGCCAATGCTATCAGCATATCCTGTAGAAGAGTTGAGAATATTCTGCACAATGAACTTGGCATGACAAAGATTTCTGCCTGGAGGGTGCCATGTCTTCTGACCTCTGATCAAAAGTACAACAGACAAAGAAACAATCCATATGGGTATCCAGTAAAAATTTTTGATGCATATAACCCCTTCTATAGTTTTTGCTATGATTTCTAACCTAGATCTCCACAAAGCATGTGGACCTGATGGTATCCCTGTAATAGTCATTAAGAAGTCACTAAACTGACTCCTGTTCTTGCTAAATTAAAATAAATGTCTTGCTGCCTCCTCCTTTCCTGCTTGCTGGAAGTCATAATCTGTTGTCCCAGTTTTTAAGAACCCAGGTGAACCATTCTATCCTTCAGTTATCGACCTTCTACCATTTTTGGGAAGCTTCTAGCGGACCTAATCAATACTGAATTGATTAAACATCTCTAATTGCAAGGGCCTTTTTTCAGACAAGAAATATAGCTTTCGTTTCTCCAGGTTAACTAATGATGTAATTACAATCATCATGGAAAGTGTCTATCATGCTCCAGATAAAAAAAAAATAGTGAAGCCTGGGCTGTAGCCTTGGACATCTCAAAAGCTTTTGACAGGGTTTAGCATACAGGTCTACTCCATAAGCTGAAAACTTACAGTGTCTTCAGACACATTTTTGAATTGATCTAGTCTTTTCTATCAAATCCTGTAATGATAATTATCTTGAATGGTCACTCACCTAAATCTTTTTGTACTAATGTGGGTGTCCCTCAGGGCTCTATCCTTGGGCCTACTTTGTTTCTAATTTTCATTAATGATCTTCCCAATGATATCAGCTGTGAACTAGGTATCTACGCTGATGACAACCATTTACTCCTGTCTCAATAATAAGGCTGATCAGTTTGATAAGGTCAAAATGGCAGCCAATGTCGGAAAAAACAACCTTGAGCCTGTTAACTGGGGCAAAAGATAGTTTGTTAATTTTAATGTCATCTACTCTCCCTCCTGATTACTCTTTTCTCTCCCCATTCATTATCAATGTTTCTGTTCCTAATTCTTCAACACCCAGCAACCCCTTGTGTCTTAGTGGCTTTACTGCCTTGCTTGGGGTGAAATCAATTAAAATATATACATGAGAGTAAGTAAAAAAAAAAAAAAAATTATCTGTATTTTTACTATAACATATCTTTAGATAAGAGTGTGGATAATTTTTGATTTTTCCTCATATACACACAAAAATATATATTATTTTAGTATAATAAAATAAAAACATGTTAAAAATCACTACACAATTACAATTATGTTTCAACAATACAAATGTCTCCTCGGGTGATGGTAAAATACTGGTGAGTGAATTATTAATTTTTTTTTTTATTTAAGATAATATTTAGCTCTACTCTGTATTGATTCCTCCTAAATTAAATGTTACATACAGTGGAATTATATTCTATGTTCTCATTTTATCTTGATATATATATATATATATATATATATATATATATATATATATACACACACACACATACCTACATATGATAATAGGGAAAGCTATATGTATGTCTGCATAAATTCAGAACAAGGGCTAAATGACTATATTGTAAGCTCACAGGTGTTGATGTTCAGTATTTTTAGATTAAATATATCAGAAGGATCAATGATGACACAACAGAAATAAAATAGACTCCAAAGGTAAATAAAGAAAAATGGCAAAAAAGAAATCAAAAAGAATATTATAGAAAATCTGTGGTAAAGGAAAATGTCAAAAAAAAAAAAAAAAAAAAAAAAAAAAAAGAAATAACGACAAAAAGTAGGCAAAAAAAGAGAAAATCAAAATAAAAGAAGTACATGTGTAGTGGTTGGGTGTGATGGATTTATGCTCTGAAGGCACTAAAAAGTGTGTGTGTGTGTGTGGTTACCTAAACATAATAAAATATTCATTTTCTCTCGTGTCTTTGCTAGGCCTACAATTTTAATATCTTTCATGTCTACATATCTGTAAGCATGTATTATTTAAAAAAAAAAAAAATGTACTGAAAGAGTTTCAGTTTCAATTCTCCTAAGGTGAACATGATTTTTTTTTTTTTTTCTCTCCTCTCAAAAATGTTAAAAAAACTTCCATCTCATTCCAACTTTCATAGCTTCCAAAGAGTCCTGCTTAAGGGTACACACAAATAAACTAAGTTTCCAAATATCCCAACTCAAATCATTTAGGTCAGCTAAAAGTAGCACCAGTGAATGTTTTCACTTACCAAATGTATTCGAAATGGTAACAGCCAAATTTTATCAAGTCTGCAGCTGAAAACTTATTTGGTAATATAACCATTAAACGAGGGTCATCATCAATTAATGTTTCATTCAAGATCAGCGGATATAATCAACTGAGGTGTTAAACTTTTTTCCAATGTCAAGGGCATCATTTGTCCATGATATATATATATATATATATATATATAGCCAGCTACAAATTTCTGAGCACATCCATCTAACCAATCCCTGGTGCAGACTCCAGCTCACACACTTGTGTTTGTTCTACACCCACAGAGCCCACCTATAGTTTATACTGAAACTATACTGAGCAAGCCTTAGTATATAGGAAAGAGAGTGCATGATCTAGTGTAAATGATAGTTTGAACAAGGTCAATATGATCAAACCCTCGGTCAAGTACAACAATCGATGGCTTCTGAATCATTCCATCAACCCAATTTCCTTCACAAGGTTTGGTGCAACCTGTCACATGTTTTTATTTTCATCAATTAATACATAAATGACATGGAAAACATTGAAGATACAGGAACGCTCTGATGCCCAGTGTATCTCAATGTTTAACTTAATTGCCTTCATTAAGCTTCCTTTTGTGTTTGAGTTTTTTCTTTTTTTTTTTACTGCTATTGTTTTTAACTGCCCCACATTGTAGTTTTGTGAGTAAAAGATATACATTAGATGATTCTGGATATAAATGCAGAGAATTCTGAAAGTTGGTGCCATTTCAATACATTTTCACCTTAATATAACTTACACTTCCAGTACATTATTATTGTCTTTCTGGGCACAAAATTCATTACTTAAGAGTTTTTTTTTTTTTCATTTTGTCATTTGATTGTCCATATCTGTATATACTGAAGTCCCGGAAAAAGCCAACAGTTAAAGCATTGATTTGCTGATCATGAAATACCATTTTTGATGGTCAGGACATGTAAAAAGAATGGGGAAAAAAAAAATAATTAAAGTTTCCACATCAAGTCTTACTCAGCGAGCTCACTTCAGGCGAAAAGACAATGGGGTTGCCCTCTTTGAGGATACAAGGACCAACACAAAAGAACACTGAAAGCCACTAGCCTTGAGCCTAAATTGTTTGAAATACAAGCCCCAGACTGTTTCAACTGGTGGTGTTCCATCACCGAAACCAAAAACTTCAAAGCTACCAGAAGAGAAAAGAAAGAAATCAAATGACACGATAGAAAGGCTTAAGAAAATCAAACTCATCTTCCACCAACAATGTCATTGACTTCCATGCAAGAACTGGTCTACTTAGTCAACAACAGCATCATTACAAAGGAACTAATCAGAAATTAAATTTTTGGATACAAGAGATAAAGCTGCTGTCGACAATGTATACTAATCATAAGTATATCTTTTGTAATGTTTTATTACCACCATCATTTACAGTGCTCTATTTTGTATTTAAATAAAATGTATATTCTAAAGCAATAATTATCTCAGACATGATTGGTTAAGTAATAGACAAGTTCTGTCTATAAATTGTTTTATTTAAATTTTCAAATTTTCAAATTAGTTCTTTTGTATTATTTTTGTGTGTGTGTGTGTGTTTTTTTACAAAAAGAAACACACACTTCCATATATGGTCCCCTATATTTATATATGTAGGAATGTATGTATGCAGTAGCTTTCAATTAATTTCATCATCATTTGCCGTTTGTCTTTTTACACACGATGTTTTGTTTGTATACATTCCTCTTTCCTGTCTGCCAGCTGTGTTCTGAAAATTTGTTGAGACTTGTTCTAGAAGACGCATACATATTGTCTCTAATACATGTCACATTTATGCATGCTTAGAATTGCTTCCTCTTAAGTTCTGTGCTGAACTTGTGACCTCTTGGTGAACTCTGAATGGTGCCCAAAATCTCACGGGACATGCCTATGGAATCGCAAGATTATCACAAGCAATTAATATCTATGCACAGTCTCACTATGTGAGCATAGTCTATGAACAAATTCTTTCAGTCTTCTTCAATGTTTTTCTTTATCATTGTTCACAGACTACAAGGCCTAATTGCCACTCATTATTGATTGGGGAGGATGTAAAGGTATACAGGGGGGAGGGCAAAGGTTGCATATTGTGAGGATATGTAGGATAGATAACAGTTGAACCTCAACTTGAAGAGGTTAAGATTATAGTGATCAGAGATGCAGCCTCTTGGGAGTCTATTCCACACTGCCAGAGTTCTGTGAAGTGAAGAGACTGTGCGAGTGGAACTTCCTCTTTACAAATGGAATATGAAAGGAATGATGAGGAGTTAACTCTGTATATGTGGCATGGTGGTCCTAGTTTTGAAGGCCTGGACTGGTGGAACCAAGGGATGTAGTTCCTTTAAATATTTGATATGAAGATAGCAATGAAGTAGCGAATGGCTAGCAACGTTTCATCTGTGAGGAGAGGGTTGAAGGTGGGAAAACAATTCATCCCCCACAAAACCATGCAAGCACTGAGACTGAGCATAGTATGTGCGCAGGTACTTTCAACCTTCTCATTTACCAAGGCTGCTTCTTATGATTATGACTTTCTTTGATTAAAGTTGGTGCATTTTCCTTCTCTTGTTGCACCTACTCAGCTATAATTGATTTTAAAGTGTCTTTATAAATTATAGCTTTTTAGTGTTCTTCAGGTTTTATTTTTAATGGCGTAGCTGGTTAAACCCTTGTACTTAAAGATGAAAAAGTTTGTCCAAAATGACATACAATGATTAAAACAAGAGAAGGCAATTAAGTATCCTAAAAGAAATAATTTACATACCTGACTGAAAAGATTTGTATAGAAATCAAACATTGTATCGCCTGCTTCCATTAGGAAAAAGTTCTGCAATAGAAAATGAAATGCATTTAGTAATATATAAAAGAAAAATGATTATATATATATATATATATATATATATATATATATATATATATATATATATATAAAATCGTTTTTCTTATGTAAAATAATAATAAAAATAGAAATATATATATATATATATATATATATATATATATATATATATATATAATCGTTTTTCTTATGTAAAAAAATAATAAAAATAGAAAATATATATATATATATATATATATATATATAAATGATGATTTCACAGTACAGGTCTTACCGACTATGACTGTCATTCAGTGACCTACTTACAGCCACATCACGTTGAAACACTGGTTGCCATATGGTCAGCAATGTTGATCCTGGTCTATACCTAGATGGGTGACTGCCTTGGAATACCAAGTGCTGTAACCATGGGTGTGCAGGTAGTATAAAGGATAATGGCTTGGAATTGTTAATTGGAGAGTTGAGTTTCAATTCCAGTTTGGTTTGTTATATTCACTTATGTGCAAATACTCTTGGGAAAGGTATGAATCCACCTCTTCTCCCTCCAGCTATGGGTTAATTAGTAAAACTCATATCACTAAACCAGTATTATCTTAAAAAAAGATATTCTTACAATCTAAAACTAGTAAAACTCGTTTGTAAAGCAGTTTTATAATTGTCATGATGAAAAATGTATGATACTACAATCCCATATCTTCTTTGCATCAGCTTAAACTGATTTTTTCCAGATATTTAATGACTGGCCACTGCTATCTGTGTATGTCTAACTGTTAGAGCAGTTACTGCAGACACCTGGTCAGGCACATTTGTGTTTGTTCAACACTCCCAGAGCACACCTGTGGTTTATGCTGCAACCTTGCTGAGCAGACATTAGTTGCGGTTTCTGGCATGATCAATAGTCTGAACATAGGCAATACCCTCAAACCCTCAGTCACGATGACTTGTGTCTTCATGCTAGTACAATCATTGATGGTTCTCAAATAGTTCCATTTACTCAATTTCACTCAAGACCTGAGTCAAACCATGATATGGCTTTCAGGCGATTTCTAAATGTGCCGCATGCCCAGTTTGGCTCTCCAGGCTGATAACATCAAGAAGTCACCTTCCTGACAAATTGACCATGATGAGAATTGAACCTGGCTCTCACAGTTGGAAAGTGAACATTCTAACCCCTGGGTCACATATACCAAAACTATAATTATCATATAATAATTGTGCTTGTCCCTCTATTCGCTAGGTCATAAATCATTATACTCTGCCAATACTTCATAAACAATCAACTATTCTGTTTTGATCACATGGAAAGACAAAAGACTTATCAGAGATGTAACTTGGTTTCAGTGAAAAAAAAAAGAAAGAAGTGTTTAACGTTTCTGCTTATACCTCATAAATAATGGACTATTCTGTTTTGATAGCATGTGAATACAAAAGGCATATCAAAGATGCTACTTGGTTTCAGTGAGAAAATGAAAGAAAGGAAAGATAGATGTGTTTACCGATTGTTGCACTGAAATGGGAAAGTTGTCAATTTCAAATCTTTTCACTTGTACCTCCTTACTTCTTAAAATAACAACCAGCTTTCATTATTAGAATCTTTTGTTAAAAGTCGTTAAGCTCAAATATTTAACGATGTAATAGGGGAATTTCTATGGATATTTTATTGTCGTAGAACTTGTCACGACCTTATTCTATCATTAACTGAAAAATTAAGATTCATCAGAAATTTAAAATAGGAAAATTGTGAAATTTTCAAGGATGACAACTAGTAGGCCATGATTTTGGTAAGTAAAAATTTTACTGAAATATGTTGGAAATTTTGGAATTCATCATCTGATAGCAAGAAAGTATGAACTTTAAGCAAAACAACCAGAATATATGAAATAAAAAGTTTCAGTTTAAACTGATGCCAGGTGGATATGGGTTTAAAGATTCAGTGTCAGTGTATACACGTTATGAAAATAGTCCTTGCAAAAGCGAAAAAGAATGAGAATGGATGAAGGGAAAAGGAGATATGGAAATTTATCAATTTGATTGCAAAGATTGATTGAGTGATTCATTTTTTATGGCTTATCAACCCTTTGCAGGTCAATTAATGCCAGAAAATATTTTTTTTAGATTGTAAGAATTTTTTTGAGATAATAATGGTTTAGTGATATAATAATGGTTTAGTGATATAAGTCTTACTAATTAACCCATAGCTTGGGGGAGAAGAGGTAGATTCATACTTTTCCCAAGGGTATTTGCACGTAAGTGAATTTATTGAACCTAACAAGAATTGGGACTCGGCTCTCTGATTAATAATTCTGAGTAATAATTCTGAGCCATTATCTATTATACCATTCGCACATCCAAGCTTACAGTACTTGGTATTACCAAGTGGTTACCCATCTGAGTACTGATCAGGCTTGATGTTGCTTTTCTTTGGTGATCATCCAGGAACAAGTGTTTGAATGTGATGTAGCTGTAAGCCTTGACTGCAAAGAAGATGATGATCTACAGAGACATTTTTCTTTCACAAATTCAAAAATTAGTACAATTTTTGAATTTGTGAAAAAAAAAAAATATCTGGTCAAATGACTGGTCATTGAAAACAGTCTTTATTTTTCAGTAACAGGAAGAAGAATCAATTTATCATCATCTTTCTTTTTCATATTCTCCAACAATCAGTAACCTATTGTGCCTTAGTGGCTTTATTGCCTTGCTTGGTGAGGTGAAGTGATAATAAAAAATAAAAAAATGATTGGTCTCATAAGCAGGAAGCTGGGTAACATTTGATCAATGAACAAGGAGAAGCAACACAAGGACAAAATTAACAAAATCATCAGCACAGACAAGAGATCCCCAATCAGCCCAAATAATCAACACCTGAAGATTGCCAGATGAAACATTGTGTTTATAATAACATCTATAATAATCAGTATGGAGGCATGGAGTAATAGATAGTGGCTCGGATTGTGGAATTGGTGAGTAGATAGCAGGACAGACTGGGTTCTATAGCCTTGAATGGCACCTGGTCTAGGAGAAAGACAACTCTAAATTCAAAACGGATCTTCCAGGTTGGGGGTTGTGCAGTTGGCTAACAACCTACTCACTTAAAATCTGGCTTGTTGCAGAACCACAACAATATCTTGCAGCCCTATGTTACCTAAAGAATTCAAAAGGCATTATATATATATATATATATATATATATATATATATATAAAACAATCAGTGATGAGAACAAGACTGAATAATTTGAATAAGTATATCAATAGATTTTGTACTATTTCTTATAATGTAGATTTATTTATAACAATGAATGTAAATTGTTCCTATTTTAAAATCCTTTGTGCAATCATATCTAAAGTATAAAAGTCTGTCCCATTGAATGGAGTAGACTCTTTTGTGTTCATTTATAATGTAATGGGTTAGTCAAAAAGTTTGCTCGGTTAGTAAGTAAATTTTCTACATAATAAAGTGAACAAACTTTTTGCCCAACCCAATATTAGGTGGAGTCCTAATACTTGTGCCCATTTATCAGACACATCTTCAATATCTTTTGAGTAAAATTTCACAGGTTTTCATGTGAAAATGTTTTTGACAGACTCTTGAACCTGGTATTTTATTAGAGAAAATCTTCCATTAAAGCATTTAACAAGGATCAAACAGGTAAAAATCTGCTGGTGCAAAGTCAGGAGAATATGGCAGGCAGGGCAGAACAGACTAACCGACATACCAAATTTTTTTCGTATATAAATTCTTGTTGTGTATGGCTTTGCATTGTCAGAGAGAAGAAAAATATTTTTCTAACAGGTGTCGTTACATTTTCAGAACTCTAAGAGTCAGTTATGGAGAATTATCCTGGTCAATCACAGGGAAGCTGTAATATTGCTTCCTTGTAGCTTTTCTATAAATATTTTCATGGTAATTGTTCTGATGAACTTTCCTCTATGGTAACTAGACTTGGAATTTAAGCACAGTACAAGACTGGCAAAAATGCCTCATCATTTTACAGTTTAAATTTTTTTTTAAACATTTCACCCCAAGCAAGGCAGGAGTACCACTGGCTCACAGGGGGTTACATAGAGTGAAGGTGAGAGAAAACTGCATATAGAGGGAATGATAAAAGATGAACAGGGTTTAAGACATCAGAAGATGGCAGTTGACGTTGCATTTAAATTTTTGAAGATTGTAGTTATCAGGGAAGCAAGTAAATGGAAGGGAGTTGCACAGACGGGAAGTGCAAGAAAAGAAGCTGTTGGAGTAGAAGTAGCAGTTACATTGAACTATTTCAATAGTAAAAGGGTGGGACCTGGATGCTAGTCTAGTAGATGCTTAAATTTATGTAGTCGAGGCATCAAGAAAACAGCTTGAAAGAACAGTAGCCATGGAAATATTTGTGGAAAAGACAGGGAAGCCATATCATGCCTATGAGAAAGTGAATAGAGTCAAGATGCCAATTCAGGATCAATTACATTGCAGATCCTTTTTTGGATTTTGATGAGAATTTCAATATAAATTAACTGATTTAAAATGTGTCATTTTCTCTACACAGTAATAACCATGTTTCTTCAAGTAAATATTGAAATAACTTATTTTTAAATTTACTGAGTTTTAAACACACACATAAGTTCATAACAAACTTCAAGCAACAGAAATGTGGTTCTGCAGAAGGATGCTGAGTATAAGGGACCAAACACATGAGCAACGATGAAGTTTCAGAGAAAATAGAAATATAAAGGAAACTTATACTTAACACCAGGAAGAGACAGTTGAACTTTCTGGTACACATAATGAGGAAAGTCAGCTTGGAAAATCTGAGACTCACAGGACAGATTGAAGGGAAGAGAAAGGAAAACAATGTATAACATACTTAGTGAGCTTGAATATATAGATGACAGAACAGGGTTTAACAGAAAGACAAAAAATTATTAACAGCTACAAGACAGAGGAAATTGGGGAGAGCCATGATTGCCTACATCCTGAGGGGATACAGCACATAAAGAACACTTTGTGTGTTAGTGGCTTTATTGTTTTGGTTGGGGGTGAAATGATTAAAAACAATCCACTTGCCTTTTGCATTAAACATTGTTGTATGTTAGTGCACAACAAATTTATTCTTAATTACCATGTATGATTAGTAGTTAGGATGACATGTTTGTCATTAGAAATGGTTCCCAAAAACGGAAATTACTTATGACTCAACATTATATATCTCTGTTTGGTATGTTCGTGTACTCTATTTAATTGCCAATTAGTAGCTAGGATGACGTATTCATCATTAGAATGAATTCCCAAAATGGAAATTACTTATGACTCAAGTTAATACCAGATATACATCGTTCTCATCAGGTTTTAGGAATAACTAAAACATTTATTCTCTAGTCATCTATGGAAATTATTTCCTGTCACTTAAAAAGAAAAAGAAAAAAAATTCAAAATCAAAGAGAGCACTTGGCTTTATACTTCAATTCTTTGCATCAATTTACACCCCTCCTTTGTCAGATGGGGAATAGGAGTGAAACTCAGTGCTCTTAGATAATTTTTGCCAAATGGATGAAATTGTGCAGGGTCTGGATTGGAAACATGCCCATTAAACCTGTCAAGACTAGACTGCGAGTAGTTGCTATTTATAAGTCTATACCGAAAGGTCTAGTCTGTGAGAAACGTTTATAGATAAGTATCAAATACCACGTGCATTCTCAAAAAGAAAACATGTTTACAATTAGCAAGACTATTTCTCTTGAACTCACACACACACGATATAGATAGATATTGACATATATTACATTAAAAAATTACAAAGACTACTTTTCATTTTTTTTTTTTTTTAGTTGACGC
The DNA here is from genome assembly GCA_963932145.1 of Acanthosepion lycidas. Taxonomy (NCBI): domain Eukaryota; kingdom Metazoa; phylum Mollusca; class Cephalopoda; order Sepiida; family Sepiidae; genus Acanthosepion; species Acanthosepion lycidas. The sequence goes on along the minus strand of OZ010583.1, from coordinate 39,172,052 downwards.
TTCTTGTTTAAATATAAGAGTAATTTAGAAGGGGTTCCTTCATTTTTTGTTCCTAAAAGTTTTTTTTTTTTTTTTTTTTGTGGGTACACAGATTTGATTTATTCACTGTTTTTTTTTTTTTTTTTTTTTTCTTAAACAGTGAAATTAATAACAACTGACCAAGGCTGGAAAGTCTTATTAAAGAAATATTGTGTCCACTTTTTTTGATTGCAAAGGGGATAAAGGTTTGATTCTTATTAGAGGCACAGTCTTTCTTTGGTAATGATAATGGTAATATTAGCCATTTTCTTATACAGAAATATTTGTATTTGGCATTTATTGACTGAGCAGCCTGTGCAGTCGTCGGTTGAAATTTACCAAATCTTTTTCTTAAAACAATTTTTCAGGAAAATAGGTTTCTGAAGTCCAGTAGTTGTTATCATTCTTTCCTGCATTCATAGGGGGCTTCCTTCCTATCCTTTTATTTCAAGTAACAGGAGTTCCTAGTTTTTGTTAAAAAGTAAAAGGCCCAAAATTTTGGTTAAAAAAAAAAATTTTTTTCCTTTAATTATAACTTTGAAGTGAAATGTTATAAAGATACTATTTAATTTAAAAAACAGTATTTTATTATAGACCCATTTGTTGGCAGAGGGAACTCAACTCCCTCCAACTCAAATATATCTGACTTAGGAAGCCAATGCTAAATATAAAATGAATTGGACAAAAATATTTAATGAGATTTTTTTTTATTCTTTAATTTAAGATCTCCCCCCTCCCACGACTTGTCTCAGAATCTGACAAATCAGATTTTGATTTCATTTTGGGTATTTAAATTTATCGTTTTATATTTTCAGAATACTATAATTATTATGTGCATTCATAAAATATTTTTTTTTTTTTATTTCTGTGATATATTTTCTTATAGATGTGCTTATAGCATAGTGGTAATTAGACCAGAAAGCAGAATTGGCATGCTGAGTTCAAATTCAAATTGAGTTTGCTGTTCACTTCCCCCACAAATACTCTTGTGAAAAATATGTATTCATCTCTTCTCATAACAAGCTATGAGTTAAATAGCAGACCAGACTGGACTCACTTTGGTTAGCAGACACTTTGTGAGGACAACTCTCAATTTAAAACTGGTTCGCTAGTAACTTCACCCCGAAAAAACCTGCTTGCTATGGAAACCACGGCAGCAATAGTTACTGTGGTGAGTCTGTGGCTCTGTTCTCCACTAGTGAGTTGAATGCCACTCGGGACAAAAAGGAAGAAGGGAGATTGATTGAGAGATTCATTTTGTATGGCTTATTAACCCTTTGTAGGTTATTTAAAGCCAGAAAATAATTTAAGATTGTAAATTTTTTTTTGAGATAATAATAATTTAGAGATACATGACTTGCTAATTGACCCATAGCTGAGAGTAGAAGAGGTAGATACATTTCCCAAGGGTATTTTTGCATGTAAGTGAACATAATGAACCCAGCTGGACTTGTAACCCAGGTCTCCAATTAACAATTCCAAACCATATATATATATATATATATATATATATATATAAATAAAAAGAAAGAACAGTAAGATATATAATCCGGTGTCCTTATAGATATTTTTATTTTTACAAAATAGTGCTCAATGTAAATTTACAGAGCATTAATATTATAAATTAATTGATTTAAAATATGGTTTTTCCGCTACACAGTTCTAACCATGTTTCAAAAATGGAAGGTCCGAATTTAATTTTGTAATTAAATTAAAGACATTAGTTCCATTTCATCCTCAAGTGAATTTTGGAGTAACTTTTACAATTAGTGGGTTTTAAAGACACAGCTAAAATCATAATTCACGTTTCCAAGGTTACAGATAAATTCACTTCCACTAGACAGGGGTGTTTGCATGTTCATTATGTCTGTATTTTGATGTATCCGTTATTAGCTACATTTTGGTAGGGGGTAGGCATGTATTCTTCAATGAAATCTGACATCCGTTAAATGCATGTCATCTGGATTTTTAATAATTTTATTGTTAACGGCAAAAATTCTTATGGCATTTTTTCTATTTGCATATTTAAAGATTTTTTTTGTGGGGGTGTTCAGGTTAGAATACGTCTTTTATACATACTTATACTTGATATGTAAAAATATTTTTACTTACTGTAAGTAATTCTAATACATTTACTTCTTTTAAAAAAGAAATATAGTCTATTAAAACTAACAGTCAAAATATTTTAAAGTTGTATTTAAAATTGTAGTTAAATAAAAAGAAACTCTAACCTAAACATCTTTTAAAATCGTAATTAAATAAAACGTATTCTAACCTATAGATCTCCCTCTAAGTACTACAAGCACTTAAAGGAATCCAATAAAACACCTACAGTAAAATGAATTTAATATGAAAAGCTAGAAGATGTAAGCCATTGTATGATCCATGTCCTTTGTACTTACATGAGAAACAAGATATTACTAGGTTTATATAAAAAATAAAAGTTTACTAAATCAGTGAAATCAATTAGCTATTTTTGGCATCATTGTCATAAAGTTTACTTAAATAATATTTAAATAATAATAAAAAAATAAAAAATTGTTACCTAATAATATACATACTTATAGTTGATGTGAAAATAACTCTACATACTGTAAGGGATTCTAATACATTTACTTGTTCTTAAAAGAAATATAGTATATTAAAAATTAAAATTGAAAATATTTTTCAAATTGTAGTTAAATAAAACGTATTCTAACCTGAACACCCCCCACCTAAAAAAAATCTTTAAATATACAAATAGAAAAGATGCCATAAGAATTTTTGCCATTAACAATAAAATTTTAAAAAATCCAGACGACATGCATTTAACGGATATCAGATTTCATTGAAGAATACATGCCTACCCCCTACCAAAATGTAGCTAATAACGGATACATCAAAATACAGACATAATGAACACGCAAACGCGCCTGTCTAGTGGAAGTGAATTCATCTGTAACCTTGGAAACGTGAATTATGATTTTAGCTGTGTCTTTAAAACCCAGTAATTTTAAAAGTTACTCCAAAATTCACTTGAGGATGAAATGGAACTAATGTCTTTAATTTAATTACAAAATTAAATTCGGACCTTCCATTTTTGAAACATGGTGAGAACTGTATAGTGGAAAAACCATATTTTAAATCAATTTATATATATATATATATATATATACACACACACAAGGCCCAGGGATCACTCAAGGTAGAGGGTTATGTTAAGGGGTAGTTTATATGCATAGGATGGGAACATAATGGCTAACCTTAGATTTGAACTGGTGAAGATTGTAGTGATTGGGGAAACATCCTCTTAGGAGTTGGTTCCACAGAGCAGTAGTTCACAGGAAGAAGCTGTTCAAATAGAACTTACTTCTCATGAGGGTGGCTTGCTAAGTGGCATGGGAGGTTCTAGACATGAAAGATGTGGTGGAACCAAGGAATATAGCTTGTCTGAGTATTTTCCATGGAAGTAGTGATAGAGCAGTGAGAGGCTTGCTATGTCCCACCTGTGAGAGTGATGTTGGAGTCTCAAAAATAATATGTCACCCACAAGGATTCCAATAGGCTTTTATATGACAACAGTACTCCATTTTTGGCCAGATCTGGTTCTTGTAAAGGTAGAAGATAGCATGAGGTGCCAGGTACTTATTAGAGTGATACATTTAGCTGATCATTCTTTAGCGATGAATCATATGTAGATTTCCACTTGAGGTCAGGTGTGAGCTTGAGGCCCATCTCTCAAGGCATGGTGCCTCCTCGAGTGGACATCTCTTCATTGTGACTGGTAGTAGAGTTCAGAGTCCAAATGGGGATGATGGAATGTAACTAAAAGTCTGTGATTGTGTGCATGCTTGTGTGATGCATTCGTCTGACATATAATGATTTAAGTTAATCTGATTTAAGTGAATAAGATTTAAAACTAGGAGTTGTTTATACAGCATGTATTTTTATTTTAACTTTCTCCAAACAGACAATTTTTTAATTAAAAAATTTTAAGTTAAAGACAGACACAAAGAGATCCCGCTTAGCTGTTTTGTCCAGTTGTTTGTAGAGTAATTATTTATATTTCAGCTTTCTTTAAACAAACAAGATTTTAAATATTTACATCATATTTTTGCCATATTTAAAAAAAATATTCTCAAGTGAATATGATTTTGGTATATTAAAAAAATAATTTTAAGCTAATCCGATTTAGAAATATGAGTTGTTTATACAATAGGTTTTTTATTTCAACTTTCTTCAAACAGACAATTTTTTTAATGTTGAAATCAATTTCAGTGTTTTACAACCTGAACCGCCAGTGATTTAAACAGGTCATGGGTAGTGTGTGTGTGTGTGTGAATAAATAAATAAAAGGAAGATATATTTTACAGTGCTGTTTTAGTTTCGTAAAAGATTTGAACATAAATGAAACCATGGTAGGTTAGTGATTCAGTTGGTGGTGAGGTTCTACTGCTTACGTAAATCTGGTCATCTCTTTGAGAAATTCAGGAAAGTTCATGGCCCCACCAATTGTTAAGACAGTCAGCATTTTCCTGATTTACCAATCAATAGGACCAAATTCTTACTCCATCAACAATGATGATTAATGTCTCCTGAATTCTGAAAACTTTTCTTTCCTATTCAATACCAATTAGTATTTTCCAGTTCCTTTTCCTTTGTGCACCTTTTCCTTTTTTCTCATAATGAATTTTTTGCATAAGCATGCGTTTTTGGGCCAGAAAACACTGCTTTGTTTTTCCTTTAAATATTAAGGATAGTAAGGATTATTGGCTTGCATACACACAACTTCTATGAACACGACAATGGCTCTACACTTTTATGTATTTTGCCCCCGTGGTAACTTAGTGCAAGTTTTATCATCATCAAACTGAACGCAACCAACTTGATGTTTCTTTTGTGGAAATCCATATCTTTCATTTCCACTACATTAAATATTTTGCTTAGGCGAGGATCATTTAAAACAAAACATTCAAATAAGTGAAACTGGTTGCCGATTCCACAGATGGCAAAGTCCTTATACTGTAGACTTAGTTAACTAAAGCTAAACATGGCAGCCTGTTGGTAATTCAAGATTGAGTAAGGCAAGGAAAATGTTCTTTTTTCCATGTTTTTGTTAAGATTCTAACAGAGTTGTTTTTTTGATAGATTAAAATGTCAGCAATAGCAGAGTCGAAAGTATGTACAAATTTAATCTCCTGAGCACATAAATCTCTTGTTAAGTGTATACGTTTCGTCTTTCTATTAAAATAATAGGAGTTCACCCAGACAGTAAACAACAACATATATGAAAGTGATATGTTTTAAAATCCTTATTATAATTAGAAGGTCTTCCGTTGTGAGTTTTTAAATATATTTTTCCAATTATTACTGTCTCCCCTTTTTCGTGTAGCTGTGTGTGCATATATATATATATATATATATATATATGTGTGTGTGTGTGTGTGTGTGTGCATGTGTTTTAGGGAAAAAACTATAACAAAGTGGGAAAAATTTTTGTGTTATGTCCTTTATCCTTTATAACTTCATCAGACAAAAGTGATGCTTATGTTGATGCAGCTACACATGCACACAAAGGAAAGGGAATGCTAAGAATTTTAAATTTAATTAAAAATATTTTATTATTTAAATATATATTTAGTGTATAGAGTCTAGCTGAATTCTTTTCTTTTTGTTTGTGTTTCAACCACTTTTGTTATTAAATATCCCGCAGTATGATAAGAGAAAATCTGGTAAGAAAGGTGAAATGAATCTGGATGCAAATTTACTGCAGATGATCTAGTGATTAAAGCACTTTCTATATATTTTCGCAAATTGCTTTCTCTTTTAATTAGAGTAGTATTTTTTAGTAGCATCAATGTAAACATAACTTTAATTTGATGAAGTCTTTAAAGATCAAACGCATTACATGAAAACCTTTTCTACTTTTTCATAATTTTTCCACAAAATTGTTTTTCATATATAAAATATATATATATATATATATATATATATATATAAATAAGAGTTGATTGTCTGCCAGTCTGTAACTTTACATGTGTATATTTAATGAAATATGTAGATGTTTTGCCTATGTCATTTATTGTATACATGAGTACATGCATACAAACACAATTTGACCGAGTTTGAAATAAGACATTTGAATAATACATTTACTGTCCCACGAAATTTGGACAACACATACATCAGACTGAGCAATAAAATCAAAGTTGGAGACAAAAAAAAAATCATTTTTTAAAACCTAAAAAAAAATCAGGTAAGTATAAGTTTTATCAAACTTTTTGGAAATTATTTGATAATAGATAAAATTAATTTTTACGTTTTTTTTTTTTTTTAATTTTGTAAAAATATTTGCAAGTCTTTCATTAAAGTAAAATATACATGCACATATGCCAAAGTATATATATATATATATATATATATATATATATATATACACAAAATTTGAATGAAATCAATGCGGATGGGTGGGTTCATTAACCTTTCTTTCTGGCAACAATCACTAAGTAACAGGATAAAAGTATTTGTTGAAATGTGTAGTGCTTTGAAGCCATTTTTATGATTCCTTCTGTATTTAAAATTAATATATCTATTAACAAATGCAGTATTTCACATGGAAAAACAATGTAGATTAGAAATTTGATCATGTTGCTCTCAGCAAAGTGATAGAGTGTATATATATATATATATATATATATATAGTAAGGTAAAAAATCTGTTGGCATGTGGATCCTAGTAATATGAAAATATTAGAATTGATCCACAAAAAAAGTGTCCAATGTATTTTATTTAATTTATACAGAGCAGTATTATTAATAATCAAACAAATTCTTTTACCTCATATGGGGAATAAGCTATTTCAGCAGACAATGAAAGTGATCATTTGTCTTTTCAACCCCGAAGTGGAAGGAAATAAATTTCATGTCTTTAAGAGGAAGGGGGATGTAGCAGTTAACAGTGAGGAATTGAGATTGGAAGCTAAAGAGTTAAACTTTAACTTTCAGAAAACACCTAATACAGACTTTACACTTTTCACTGTTTCAGTCAGATGCTAGGCATTAGACAATGGTCAAGGAGAGTGGTAGGTATCTATCTTAAAGGGAAAAAGTTTTATTAAGAACCCACACCACAAAAAAAAAAACAAAAACAGAATATTAACCTTATGACAACAAATTGGGAGTATTAGAAGAAAATACAATTTTTAACTTAAATTTAAAATTAGAGAAAAAATTAAAAATGAACCCCAAAAAGAATTTTTAAATTTATATATATATATATAGAGAGATGAAAGAGATTAATGGAAAGAGAGTTAGGTAGATATTCTAAATAGATGAAAGTTTATACATTACAATTAATATAAAAGGTTTTAGAGGGAGAAATTCCACTATGAGAATTAGAATTAGTTATTGGTTTATTATGTCAAACATTTGAAGAGTTAAAGGAGATGGGAGTCGGGGAGTGATTTTGGGTAGTTAATTAAGGCAAAACTATCTTATGGAAACACCAAAACAGCACTTTCAAAAAAAATTTGGGAATTGAAGGATGAAAATTTAAATCCACAGATAGTTTGGAAAATTATAAGTCCTGAAAAAATTCTGAATAGTTTTAGAGATGTGATTTATGCTTAGAAGAAAAAATTAAAATAATAAAATACAATATTGAATCAGAGGAATGAATTAGTATTTAAATGTCGACATAAAAACAAATTCAAATTTCCATCCAACAATGAGAGACGCTGGAGAGATGCTGAGGGTACGGTAGCCAAAAATGAGAGATGGTGGCGGGCACAGCAGTGATAAACACAGGAAGGTACAACAGCTAACAATAATAGACAATGGTAGACACTGGTGTATATGACAGACAAAAAATTATGCTGATAATAACCATGATGAGAATACTTGTCTGAACAAATCAGTGTACAATAATAATACTAATAATGATTTATAATCTCAAATCAACAGCAACCCCCCACCCACCAAAAAAAGTAATTTTCACATGTTCTTGATATTAGAAAAAAATTGTTGACTCTGTTTTTGGGCTGGAAAGAGTAAATCAACTGAATTTTTAATTAGCTTTTTATATATATATATATATATATATATATATATATATATATATATAGTAAAAAAAAGATCAGTTCTTGAGATTTTAAGATATCTTCTTTTACTTAATTTTTTTACTGTAAACTACTTGACAAGTGTTGAATAACTGTGTCCCAGTTTTCATGCCAATCCCTTCTCGCGTTCATTGAACCAATTCGCAACTTTTATTGGAGTTCATTCTATTTGCTACTAGTAACTTTTTATCTACTTCTTTTAATAATTTCTTATTTTGATGAATGCTATGTTAAATTTTCCTTATTGCTTTTAATTCTTTCGAGACTCAACAGAATATAATTCTAGTGACAAGATTCAAATAGAGGCCAAAGATCAGATCCCCAAAAGGATTAATATTCCCAGTTGTTGTTCATTAGCAAGCTTTCCAGTTATCTGGGATAGCACTTAGAAAATTTAACTGATGAAAGCAACAAGAAAGACTATTAGCTGTAAGAAAAAGTATACATGGTTTCTAGCAAAAGGGACAGCTCAAGGTTGTGAGATGTTTCAGGGATGTCAAAATCAAGCATGTGTGAAAGTTAATTGAAAAGTGTAATACATGAACGGTAAAAATCCTTTTCAGAAACTGAGTGAAGTGTTAAAGGATTGAAAAATAACATTAGAGATGAAGTAAAGAGTGCTGGATATCAACATAATGTCTACCCTTCTATATGTTAATGAATGTTGAGCAATTTCATCACAGAAAAAAAAAGACTGGATGTAATGGTGATGCTGCTCTATCAATGAATGCTAAGAATACGATGCAGAGATACTTATGAGAAGTGTTTTTTATTTATTGATTCATTTATTTTCTACGGCTTATCAATGTCTATGCGTTAATTAAATTTCTTTTTTTTTTTTTTTTTTTTTTTTTTTTTGGGATAATGATTTAGTGATACAAGTCTTACTAATTCACCCACAGCTGGGGAGAAGAGGTGTAATCATATCTTTCCCAAGGGTATTTGAACATAACTAAATATAACGAACCCAAACAATTAGAACTAGGCTCTCCAATTAACAATTCTGAGTCATTATCCATCGCACCACCCACACATCCAAGCTTACAGTACCTGGTATATCCAAGTGGTCACTCATTTAGGCTTGACATTGCTTAACTTTGCTGAACATATGGGAACTGGTGTTTAAACATGATGTAGCTATAAGCTATGAGAAGCATAGAAGTTTTAAGGAGAATAGAAACTATAAAGAAATTGGTGTTAACAATTAGAAAGCAAGAAGTGAAATTTTGGGGTACATCAAAGAATAAGGCTTAGGAAATTTAACACTCACAAGAGCAAGAGAAAGAAAGTAAAATAGAAACAAGTTTACGCAAAATAGTTGAAATAAAAGTGTCAAAGTCATAAACAAGAAAGCATTTGTTTTTATTTTTTTTGGTCTGTATTAGAGACATCTTCCTTCACTGGCGGTGCCAGGTGGCACTGTCATTATTACAAAAATAGCAGGCTGTCTGAAAGTGTTTTGAAGTTGAGTGGTAAAAAAAAAAAACAACTCTGCAAAAGAGTAGAGAACAACACTAATTGGAATAAAAATTATTTTTTCAATTCTTACTATAATTAGAAAGGTTTACACATGTGACTCTTTATACAAATAGATATTTTTTTAATTATTATTGTAATTTGGTCTTTTATGGAACCCAACTTTTCAGCCATGAAATTTGTAAACATTTTGGTACAGTCTGTCATTGTTACAACAAAGGCACTGCCATCTGGCACCACAAGAGTGATAACCCTAAAAGAGTGAAAGATTCATATGCAAAAAATCTTACAAACACAATATATATATATATATATATATATATATGTATATATATATATATATTATTATTATTATTATTAATACTCATATTATTATTATTATTAATACTCATATTATTATTATTATTAATACTCATTGACTGGCATATATATTAGGTTGGTGCAAAAATAATGACGTAATAATGTAGTTTTGTGACGTTAAAAAATATGTCAAAAAACGACATTATTACGTCATTATTTTTGCACCAACCTAATATTAGAGTCAAAACACAACATACATGCCCTGAAAGATTGTATCCAAGCATGAAACAGACTATCGTCACTAGGTGTTGAACTCAGTGTCTAATTTTATATTTTACACATACATATTATATATATATATATATATATATTTGTTTAAAATTTGATATATTTATAGAACCAAAGCGCTCAATAATATAGATAAATCTGAAAAACCGCTTGAGGCATGAAACTTATAGTCACCATAAATGTTGATTTATATGTCCTATATTTAAGTGGACACTGAGGTCAACGCTGAGCAACGATAGCCTGTTCCATGCAATCTTCAGCCAAAGCCTAAAGATTGTATTCAAGCATGAAACAGATTGTCACCACTCGGTATTGACCTCAGTGTTGATTTTTATATCTACATTATGCTCTATCTCTGATATTGAGCACTTTTACCCATGAATACCTTAAAACTATATACACACACACACAGACTGAATTTATTAAAACGCTTACATTTTTCTTATGTTTAAATTTCAAATGAGTAATTATTTAGTTTGCTTTCTGAAGTGAAAATCCTGTCTTTTGAGATTAATGTAAAATTGAAGATTTGTTAGTGAAACACTAAGTGGAATACTCAATGATGGAATTCAAGGAGCTTACAATGGCTCAAGTGAACCATTTGCTAAGACTGTTTATTTATATGACAAACTTAAACAGGTAGGAAGCTCCCAACTGCTCAGAACATTAAAAATCTGATTGTTTGTTACAACAGTGGAATCTGACTTGCTCCATGGAGCAGAGATGTGAAACCATGACCAAATCTCTGAGGAAACAGCTAGACGGGTGTTGCACAAAAACTTCTCAAGAAGGCATTTAATGTGTCCTGTAGAAGTTGTATATCAAATGCTATACTGTATGGTCAGCTACCAAAGGTACAGCAAAAAAAGGATGCCTCTAATAGGACACTGTATCAGGTATAATGACAAAGTTGTCAACAAATTGATACTCTAACAATCAAGGAAAGGACAAGAAGATAAAGACTCACATTCGTAGACACACTACCGAAGGTTTCAGGGAAGGAGATGACACAAGAGCTAAAGACCATCATGGTAGACTGTGATGACTGGAAGAAGCATGCGGATGCTATGGGATTTCCCAACATACAACCTAATTAGTTATTTAGTTCTCTTGGTGATTTTAATTCCCAGTCTCTTATATCATTTTAGTTTTACCATTAATTATCAGACCTTAGTTTAGTCAAGAATAAGGCCAAACAAAGGTAGGAAGATTTTATTGTACCAATCAAATTGCAAAGACTTTAATGCCTTCACGAACCTCTGGTTCCAGTGAGAAATACATAACCATCTCCATCATAAAGCAAGTTTTCAGCTAAGTTTAGTTTCAGCCAAAGACTACAACCAGTGAGGATCAAACTCACTACTCAGTAGTTATGGTCAGCCAGACTAACTCAATAACCATTAACTCACACTGAGGTAACTCTTCAATAATTTGCCAACCGGTTTGTTTTCACTTTTATTTATTACTAGCTTAAAAGCCACCCTATTAGCAACAATAAACTACAGAAGAACTCAAAATTGATTGCTGCATTTAAATATTGCATTAATATTTAAGCTTACCTTTTAAAAGTTCAATGATAATTCTCCTGCTGCCATTAATTTAAAGACAATTTGATGTATGTAGGTCCTTACTTTTCATACAAACAATTATTTTAATTTCATGGATAACTTTTGCTGGATTTTGCAATTAATTTTGATTATTCCCAAATTTATTTTCAAGTTATAAAAATTGTTATTACCAAAAAAATTTGTTGCAAAAAATTACCAAAAACTCACAGTAATGAAAACATAGGAATCCAAAATTTCTGGACTGCGGCTCCAGATCCAGCCCAGAGTGTTTTTAATTTGCTCACAAAATCGGACCAATTCCAAAATGGTATGATATGTTGCGCTACAGCCTCTAAGAGTAAAGTTGAAAACATAATTTTATTTTGAAACCCTGTAATTTAAGAACAATAACTTTTTCATTTGAACATGAGCTATTGAAAGTTAGACAGTTGTGTCCCTTTAATTGTTTTTTATCAGTAGAAGCCAATGACAGTAATGAAAATTTAAGAATCCAAAATTTCAGGATTGCGCGTCTGGATCCAGCCCAGAATATTTTTAATTTGCTCACAGAGTTGGCCGAATTCCAAGATGGTATGATATGTTGGTTTATGGCCCCTAGGAGTAATGTTGTAAAAGTGTGATACAGTTTGCATTTATTATATATATATATTTATTATATAACATTCTATTCACAATTAAACAATTATGGTTTCTACATGACCAGTTCTGAAAAAGATTTCGCCGTAAGAAAAGTTTTTTTTCTTTTTTTATCTGGATCTCATACTGAAAAGGTATGGTTCTTCCAACTAGCCAGAAGAAAAAATTTGATTTTTTATTACAACAGTGGAATCTGATTTACTCTATAGAAGAGAGATGTGGATCTCTGAGAAAACAGCTAGATATGTGTTGCACAAGAATGCTCAAGTAGGTACTCAATGTGTCCTGGAGAAGTTGCATATCAAATGCTGAACTATATGGTCATTACCAAAGGTACAGCAAAGAAGCAGGACACTGTATCAAGCATGATGACGATGTTGTCAACAAATTGATACTCTAGCAGCTGAGGGGAGGACAAGAAGATGAAGACATTCATAGACACACATTACTAAAGGATTCCAGTATAGAGATGGCACTAGAGCTAAAGACCATCTTTCAAGTGATTATTTCAGACTGCTTTTGAGTTACTACCAAAACAAACTCATTGCCTCACAGAGGATTGAACCTAAAACTTCTGCTTTCATCAAGCTGAAGTAGCAAACAACCTGCAGTTCTGAAATTTTGCATTTCCAAGTTTTCATTACTCTGATTGTTTTTGGCAATTTTTTGTAACAAATCTTTTGTACGATAACAATTTTATAACTTGGAAATAAATTTGGGAATAATCAAAATTAATTACGAAATCCAGCGAAAGTCACCTATGAAATAAAAAATAAAAGTTTGTGCAGAAAGTAAGGACCTACATACATCAAATTGTCTTTAAATTAATGGTGGCAGAAGAATTATCGTCAAACTTTTCAAAGCTAATGTTAGGTATTAATGCAATACTTAAATGCAGCAATCAATTTTGAGTTCTGTAGTTTATTGATGCCTATCTCATCTACTACTCCCTATCTATTGTGGTGAAAGCCCAATCAAGTCCCTTCTACAGGAGCTAGCTTAAATGCCACCCAATAGGGCAGCTTGTAATTTAGTAATAAATAAAAGTTAAAACAAAGCAGTTGACAAATTGGCTGAAGGGGTACCTCAGTGTGAGTTAAGGTTTATTGAGTCTGGTTGACCATAACTACTGACTCGTGTGTTTCATCCTCACTGGTTGCCTCATGTTTGTAGTCTCTGGCTGAAACTTTCATCAAATTGAAGTAGTAAACAAACTCATTGCCACACAGAGGATTGAACCTAAAACTTTTGCTTTCATCAAAGTGAAGTAGCACATGGCTTTATAATCCTGAGATTTTATGATATCTTATCAAAGTAGTAGGTTGACATTAACTGGAATTCATATTTGTAAATGATCATATGCGAGATAACAACAGTGACAGAGGTCGTTCCTCATCAATAATTACTTACAATAGAGAGAAGTTTAGGAGATGTGTATGTCTTTACTTACCAGGGAGAAAAAATTGAATGAGAGGTCAACAGAGTACAGTTAAAATGGAACCACCCAGTTTAGTGCCTGGATCCTAAGATTGAATTTAAACAATTTCTTACCAGGTACTTCATTATACAATGTAATCAGTACATTCATGAGCATGTAAAAGATCAGTGATAAGTGGTGTGTAGATACACACACATGTACAGACAAAATTGATACCCTATCAGGGCTGGTGCTGCCCAATCCACTTGTTGAGGATGAATTATTCTCCACTCTGTGACCCTTATCCAACAGACAAAACACTGCTAGCCTCTCACTAGGTCATCATTAACGCAATGGTAGATCTTCGGACGAGTTACATTTGTTAATTCCACCACCATAGACCCTAACGGTAGGGAACCACCAGGCCATGTCTGTGGTGGCAAACTGTTCCCTTGATAAGGAGCAAGTTCCACTCAGCTTCTTCTCCGGGATGGTTGCTTTGAGGAACAGACTCCCAAGAGGCTGCTTCCCTAATAACTACAATCTTGGTCTCTTCAGGGTCGACCGATATCTATCCTACATGTTTTCATCATTTGCATCTCTTACTCCTTCTCACAACATACACACACACACATATATATATATATATATATATATATATATATATGCAAATTAAGAAAATCCCTTAAAGAATTACTAAGAATCACACTAACAATGACAAGAGTAATGCTAGCAATAACTCTGAGACAAAACCAGTCAATAGGAATCAGAAGAGAAAAAGTCACTGCCAGATACTGTAGAAGAGATTAAATGACAAAAGTGGAGCTGGACACATAATAATAGGAAAGGATAAAAGATGGAGCAAAAGATTCATCAACTGGTGACCAATGTACCACTAAATGCAGTAAGGAAAGACGAAGCAAGAATGGAGAAAGAGAGCAGGTGGTGCTTGTAAGATATAGCAGCAAATATAAAGTTTTGAAAAGTTTTTTGTCTAGCATACAATACACACCCACACTGATATGCTAAGAAGTTCACAACCTGGACAAGAAGTGATTCACAAACAAGTTTAAAACACTTTATCATTCTTTGCCTAAGAACTTTTTAGCACACACTTACACCCCTATATATGTATGTACGTACACACACATACATATACACTGAAATTTTTGACAAAATGAAATCAAACCTGACCTAGCATCTGGACTTCTGTCACATTCTCACCAATGTGACTTGACTGCAAGGATTTAAGTGTGTTACTAGATTGGCAATTAGGTCTCACCATTTTACTGTTGAACTGGCTTGTCTTGATCTTTTAACATTAATGCAAGCATTACCCATGGCTCTAACCTTGGACCTATGTTATTTCTAATTTTCATCCACATCCTTCCTGAGATGTCATCAGTTCCCAACACCTGTCATAATAGTAATTCTCATTGGTTTGATTAGATCAAATTGGTAGGTGATCTCAAATATTACCTACTATATGTTGATAACTAGGACAAGGAATGGCTTGTTAATTTTAATACCTCCAAAACAAAACTGCTCTTTTTTAATTGCCAGTGACAATCCTGTTAACCTTTCATCAGAATATAAATCCTTGTGCCTCCTAGACATCTTTCAGTGTGTTCATTTTCTGCTAATATGAAGCGGAAAGATTATATTGAATCAATTAATAGGTCTACTTCTAGGAAAGTTGGTTCACTGTGTTGTGCTGGAAGATTTTTCTTGTCAGAATCTAGCTTACATATTTAAATGTTTAGCATTTGCCAATGCATTAAATATTGCTGCTAAATCTGGTCTGGTGCTTCTACTATGAATTTAGAGATTCTTGATAAAATCCAAGGAAGAATCTGTAATATTATTGGTCCTGACCAGGCATCTCGACTTCAGTTTCTTTCCTACCACCATAACATAGTGTTCCTGTGCTTTTTCTATAAATATTTTCATGGTAATTGTTCAGATAAACTTTCTGCTTTGGTATCAAGGCTTTATGAATTTATATATATTATAATTATTACTTCAAACGTTTGAAGTAATAATTATAATATACATATATATATATATGTGTGTGTGTGTCTCAGATCATTGCAAAAGTTTGTGCCAAATTTTCACTGTTAATATAAAATGACATGATATAAAATTTGACACTGGCATATGATTTAGTGCCAATTTTGGGTGTGTCCCAGATTGAAACCTTGTATCATTCCATTATGAGTCAGACTTTGTTGAATATTGATGTTTTGGCTACAAATGATTTCCCTAAAAATGGAGGATTACATAGTTGCACTTTTGCCATGTTATGCTTTATAAATTTTGGAAAGAAGTAAGCATCAGAACTGTGATAAAAAAGCATTAAGAAGGTTTATTTGGATTGTACTCAAGCTCTTTGGATGTTCAAAATGCACTTTGTTAGATTTCGTCAGGGTGATTTTACCCTAAATGAGTCACACTGTGTGACCTTCAGATGTTGATGAAAATTCTATACTTGCAATTGTGGAGAATAAACTGAAGATTTTGATGGAAGAGATTTCTAACAGCTTAAAAATCAATATCTCAACTGCCTTTCACCATTTGAATAGACGGGTTCGTTTTCAAACTCAATATGTGGGCATGACTTCCTGTGGCGGAACAGAACAAGGTTGATCATGTTGATTCTGTAGCTATTTTGCGGTTACACTGCATTCTTGGGCAGAATTGACACAGGCTATTAAAAATGGATTGTTTATAATAATACTTATGTTTCTTTCAATGATGTTTACACCCTAATGGGTCACGGGATTTGTTTATATTTATATATAGCTTCACTATTATTTCCAATATGATGAAGACCCCCCCCCCCAAGTTGCATAATAAATGTATGTATGTATGAGATGTTGAAAAGATTACAGCTCAACGCATTATCCAAAACCGGACCAAATAGCTATACATCACCAAACTTGTAGTGTCGATCAAATGATAGTGCTTTGATTTTGAAAATATACTTTTGTAAGCATGTGTAAGATCAATTTTTGCTATTTTTGTTCATCCATACTTCGGCTGTCCCAAGCTTCCATCAAATATAGGTCATCAAAATTAAAAACTGGTTGATAACATTTTGTTATCCATACTTCAACTGTCTCACATGAGGCTTTTTAATGCTGATGCCACATAAGTAATTAAGTCTAACAAATTGTCATAAACATGATATAACATTTTTTAATAAAAACTAACTACACTACAAATAAGACTCCTGCCTCACTGTTTACAATAATTGCAATCATTGTATACCATCAACCTTGATCTTATCTCCTCACCCCACAAAAAAAAAAACTAGAAAAAAATTCCAAGAAAAAATCATTTAGAATTGCAAAATGTATTTGATACAGATTCGAAAACTTTATTCAAATTATAATTCATTTCTACAGCTTCATTTAATACTAACAAATTAAAATTATATTTTAGTCATGTAATATTTTGTGTGAGTTACCTGCACTTAGTTTGCCAAGACCCTAGATGGCAGTGTTAAACAGCTATAAAAACTCCCATTTTCTTTCTAGTCTCTCTTACTTCCTTCTAGAGTGTGGTTTAAATAAAATGTGGATTAAGTTCAAGATAGAGAAGAATAAAGTGTTAAATCTCATTATGTAATTTACTGTACATTTAAAAACCATGCAGATTTAAGTTACGTTTCAGGTTTCTAATAAGTGTTTGTAACCCCACTTATTAATTTTAATGTAAATGTCATGGAAAAAAAAATCAGTTCTAATAAAATAATCATTCAGAATTGTGAAACAAATTTGGGGCACATTGTAAAACTTTATTCAAATTGTTGGTTAGTTGCTTGCTTTGGTTTTGTGGTATATCAACCTGTATGGGTTATTTGATGCCAAAATCTAAATATTTTGTACACAATTTTTGAAAATTCTAGTTACCAGGGAAATAAGAAATCAGAAGGGAGATCCACAGGTGGAAGGTGCGAGAAAAGAAACTGTTAGAATAGAAGTGGCAGTTGCATCTAGTGAATTCAACAGTAAAACATAGTTGCCAATCTATTAGCATGCTTAAATTCATGTAGCCGAGGCATCAGGGAAAAAAATCTCGTCAAAAGAGTTGCCATGAAAATATTTGTAGAAAAGAGAGAGGGAAGCTATATCATGTCAGTCAGTGAGAAAATGGCTGAGATCGAGATGCCAGGTCAGGATCGAGTAGCAAAAAACAATATCTGGAGGCGGTTCTCAGGAGCAGTATTCTATTTAAGAAAAGCAAGCCCTTGTAGCCTTTGGACAGTAACATAAAACTGAATATGAACAAAAATTAGAGCAATAAAAAGATCAAACACATTGTGATGCCAAGTATAAAATATATCTTTCTGGTACACCAAAAAAAGGATATTAGCTATGAAAATTACTGAAACCTTTTTGCAAT
The DNA here is from genome assembly GCA_963932145.1 of Acanthosepion lycidas. NCBI lineage: Eukaryota > Metazoa > Mollusca > Cephalopoda > Sepiida > Sepiidae > Acanthosepion > Acanthosepion lycidas. Next base: position 39,153,847 of record OZ010583.1, on the reverse strand, counting down.
CAGTCCATTGTTAAATTCAACAAAGCTTGATGCACTTTAGAGAAAAGAATAATGATAAACATGGATTTTCATGCCTACAAAGAAAAAAAAAAAAAAAAAAAAAGGGAGTATAAAAAGGATATTTTTCCCTTGACATTGCTTTTATTTTAACTACTTCTCAGCAATGTTTCTTGTTTTAAAAGAAATGATTAAAATTGTAATAAAAACAAAACATGATGAAAGTGAATTTATAAATTTTTTTGTTTTTGAAAATTTACAAAAATATTAAACACTATTTATTAGACTGTTTATTTACAGGAATAATTCTAAAACATTCTAAAAACTAATACAATTATATTAAGACTAATGATTACTCATGCAGTGATATATCTATTGTTTACCAATTTATAAAGAAATAAATATGAAAACAATTTTTTAATAATAATTTTATAAACATTTACTAAATTATTAAAATATGTGAACCAGGTATAAGGAAATCCTTATTATATTATAATGTTCTGGCAACCACTCTTATGAAGAATATAATAAATAAAATATTTTTTTATTATTTTTATTGTCAATTCTCAAGAACAATGAAAATATGTAAATTCACTTTCATAGGCTTAGGTCTTATTACAATTCTAATCATTGATTTTGAAACTTTGCTGAAGAGAGAAGGTAGTTAAAATAAAAACAGTGTCATGGGAAAAAATGACACTCAATGTTTTTGTGAGCATAAAGGTCCATGTTTACCAGAATAACAAATGAAAGACATGAGACACAGTAATGTTTATATTTATTTGTGGCAAAAATTTTGATAGACTAATCCTACCCCTCCCCAAATTTCCCCCACCATTTATCAGAGTTAAAATACCCAAAACATCCACTACTACTGTTGATACCAACCACTTCTTTCATTAGGTTGGTGCAAAGATAATGACATAATAATGTCGTTTTTTGACATTAAAAAAATACGTCAAAAAACGACATTATTACGTCATTATTTTTGCACCAACCTAATATTTATGACATAAGAGTACATTTTGCAAGTCTGTGCATCATTAGTACAAAAAATTATTGTAATTCTTTATGTAAACTTTATATCATGGTTAAGATTTATTAAACAAGACTGTTTCTTTCTTTCTCTCTCTCTATTATATATATATATATATATATATATATATATGAAAAGAGATATATAGATATAAAATATTTAAATAGATTTTTTTTTAATCCAACATTCCTATTACTCTAAACATTATTTTTAGTAGGTACATATGTTTGACTTGACATGCCTGTTATTTGTTTTATTTTCTTAAACAGTGAAATTAATGTCAAACATCAGACCGAGAAGTCCTACTAAATAAAAATGTGCCTTTCGGCAAAAAAATGAAACATGAATTCACTGAGGGAAAACAGGAATACAGATTTAAATTATTTACATGCAGACTATTATCTTCATCTTTGTTGTTGTTATCGTGGGTAAATAATAACTCCTCATTCCAGAGATTCAGACAGGATTACAGGCTTGTGTGTGAGATATACATATATATATATATATATATATATATATATATATATATATATTAATTAGTAAAGGTAACAAATCTCTTAGTTTATAATCCAAGTGGATCCTAGTCATATAAAATATTAAAATGGATCCACAAAAAAAGAGATAAAATTTCTAAAAAATGAAAGGATTGCACCAAATCGCTTCCCAGTCCTGTTTCAGGAACTGGTACTTCTTCATGAGGCCTTTGTCAATTGTGGTGTATAAATATGTCAGGTGGCGAGTGTTCTCATACACAGTACGGAAACCATATTGTTTATTTCCTCTTTTGTTTGTCCCTTTTTTAGGTTAGGTACCTTTTAGATTTTTGACCACTTCCAGTAAACAAGGAAACTGACAAAAAAGGCACCGCACCAAGCATGCAGTGGGTAGTCTTATCCTCCTCCTGAATTCTTCCCCCAAAGTTAACCATCATCGATTTGTAGCTTTTATTAATTTTCTCTTTAGCCATTTCTATTTTATTTCCATGTTATTGTTTGAACATTTGTTTAATGCAGCCTTATCTTATATGTTTATATCCCTCCATGTATAACCCTTTCAACACGTCTACGTGCACTGTTGCAAAATGTAGCCTTTTCGTAATTTCCTTTTCTGTAAACTCACTGCAACATTGGAATGTATTCTCGAATCACTCGCTACTTTCTATTACCCATTTACTAGAAAAATGGTTTCAGTTTTATGTTCAAGCCTTTGGCTGCATTTGTTATTTCTTGCTAACCTCATTTGTTTGTATTTTCAGATTAACCAGTTTCATTTATATGCACAAGGAAACTGACAAAAAAGGCACCACACCAAAGCTTGCAGTGGGTAGTCTTATCCCCTTGAATTCTTCCCCCAAAGTTAACCATCATTGATTTTAGTTTCACCCTTTTGGTTATTAATAAACCTGCCGATGTATGGAACTTAGACTTCTTCAGAGTTTTAATTGCCTTAAGGCGTTTATCTGGCTTTCTTCAAGACTATGCATGTATATGACACAGAAGCTTACTCCTGTGGGTAGAACAAAAGATTATATATATATATATATATATATATATATATATATATATATATATATATATATATATATTGTTACGAACTTGTAGCATATAGATGTACCACGGGTTAAAAAAAACGAAAACGTGGTATCTTTTCTTGGTCTTCACTCAGAAATGGAAACGGCACAAGGGAATCAACGAAGAACAGACACAAGACGATGGATTTCAAAATATAACATTTATTTATAAATATAAAGAAATAAAGAAAAAAGAAAAGAGCATTCATTTAACAAAGGGGGGAGGGTTCATTAAAGAACAGAGGGTATATATACATATATAAGAACTGATCAAACCAAGAGAATCAACTTATCTTTCAGTCGTGTTGATGTTTTCACACAAAGTTCTGATTCGCCGAAGCGAGAGTTCTGATGCTAAAACAACATTTTGGCCATACGGCAATTTTTCTGAATTCTTTTTCTTTCACAGGTGTTCGGGGTTCCACAGCATTTCGTATAGGCGGTTCGTTGAGTTGATTCCATTTCATAGCAGTCCTTTCACCCCTAGTCGACAGACTTTGCTGTCTTCTTCATCTCAGTGGGCAGTCTGCCGATTTTACCCAGCGACGTTCAACTGACGCTGGTTAGAGGGAAACTGAAAATCCTTTCTTCAATTCTGCTGCCCCAAAGACAGTCACGTGGGTTCCCCTTCGTCCTTGACTGGGTACGCAGGAGGATGGGGCGCAAATCACGCAGTGTTTGTGTGATGGCCAAAAGTTCAATACACGCTTAGTATGTTCTGACCATGTGAATCGCAGCAGGAGACCCTGATGGTGCCTAGAATTCACTTATGGTCAAACGCCTGATAGCTGCGAAATTTTGGAACTAGGTCATTCTCGCGTCGGGTCACTTCAAAGTTCACGGGCCCTTGGCTCATCGGTGGAAGAGTAGATAAGGAGGGGAAGAATTTGTGAAAAGAAGAGGTGGATATGGCTGATCATGGAACATATTCGCTCGCAAGTCGATAGCATTGGATTAAATTTCTATATTTATTTATTTTTTCTTTTATATTTAACTAATTTTCGACGAGAATTTAAGATTTTACTTTGGAGCGCTTTTTAGCCTAACGTCTATGTAGTTAAGGAAATCATGGCTACGTGACAATATATATATATATATATATATATATATATACATACACATATATATATTGTTAAATTACAGACTGAATTTGACAATATTTTACATAAAATTTACTTGAGCAGGTTTTAGCAATCAGTTTATATTGAAAATGAGGAAAAATGGGATTGCCAGTGGTCATAAATTAAGTTGTGTTACTGACAGAACAAAGTTATTATATGGCTGATTCTTACCTTAATAAATAAAGGAATATTGTATTGTACGAGACTTACCCTTATGGCTTGCAGGTAATCAAGGAGATGGTGTTCTGTAATCAAGGCATTCACCAGTTCGCGACATACCCATGTTGATTTATTTATGATGTGGGGATACAGGCAGTTCTCAAGAAGACAGTCTAAGGGCTGGATACATTGCCAATGGTTCAGGTACTCATCAACACTAGAAATGAGATACATAAGTGAAAGTGATTACTGGTTCAATCTTTCTGGAGGACACCATTTTATTCTTCAATGATTAAAATTTGGATTAGCAGAGAAATAACATTAGAATAAGAAACGTTTCTTTACTTATAAACAAACGAAGGTAAGCTTGTTGACAGATGCATGTAATTAGTGAAATTGCAGTTTAAAATATCCTGTAGATGATGTCATACTGTCAGCAGTTGCACATGTAGAATGTGCTAGAGTACAAACAGAATGAGACTGATAATCAGAAAGCTACACACGATAAAGTTAATGAAGACATAAGATTAGATTCTGCTATGCTTTGATCATGTTTTATTGACATCAGTGGTTAAGCAGAATTAACAAATTTCTCAAGTTAGAAGAGCAGAGCAAAATTATACGAGACAAGATGAAATGTAATGCAAAGCAACTATAAGACACTAACAAAGTAAAAGGTTCACAAAATAGAAATGGTGCTCACACGCACAAGGGATGCAGTCAAGCGGCTATAGCCCATGTGACTATAAGAAAGAAAAAAATAAGACAGAGAAGTGTCCATTTTTATTGGCTCAGAAAAAATCCCAGCATGCATCTGTAAGATTTGTTAATAAATTTGGGCAGGAAAGATTTTTAGTAATCATTCCACGAGTTTAAAACCAACATACCCCTTTTCCCAATCCCTAGCTATGCCTTAAATAGCAGTTTTTACTCCTGGATGGCCACCACTGTAGGTGAAAGATATGATTCTATTATTCTATTTTGAGGAAGCAGGCATAATTAAGTGCAATTGATAAAATTCTCAAAAACAATAAGAAGAGGAACAGAGTAAAACAATACAAGACGATGTAATGCAAAGTAGAGCAAAGCAACTATAAGACAGTAACAAAGTAAAAGGTTCAAAAATAGAAATAGTGCCCACATGCAAAAGGGATACAGTCAAGTGGTTATAGCCAATCTGACTTGTGGTTAAGACCGAGAATTGTTCATTTTTATTGGCTAGGATTCAATACCAGCATGCATCTGTAGGATGGCGAAGGGGGATTTTCAGTAGTCATTTACTAAGGGCACATGTCTGGAATACTTTTAGTTTGGTGAGCAAGGTCAGCTGACTGTTGTCCCATACTCTCTTGCTCAATTTCTCCATCACTGTTGTTGCTTTGGCAATGCATTTGTCAATTTTCATGGCAAGCAATAGGTTGTAATTGATGGCAGAGTACAGATATGTGAATTGATTTGTGATTTCAAGTACCACATCACCAATGCTGATAGATGGAGATGCAGAAACATTTTGACCCATGACGTTTGTTTTTTTTTTTATGTTAATAGTCAGCCCACATTCCTTACAGGTCAAGTTGAACTGACTAATCAGTTGTTGAAGGCCATGTTCAGTGCTGCATCATCAGTAAACATCATTTCTCTGATGAGTACTGTGCACACATTGATCTTTGTCCTTAGGTGGGACAAGCAGAATAGACACACACACACTAAAAAGGGAGTAGATATCTATTAGAATGTCCACTGTTCCAAATATGGTAGAAAACTCAGTTTAAAGTAGGAGTCTCACACATACATGCTACCAGAATCTTAAAAAATACAGCCCTCTTGAAACTTACCCCTTATATGGAATATCTTCAGGTTTAAACTCAACCTCCTCCTAAAGGAGAGGTAAAGCCAGGGGAGCTAGATTTCCTGAGGCTGGTATTAAATGTAAGCTTTCTATCTCTGGCCAGGTTGAGGCTCATAATACAAAATGATTTAAAAGTGAGTATTTCAAGAGTTTTTATCCTTCTTATTATATGTATATATGTACTTGTTCAATTTACAGAGAGTGAAAATGTGTAATTATATGAGGAGGGGCAGATATAGTCAGATTCTGAGAAGTGAGATGGGACAAGTCATTTTCAACACCCCCCCCCCCACCATTTCCTTGTACATCACAAGAAAGGTTATACATTTACAGCACAGATGACCGACTCTGTAAGTGCATTGAAGGTCACATCATCTCTGTCTTAATAACAGCAAAGTAGTATTTTTCCGCTCTGTTCTTTTTAAAGTCACTTTTTCCGTCAATCTTTAAATCCTAAGTTACTTCAAAGAAAGAACATATCAAATTGTTGTAAGCCATTTTATATGCCCAGTGGATGTTGACAATCAGTCATGTTCTGAGAGGAAGAGAAATTGTACAAAGCTGAGTGTGAGTGTGGTGCAGCTGAGAGTGTTGGGATCACAAAGGTAAATCATGCAGAATCTAAATCAGAGGTAAAAGGCAAAAAACATTAAGTATACAATGTGCTGATTTCGAAGTCGGATTAAACAGAAAGTATAAAACCATCTGGTTTTGTAGTCGCCATAGATATGTATGCACAGACATTTTTTTTAAATAGTCATTTCACCCCCAAGCAAGGTAATAAAGCCACTAAGACACAAGGGGGTTATCGTGTGCAATATGAAGAAAAGAAAGGAGAGAGAACAATTGAAGAACAGGAATTAAGAAGATAGAGAATAATGACTGACACTGCATGCAAATTTTTGAAGATCAAAGTGTGCCTGACAATAGGATCTTGCACCATGCCACACAAGCAAAGGAACCTAGTCATGGCTGTCAAACAATTTCTTCAGCCACATCACCACTTACATATGACAACCTAACTCCCCAGACAGCAACCTCCTTGATTATTGAGAGACCAAGAAAACACTATATAACACCAAAGATGAATTGAAGGCAAGGATTATGGTAGTATTCACCAACTTAAACAAGGAGACCGTCCAGAAGAGTTGCAGGGGATTCTGAAGTTGTCTGAAGTCCATGGTTGAAGTCAATGGCAATTTTAGTGAATAAATTTACTGTTTAGTATTTCAAGATATTTTTGTATAATTTTAGTAAATTAATTTTGTTTACATGAAATGTCAGTGTTATTTTCATTTTTGTGTAATTTAGACGACAATTTATCCATCGCATTTAATTAAATAATTTTTATGTATGTTAGCAGAACTAACACCATATTTATTAGGTAAGCACGGTTGGATCAGTTTACTTAGCGTTTCAGATAAATTCCTACTTCCATATATATCTTGAGAGACTATGAGACTTAGTAGTGACTTTGGTTTCTTGATTTTAACATATAAATAGCTGGGATGATACTCACCCATGATTTTTCTAAGTGCCATTCATTCTATTTATGTGTTATTAACTGTAATTAGTTTGTTTATTTGTGTTTTAAAAAGGTTAGTAGTATTTTGTTTTACTTTCTTAAATTTGTCCATATTATTCTGGATGGAGTCAAGTCAGTCCTATTCAAAATACCAAAAATATTAGATTTATTGCTCTCCCTAATTATATTTTTGTTTTTTTAAGTTTTTTTTAATATTTTTTATTAATTCTTTCTTTAAAAGTTGGGTCTCTCTTTTATATGTTATTCTGCTTTGAGCCACATTTTTAATCCAGGCTGAGTTACAATTAATTTGATGTCTTGCAATTCTAAGATTTGTTTGGATAATATTTTTATCTCTGCTTTCTTTTATATTATCACCAAAAGTGAAATAAAGATGGCAGTTTGGTCTGAGTAATTCTGTTTGGTGTTTAGTGAGTTGATAATCTGAATAATTAATAAAGCTGTCAGTAGAAATAGGGGGATATATATATATATATATATATATATATATATATATATATGTATATATGTATGTATGTATGTATGTCATTTTGTATTAAATCAACAAATGGCCACAAATGACCCTCTCAGTAAAATCTGGGAAAATTTACAGATGTTCTTTGGTGAAATATACTTATACATTTCAAATATTAGATCTGTATGTATAACAGGAGACATGGTGGAGTAATGGATAGCGGCTCAGACTGTGGAATCGGAGAGCTGAGTTCGAATTTCAGTTGAATCCATTACATTCACTAACATGCTAATACCCTTGGGAAAGGTATAAATCTTCTCCCCCCCTCCCCCCAGCTTTCGGTAAATAGCAAGACAGGCTGGGTTCTATAGGCTTGGATGGCAACTGGTCTACCGGAGAAGGAAATGGCAACCTACTGGAGGGGGGGGGAGATCTGTTTTGTCAGTCATGTATCTAAAGATACAAGATTGACTAAGCGTGTATTACACATGTCACATAACTAACTGATGTTTAATAGTTTTAAAATCAGAGAATCTTGAAATTTCACTTCTTTTGCATTTTGCTAGATAAAGATTTCAAGGAATTTCTGACATTCATGGCTTTGATGATATTGTATGTACAGAATATATTATATACTATTATTTTTACAAGGACCTGAAAATAGCCAAAAAGCAAAAAGATACTGTCCACTTTGAGCTTCTCAATTACAAATTTGTAATTGGTTGTTGTAGCATACCTACCTTATAGAATTTAAATTATTTTTATTGTCATTTATGACGTTTTTGTGTTTTAACCATATTCAATCATGTTATACTAATGTCAGCATTAATGTTTTAAAATTACTTGATTTTTTAATATAATTAAAATTGGCAGTTTTCATGATATCAGCAGACCAGAAAGTTTTTATATTTTGACATATTCTAATGTGTTTAAAAACCATGTGACGTTTTGTTTTGTGGACCAACTTCTGTCTAGAGTTAAGACATATTTTCTTAAAACAACTTGTCATGTCCAAATCATCCGTTTTTATTGATTTTTCTAAGTAAATTAATAAATGAAATGTCAGTCGTTATCTTCTGTCTTCTTAATTCCTCTTCTTTAATTGTTCCATCTCCATAATAGTGTTTTGTTTTTGTCATTTTTGTTTGCGGAGCATAAAATCTGCCAGTGGGGTCAGTAATATCTTGCATTTTAGTGAAATGATTAAAAAGAAAAGGTGGAAAATTAAAAAAAAAAAAAACTTTTAAATTCATACATTTTCCGGACATTCCGATGATCTTGCCACATTTTGGTACGAACTGGTGGGACAAACAAGGAATCCATGTTGATTTGTAACAGTGCATCAGGTCGATCTTGCAACATTTGATAAATGGGATTTTTGGGGACAGGCACCAAGTTGCTTAAAGTTTGTGATTGGTCATCGCAGATCTCAGGTCCAAAGTTGTCTTGGAAATGTGACAGTGAGTTAAGGAACACTTCATATAAGGACTTCTGCTCTCCTGGAAATAAAGCAAAACAAACCAAATATAGAATAATAGGGGTGTATACTTAAATATGCCAAATAATGTCTAAACCTGGATTGCTCCATCACATTGATTGTTTTTTTATGACTTATCAACCCTATGCAGATTATTTGAAGCCAAAACATTTTTGATTATAAAAATATATATTTTTTTTTTTTTGAGTGAATATTGCATTAACAATTATTTTATGGAATAACAATGATTTTTCCAGATATATCCAATACTTAACCCATAGCTGGTTGAAAAGATGCATTCATACCATTCCTAAGGGTATTCTTGAGTGTAAGTGAATTTAATGAACCTAACTAGAATTTGAACTTGGCCCTCCAATTTCTTATTCTAAGCCACTAACCATTTACACCACACACATTTATGTATAAAGGCTTCAGATGTTGATCACTCTTTTACACAGTGATGAAGGAATTGTATAATTAATGTTTTATAAATTTGCATAAAGCTAAATCTTGTCTTTATGTCTCCAGTTGTAAACTAGGGGAGGTTACTGAATAGAATAATCACACAAAGTTTGGTAATGAATGATAATACTTAGGACAAGAACAACACGTATAAGATTTGCCAGCAGCGCGTAGTAGTAGTCAACTGCTAGAAATGAGTCAAGTGAATTCCACAATCTTCAACTGCAGACGAACATACAGTATTTACTACTGTATTTATGTAAATGGAGACATACCCATTATCGTCCATAGGTATGCTGCAACACCACATTATATAATTAGAACTAAAAGGGCTCTCAGTGTTAATAAGTAATGACTTTTTAATGACCTTTTTAGATCTTACTAAAAAATGATATTTACAACATTAGTAATAATATTTAATTTTTTAAACATATTTTAACAAATATTTCTTGTCTTATTTATTTTTAATTAAAACTGTAAAACTTGCCATATATAATTTCTGTTGGAGTTTTATTTTTAAATTCATCATGTTTGTATAGAAAGAATTTATATGTCTTGGCAAGTAGCAGTCATCAGTTAGAAAATCTACAGTGCTCATAATAAGCACTGTTGTCATGTATGAAATTCAGGTTGACGCAGTATAATGGCAAAAAGAACTTTAGAACATAGATGTCTTGCTGAAAATGTTTATACAGAAATTTTACAGAGGTAAGAGAACTTCTATGATAACTTTTCTTTGTTCAAAGGGCTGGTATCCAGCTCATTTATAAGAGAATTAAGGTGAAGATTAAATACTTTGCACAGAAGAGGAATTAAATAGTGAAAGGAAAAATGACAAATGTTCTTCACTTTATAACCTGATATGATAGAAATGGGTGCTTAGCTATCAAACTTAGTTTCATTTCTGTGCAATAGATATCATATCAGCCTAGTTCTACCAAAAAAAAAAAAAAAAAAAAAAAAAAAAAAAAATATGTAGAAATTGTTAATGCAATATTCACTCACGGGTAATTACTCTTACAATCTCAAATGTTTCAGTTTTAAATAACCCACAAAAGGTTGGCTAACAGTATATATAATAATAATAATAATAATAATAAGCAGTCAAATCAGTACTTTGAGATTCCCAAATGGTGTTCATCTCCATGCTAGATCTCCTGAGGAGGTTGTCAGAGCCTAACATGTGTGCTGGTTCTTTCAGTCATCTTATCTTCCAGTTTTATCCTCTATTATCTTGAGTAGAATGTATTGATAGTGAAGTGTTTATTAGCAAGGAATGTAGAAGTGAAGAGCAGAGTTCAAGTTTAGGTATTGTCTGTTGAATTCTCTTCTGCAGAAATGCTGTTAGGTTTGGTTTATTTTGTTTTATGGCATATCAACCCCAGTGGATTATCTAATGTCGACAAGATTTTTAGGATGGGTTTGTATGAATAGAATATGTATTGTTTGTAAGAAATAGATTTTTTTTTTTTCAAAAAATGTATTGCTGGTAATATATATATGTGTGTGTGTGTATTTTTCAAGAATGTACTGCTGATATTTTTACTATAAAAATCTATTTTTATAATTTCATAGTGTTTTGACCCCAGTTTGGGTGGGGTAACTATTTGCTCATAGTTGGGACCCTAACAGGTACTACTACCCTGGATCAGGGTGGACCTTGGAACAACAGCAATTAAGATGTGATTCCATGCTCCTGAAAACCTGCCAATCAGGCCTTGCTGTCGGATTTAGTTTATCAGCATACCCAGGATGAAATGCTGTCAGGTGAGGCATGTAACCATCTCTTATTCCAGCAACCACTTATGAGCTAAACAGCAGGATAGACTAATTTCTCTAGCTTTGGGTGTCAGCTAGTCTAGTAGAAAGAAAACTGAATTAAAAAATAGTGGAGAAGTCAGCAGTAAACTATTCTATCTTTCCCAAGAAGTCATAGCAATTCACATAGATTAAAGGAAGTTGTGGAGAGCCACGATCGCTTGTGTCTTGAAGGGACTTCACATTAATAAAATGAAAAGGTTGGAACTAAAAAATGGAAAGCCACGTTATAATTCCAGTTTGGTTTGTTATATCACTTATGCACAAATACTTTTGGAAAAGGCATGAATCCACCTGTTCTTACCCTAGCTATGGACTTGTATCAGTAAATCGTTATTATCTTCAAAATTTCTTACAATCTAAAAAATATTCTACTTTTAAAAGTCATTCAAAATAGCATGAAAAACAAAACAATCAATTGTGTTGTGCTAGACAATTTTTTTCACCAGAATCTATCATACATATCTATAAATATACCACTCATCCTTGCTTTGCATACTGCTACCACATCTGGTGTGGTGCACCTCTTCTGCTATATACTTAAAGATTCTTGATAAAATCCAAAGAAGAATAAGCAATGTTACTGGTTCTGCCTGACCTGGCATCTCAGCTTCAGTCACTTCCCCGTCATCATAACATAGATTCCCTGTGCCTTTTCTATAAATATTTTCATGGTAATTGTCCTGATGAACATTTCTCTATGGTACCTAGACTTTATGAATTTAAGTACAGTACAAGATTGGCGGCAAGGTCTCGTCATTTTACAGTTGAAATGCTTAGATATAGCTCTGAGTTCTATGCTAACAGTTATTGCTTCCCAGCCAAGTTTGATCTTCAAAAATGCAATGTCAATCATTGTCTTCTTATTCTTTTATTGCTGTCTTTCCTAAATAGTATTTTTCTCATATTCTCTAACACTCAGTAACCCCTTGTGGCTTAGTGAATTTATTGCCTGTCTTGGGGTGAAATAATTAAAAATAATAAATTAAAAAAGAAGACAGAGATAAATAACAAATTATATAGTAGACACAAAATGTCTATTGTTTTTTAACAATTCATTTTAAATTGTGGCCCAAATATATTGAATTTACAATATAAGGACTCAACGTCAAGTAGGATAATAAAATATCAACACCAAACAAGTTATCAGAAATATTTATAATAAAAAAAAAGATAAAGCTGAAATTCACATGGTATATTTATTATATAAATACATCATGATAATTTTACCAACATTAGTTGGTTAATAACAATTTTATTGCAAAAACATTGACGTGCATCATAAAAACTGCTACGGTGTACTTAACATTCAAGTGTATCTTCTGCCTGTGGTGAACAAAAGGATGAAAACAATTGATATGGAGAAAACAAAGATAACAAGGTAATTTTCAAGTGACAATTTATTCCACTTATGAGGAGCCCATAATGGCCTCTATTATTTTTCTTCTTGTAAATACACTTAATTCAAAAGAGTAAGTAATGGCCTTACTGACTGTCCCTTTATATATATATATATATATATATATATATATATATACACACACACACAATTGTTGATACCTCCTGATGATTGGAGAGAATGATTACAAAAAGGTTTGTTTATAAAAGAACCAAGGTGCTGAATATAACATCAATCAGCTAAATGAGAAATTTTATATTTCTATCATTTATTTATATATATATGTATTTTGGTACCATATCGTTACTAAGGCATGTGTTATTAAAGACTACAGAACTCTTCCGCTTGACGATCTTTTTCTCAGTTTTTTTCTTGCTTCCTTGAAAATTTCTCAATGTTTGGGCTCAGTTTGTTAAAGTAGGATCTGTGTCAATAGCTTTCCACCAAGCGTTTTCGGTTGTCATCAAACGTCATAATGGCATTTGTTTTTATTTGGAGATATGTTATCGGTTGTTTTAGTTTTATAGATAATATTAGATGATATTACTGGGTTAGTTCATTATTAGTAAGGAGAGGAGATTGATGTTTTTATTGGAGAATTAGTTATTAACTATGTTAAATAGGTTTCTGCCAGTATTAAATGCTATTTTATTTATGTTGGGTTTTTGGTGAGGATTGCTTCCAGAATTTGTAGTTGTGTATATATATAAATAAATAAAAAGAAACCATATTTTAAATCAATTAATTTATTATATATATATATATATATATATATATATATATTATTTATTATACAAGATTAAAAGAAAAAATGTTAAAAATCGCTACACAAAACGTTAATGTTTTAACACTAAAGTTGTGCTTTTTCAGGTGATGGTAAATAACTGGTAAGTAAATAATTATTTTTACATTTCAAAAGCAGAATACCCCTCTTTACTTTTACTTTTTTTTCAAAAGAGAACAAAAGAACGAGATAACAGCAAATCAAAAAAAAATAATTAGACTTGTAGGTTTACCCTGATTAACCAATTAGCTGTCAGAATACACTAAATTAAAAAAAAAGAAAAAGAAGAGAGACAGGAATTTCGATCATGGTAAAATGTGGCCTGAAATATAATCCTAGACAAGTTCATGAGTGGCAGACCAGAAAATAATACAAATAATAATTAATTAATTATGAAACAAATGTAACTGTTCAATTTTTTTTATAAGAAGGTGAAGAGAAGGGTAGGAAGATAATCAAATGTATAGCTAATTGTAACACATTTTATTGTTGATAATAAAAAGGCTTTTTTAAGAAACCAGTAAATACAACAAGTATTTAAAAATAAATGTTGATAATGCTGACTAAACAGCAATACATAGCTATATTAAATTCAAATAAACAAAATAAAATAATCATTCATAGAAGGTGCACTACAATTTACTTACTAATTATGATCATATGAAATAGAATTACCAAATTTAAAGTTTAACCATATTGTAAGGTGAAAGGTAAATTATGCCTACAATTTACAGTTAATTAACTTCTTTGGTTTAATAGAAAAATTTTATCAGCAAATCTAATAATTTCTAATTCCACATGGAAGCATAAGAAGCAAGGTTCATTTAAGGATTTACAAGTTCTAGCTTTTTTTTAAAAAACCTTCCATTTAACTGTAGGAGTTTTATTAATTTCTTTTAAATTCCAAAAATACTTGGAAAGAGATGTTTTATTTTTATAAGTGCTCTTGATCAAAGATAGGATATTTTGGTAACAGCTAGTTTAAAAAAAAATTAGTACTCCCTATATAAAATTCTTCAACAGTTACATTTTCTATTATAGAAATAGTGCTTAGGTAAACAAGTGAGTTAGTCAGACATTTGTTTTGTAGTGGGCAATCATTACAATTTCTTCAATTACATTTGTTTTATTATCAACATTAGTTATATTGGAATTAATATTATTACTCAGGTTTTATATTGGTTAAAATTTTATTTTTTTTGTATAATTTTTTTCTAGATTATTGGTGCAGCTATAGTTCACTTTTAGTGTATTTCTGTTAAATATTTTACTGAGCTGATTATTTCTGGGGAAATGCTTATCAATTAAATGGAGGAAGTTCTGCACTAATTTAGTACTAATCATTTGGTTAAGTAGCGGATATGTACCAAAAGCTTTTTTGTTCCTATTCTTTGTTCTTTGATCATTATTATCATGTCTATATTTGATTTCCATGTACTTGTAACCAGTCTATTACATTATATATATATATATATATATATATATATATATATATATATATATTATATATATATATATATATTATATAATTAATAGAAGAAATTTTCTCCTTAAAATTTAACTTCTTGAAATTTCATGAAATTAAGTAAGTGGGATGTGGGTGGGTGGGGGATGGGGAAACGCTGTAAAAAAAAAAAAAATTTACCACGATTTTCTAAAAGAAAAATTATCAAAAATAATTTAATTCATTTGTGAATATGTCCTGAAAGTTTCATTAAAATTCAACAATTACAGAGCAATCTCAATTCATGACTATAATTTCTTCTGAAAGTCTATTCTAGTATTGAATTATTTGAGAACCGAATCATTTTTTTCCCATTACAATTAATGTAAAAGAGATTCATTTCCAAGCACCAGATGAATGATTATTAGGTTGGTGCAAAAATAATATCGTTTTTTGACGTTAAAGAATACGTCAAAAAACGATATTATTTTTGCACCAACCTAATATTTACATGTTTACACTATATAGTCAGCCAAATCTTTCTCTTGGATTTCTTTCCTTTTTTCTTTCAGCAAAAACCTGTCCAATGTCAGTTGTTTTTGCCTGCGTTGTAAAATTTTACTAGAATAAGACATGACATTGTCATTGAAAAAAGTTTGCTGCTCTATTTGTTATTTCTCAGGGTGATATTTGCACCTCACTCCATTTAGCACAAATTTCTTTGATTAAAGATCTTCGGACATTCCCTTTTAATTCCTCCGCCTCCTCAGAAATTTACTCAGCCAAAGTGTTTTGTTGTTCATTTTGAACGTGTACAAGCTCTTCAGTGATAAGCTCACTGCAGTTATTTTACAACAGCTCTTCAATATCTTCATTGTAAATATCCAAGCCCAGAGTTTTTCCCATAGAGACAATATCATTAAAAAAATTTTTTTTTTTTTTCTCTCAACTTTTCTTTTTCTTTTACTAGCTTTCTTTGGAGTCATAATGAAGGGCTAATGAAGGGCTAAAAAAAAAAAAAAAAAAAAAAAAAAAAAAAAAAAGGCACAGCACAATAAAATTATAAAAGAAAAGCACAGCAAAACACTTAAATGTATACAACACAGCGGTCAACTAAGAAATGATTCCATTCGAGTTACCTTGTTCAAGGTTGACCTGTATTTGATTTTTGCAAGAATTTACAAAACGATGTACTGGAAAAAACTCAATTTCATGGTTATAATTTATTTCATTGGATTCATAATTACAACCCAACTCATCTGACCTAGAAATTCAAAAAGGCCACTAATATCTAACTATATCTATATATATATATATACATATATGTGTGTGTGTGTGTGTGTGTGTGTGTGTGTGTGTGTGTGTGAGCGTGTATATTATATTAATGTACGTTTCATTAAATAATATAGATAAGTTTTGTCTATTTTAAGTAAATTCCTTTCATATTGTCAAATAAGCTTTTTAGCATTATCATTGAAACACGAAAATCGACAATATGAAAGGAATATATATATATAGTCTTAAGGTGTGCTATATTTATGGGATAAAGTGCTCAATATCAGAGATAGAGCGTGTGTAAATATAAACGTGAACATTGAAGTCATCACTTAGAGGCATCAAGCTGTTTCATGCTAGATGCAATCGTCCGGCATATCTTGGAGAATTTAAATCATCAGTATTTTTTTGTAAAACAGTTAACCCAGTCACCAAAAATCTGCTCTGAATTGCAAAATAAAAAATGCAATTAAACCATTTAATTAGAAAAGCTTTTAAAAATAAGATTTATTAGAGACATTATTCTCTTAAGAAGAAAGTTTTTTTTTTATCAATGAATAATTAATTATTACAAGAATTGTTTTCATTTTTTTAAAAATTTAATTAAGTAATTCATGATATTACAAATCGTTTAAAATTCTGCATTAATTAAAGAAGGTTAGATTATAAGTGAAAACTACATTTATGAATCAAAAATTAAGAAGCTTATTAAAAGTTGTTTTAACCCAATATTTAAAAAAAAACAAACTTTCTAATTTTTTTATGTATACATAATGTGCCCGTTTGAAAGTATGGTGACCGTACACGACATAATCAGAAAATAAGAGCAATAACTATAGTAAATTTAATTTAATGATCCTAAAATTAGATTAGAGAACATTTTACAACATTTTCAAGATTACTGAGTACTTAAAAATTAGATATAAAAAAATATTCACCATCATTTTCTTGAATTACGTTTTAACAGATAAGGTCTCCTTAAGACAATAATGAAAGTGTCAGCACCTCGTCAAGTGATTTACAAGGTGTTGATAAGCACTTAATTGCACTACTGTTTGTTTTAAAAATCCATTTCTCTGTTATATTAAACTTAAAGTAAATAATATTTTTTTTCAAATTAATCAAACCTTAAATCAGCTAATATTTCTCAAATAAAGTTTCAGAAAAATATATTTTATTTTTGGAAGATTTTTAAAAACATTAATTAAAATTAATGAAAAAAATAAAAAAATGGCTGAATTTAAATGTTTTCTGAAAGTGAGCAAAAAGTTGTGGTTTTAATCAATGTAATTTCTATTTGAAATACACCAGAGTATTTTGTATACTGGAAATAGTAAATGTAATTATTTAGCATTCAATTAAAACTAAAAACAACGCTTCAAGAATGATTTTTCATTTTTAAAATTTCATTTTAAACCAAGGTATCAAAACTGAGTTGAGGTACCTAATATATATTTAGAGAGAGGCCTAGAAAAGGTGTTCTAAACAAAGCTCGTCTCCAACATTACCCAGTTGGCTAACCGCGGTCAACGGGTCACTTCTCATGCGGTCAAACATCAGTAAAGAAAAAGGCTCATACCCACCTATAAGAGTAGCAAAGGACTACATGTAGCATGCTGGAACATTAGAACCATGCTGAATGCACCCGACAGTGGTCGACCAGAACATTGCTCCACACATTGTGTATGCCTGTCCTGCCATGGACTTATCAGTCACAAACGTGCTTGCAACTGATGTGAACAGACTCTCTTGATCTGTCATGTCAGTTGCAGGCACGTTTTTGTGACTGATAAGTGTGTGTGTGTGTGTATATATATATATATATATATATATATATATATATTTAAAAACAAGTAAACAAAATAACAATAAAAATAAGCAAAATTAATTAATCCAAATTACCAAATCACACCTGTCAGAGTAGACGAAATATAATAATAATAACAAAAAAAAAAAACAAAAAAAAAACAACGAACCCAAATAAATAAAGTAAATAATAAACAAAGTAGCAAACCATTATGACCAAAATATTAGTTAAACCAAAATATCGGATGAAAAATATCTATAACTGTTATATAACGATAAAAAAAATAAATAAATAAAATAAAACAAAATAAAAAATAAAATAAAAATAAAAAATAAATAAATATATACTACGTTACTTAAAAACCGAAAACCGAAAAGAGAAAATATACAAGTAAAATAAATTGACCTAAATTCATCCAAGTAAATAAATAAACTAACCAATCCCGATAAAGTTACCGTTAGAAAAAACAAATAAAGATAATCAACCCAAATAAGCATGAATTAAAAAACTGTTTCTGCCAAAATAATAGAATAAACTACAACAATCAACCTAAAAACTGAACAAATAGCTTTAATTAAATTCTCAAATCAAAACAAAACTATCAAATAAGTGATATAAACAAATCTTTACTACGTTAATAAAAAAACACCGATTAAAAAATAAGTAAATAAATAAATAAAATAAGAAACAAAAAATAAAAACAAGCAAAATAATTTAACCCAAATAAATAAATAAATAAACGACTTCCAGTAAAATAACCGCCATAATAGAATACCCACAATGCACCACTGACCCGTATATGTATAAATAGCCAAGAAAAATAACAGCATACGTGGCCTGACGATTGCATATAGCATGAAACAGACTGTCGCCTCTAAGTGTTGACTTCTATGTTCACTTTTATATTTACACACACTATCTCTGATATTGAGCACTTTATTCCATAAATATAGCACACCTTAAGACTATATTTCTATATATATATATATATATATATATATATGAAGAAAATATACGGGAAAAAACAAACAAAAATCCTTACAAGCAATAATGCTGTTTTAATGTTAATATGTCGACGTCGGACGTTTCGGTCAATAAACCATCTTCAGGACATATTCAATATAAAATATAAAATATAAATAACATTATCAAACTTAACATGACAAAAACGATGGACACAAGAACAAGACAAATCCAAACAGATAACTAAAAGTTTATGCGATCAGCGTTTAGTTTTAAACATGGTCATGAAGATGATTTCAGAATATGAAATAAGCCTGATGGAGACGATTCTCACATATAAATAGTTAGATAAGAAATCCTTTCTGTTCATATAGGAATGCGCGGAGATTAATAGATTCCTGTATTTTCGGATAAGCTTGAAGTATTCCATGTTATAAAATGAATTCAGGTTTGTATTTCCAGTAGACAGTATGTAAGCAAATATATGGATATAGAATCCGACAGTATGAAGAAAATATACGGGAAAAAACAAACAAAAACAACATATTACATCTGATGCTTTCATCTACCAAGTCTCATGCAAAAACTGTGACTTAAAATGTCGGCACGACAAGCGTACATATACATTTTAGATCAAATAGAATTTATTTCCCTGACTACATCAAACTCTACTTGGATTTAATAGCACCAGCAAACAACAGATTACATCCGATGCTTGCATCTACCAAATCTCATACACAAACTGTGACTTAAAATATGTGGGCTCGACAAGCGTACATATAAATTTTAGATCAAATAGAATTTCTTTCATTTTTCTTTCATAATATTCAAATTTAGGAATACGTTTTCACAACGTCGCAAACGTGGTGACAACGTGACCATGTTTAAAACTAAACGCTGATCGCATAAACTTTTAGTTATCTGTTTGGATTTGTCTTGTTCTTGTGTCCATCGTTTTTGTCATGTTAAGTTTGATAATGTTATTTATATTTTATATTTTATATTGAATATGTCCTGAAGATGGTTTATTGACCGAAACGTCCGACGTCGACATATTAACATTAAAACAGCATTATTGCTTGTAAGGATTTTTGTTTGTTTTTTCCCGTATATTTTCTTCCTACTGTCGGATTCTATATCCATATATTTGCTTACATATATATATGTGTGTGTGTGTGTGTGTGTGTGTCAAGATGAGTGCTGATGTACATTTACTTCCCTTCTAATAATGTCTGCACTCTGGGAGCATTGAGAAGACCAAAAAAATTAATGGAGTAAGTTTTATATTATTCCACTAGGCTGTGCTGCTGTCACATGTTTCCTACATGTGACTTGCTTTTTTTTTTTTTTTTATACAATGCCTTTCTGATTTATAGGTCATGTAAGAGTTAAAACAATGCAATGCACCGATTCGGTATAGCTTGTATAAATTTTGTTTTTCTTATAAAGTCAAGGGGTTTTGCGACATTTCATACGTCATTTCTCCACTTTCTGACACCTTTTTTTTTTTTTTCTTTTATTTGCTATCTTCTGTTTTGTGAATTTCTTCAAATATATTTTTATCATTGTTATTTTTAATTCTTTTATCTATATACATATAAATATAAATACTTCTGTGGACAGTGACTAAAGTCCTTGTGATGTTATTTTTTTTTTCTTAATAATATCTCTTGTATATAAGCTATAATTATGTGACACAATGCATACAAAGGCAATTCAAAATTTAAATAAATTATTAATGATTCAGTTTTCCTACTTTCGAGCTATTAACCCAAATTCTTACTTAATTGTATCTATTGGATTGTTTGTTTTCACTGATTTGAAGAGTTGAAGTCTTGGTTAAAGTTCACAAACAAATTTAGGACATTTTGAATAGATGTACTTCCATTTTTATTTCAAACAAACAAAAAAAAATAATTAAAACTAATCTAAACTACAAGGACTTTATCAAAAACATTTGTAAGGAATTTTGCTGAAAAGTATTCAGCTCACTTCATAAAATCTCACTAAATATCTTTTTTTTTTTTTTTTTTTTTTTTTTACTTACTTGACCTGAGAACCTTTCAGCACCCAATCATATTTTTCAGTAGGCATCTATCAATATCTATGGAGACTATGAAGTGTACGACAACAATGGCTAGCTAATACTTGTTGCAGATGCTGGCTCAGAGCCAACTTGTGGTTTACACTACAGTTTGACTGAGTGGACCTTTTGAAAAGAGTGCATAATCTAATTTGATCAATAGAGGAACAAACCCAGTACACTCAAACTCTTTGGGGCATTGATTTGTGTTTTCACACTAGCACAAGAATCAATGACTTCCAAACTGTTTCATCAATCCAATTTCCCTCATAGGCCTTCAGTCGATGCAAGCTATATTAGGAAGAAGTCATCTCAAATCACCTATGGTGAGTGGCAAACCTGGGTATCAGTCAGAACGAATTCATATATCTCATGGCTTAAATACGCAACATATTTCAATACACATTTTTTTTGTTTTGGGTGCTACCTGAATTTTACCAAAAACAAAGTAATTTCCATGCCTGAAGATGACTGAATGTACTGTTGAAAGTATTTGCATATTTAAAGAAGACTTAATGGATTTTATAATTTAAAAAACAAGGATCATAACGTTCAACGAGTGATTGGTAGGTTAATGCATCTTTAAAATTTTGTTGGCAAAGGGATTTCGCCATTTTATATCATTAAGTTTACTAATTTACTTTTTGTATGAATGATTCATTGTGATATAAATTGAACTGCACCACATATTTATATATATATATATATATATATATATATATACACATACATACACACACACACATACATACATCCATACATACATACATACATACATACATACAGTGGGCTATGATAAGTTTTTAGCTACCCTTGATTACAGTAATTTTGGTTTGTGTAATTACGTCACTTTTTTTTTTTTCAGACAATACTGTATTAGTATCAAGTTACTCATATCTATGAATGATAGCTGACTTATATTTTGCAATGAAAGGTCATGGAAGTAAGGATATTGGTCAATTTCAGGATGACCAAGCATTGTGTCTGAACGAACAAAAAGGGCGCTAAAGAGAGAAGTCATTAGAAACTGTTGTCAGAGTGTCAAAGATGTTGACAAAAGCATGGAAATGTCGTCATATGCAGTGAGAAAGTCTCTGAAAGAGGTAGGCTATCTAAGAAGAGTTGCAAGAAAGAAGCCCTTGATTTCAGAGGTTAACAGGAACAAGTGTAGGGACTGGGCGAGTGAATTCGAGAGCAAAGTTTATGAATTTTGGCAACCTGTAATTCGTTTTGTTTTGTTTTACGGCATATCAACCTCAATGGGTTATTTAATGCCATCAAGATTTTTATTGGTGGTAATAATTTTTTCTTCAAAAATTCATTGCTGATACTAAAATCTATTTTTACACTTTCATAGTGTTTTGACCCCAGTTTAGGGGTTAACTATTATAGCTGTTAACTATATCACCAGAAATTAAGCATTGGTTCCATGCTGCTCAAAATCTGCTGATCAGAGGTCTTGCTATTGGATGTAGTTTATTGTCATACCCAGGACACTTGTAATTTGGTCAGATGAAAGTAAATTCTGCCAATATTCAAATTCAAGACAGGTTTACGTTTGGAGAAATCAGAATGAGACATGGAACACTGAATATTTGCAGGTGACCATGGAGGGATTGGAGTAATGGTGTGGGGCACTATCTGGTTTGGAGGGAAATCTGAGCTGATTCTTGTTGACGAGCGGTTGAATGGTCCAAAATACTGTCAAATATTAGAGAAAGGACTACTCCCACTATTTGAAACCAATCAGATTGACAAGAATGTCTACCTTTTTTAAGAAGATCGAGTGCCATAGCAATACGAGGAACGTAGCAAAGGCCTGGAAGTAATCGCAAGGAATCAAGTCACTGCCATGAGTAGCCCAAAGTCCTGACATGAATCCAATAGAGCATGTTTGGGAGTACCTTGACTGAAAGGTACGAGTGTGTGCAACCAAAATCATGTCAGTGGCAACCCTTAAAGAAACACTGCTAAAGGAGTGGCAAAATATAGCTCAGACGATTGTTGACAACTTGGTCAAATCCATGAAAAATTGAATACAAGCATTGAAACTAGCAAATGGAGGACCTAGTCCATAGTAGTTCCAAATATTATTTATTTGAGTTGGGATTACATAATTTTGAAATTGGATGTAGTTGATTTCTCAAGGCTAAAACATTTAAACCAGTGTGTGTGTACACACATATATATACATATATATATATATATATATATATATATATATGTATGTGTGTGTGTGTGTGTGTACATTGAAGTCAACGCTGTTTCATGCTAAATGTAATAATCAGGCCACATGCGTTTTGTTTTTCCTTGACTATTTATATATACGAGTTAGTGGTGCATTGCGTGTAGTCTATTCTAACACTTATTTTGGTAGGAATGGGTTGTTAATTTGTTTATTATTTACTGTATTTATTTATTTATTTGGATTAATTTATTTTACGTGTTTTTGTGTATTTATTTTTATTTTTATTTATTCTTTTCAGTTTTCAAATTTTAAGTAACATAGTAAAAATTTGTTTTTGCGTTTGCATTTTGAGATAAGTTCTGATGTTTTGATCTGGGAAGGTAATCGTAGCTATTTTTTCCTCCAGGCAGTATTTGCAATTTTTGGATTGAGTATTGTAGGCTGACGATTTTTTCCTTATTTTCCATGATATTTTTGGTGTGATTTGTTTTTTGCTTTTAATTTCCCAGACATACTTGAAGAGAGCTGTGGTGTTCATATATTTACTATTGTAAAAAGATGTTTTGTATGCATAGTTTCTTTGTTTCCAGAGTCCACCAGTTATCCTATGTATATTTTTTTGTTATCTGATGATTTTACTGTGGCTTGGTATATTACATTGTTCTGCAAGTAATTGCTGTTTAAGGGACATTCGTCCATTATTCTGTATTTATATGTGATTTTAATTTGTCCGGGTAGTTTGTTGATAGATTTCATGTTGTGCTTTTTTATTATTTATGACATGTTCTTGGTGCAACTGTAGCTGATTTGTACTGTGTTGTGTGTGTGTGTGTATATATATATATATATATATATATATATATGTGTGTGTGTGTGTGTGTGTGTTGCGGGTCTAGCAGAAGGAGTTGTATTAGTTCTAAAAGTGACCACTTGGCAGCAGTGACAGGCCTTTCAATTGTAAATAAAGACAGGTGTACTGTATAGAAAGTACAATACATTAGTGCATACATGAGAAAGTACCAGTGAGAAATCTATTATCTTTGTTATTTTGATTATTATATCTAAATTAATATATATTTATTCATGCCACATATACATGTTTACAGAAATTACATAATGGTCATAACTACTGGCAGTTAGATAGTCATTTTATAACTCAAAAATAATCCCTTCCCATCTACTGACAATCGGCTTTAACAGACCACCCCAACCTCCTGATAGACCATTGATGAGAGGTTTGTCTCTCTCTCTCTATATATATATATATATATATATATATATATATGAGAGAGAGAGAGACATACACATGTTCTATATGTATATGCGTGTACATATATATAAATATGTATAAACATACAAGAAAATAAATTTAAAAGTTTAAAAAATACAGCATCTTAGCCTCTCCTTTGTGAACATCTGTATTCAAATCAATGTAAACATCGCTTTAGACCAATGAAACGTGCATCACATAGAAAATTTTTTTACACTTTGTCATTAAGTTTACAAAAATTTTCCTAATATTTTTTGTGGGTTTGATTTGTGTGGGGGTTTGTCTGTTATTTTTTTTTTTTTGGGTGAACATTACAAGAAGCCACTGTAAAAATCATCAGATAACAATGAAAAAATATACATAAGAGTAAGCGAAGGCCCTGAAAACAGAAACTACACACACAAAATATCCTTTACAAGTAATAAAAACGCTAACAGCACAACCCTTTCTAAACATATATCAAACACTCAAATTTTTTCTGAACAAGAACCCTCAA
The DNA here is from genome assembly GCA_963932145.1 of Acanthosepion lycidas. Classification (NCBI taxonomy): domain Eukaryota; kingdom Metazoa; phylum Mollusca; class Cephalopoda; order Sepiida; family Sepiidae; genus Acanthosepion; species Acanthosepion lycidas. Next base: position 39,128,649 of record OZ010583.1, on the reverse strand, counting down.
AAGATATGACATGCAGAGCATTACATAATTGACTGATTTGTTTGTTATGGCTTATCAACCCTTTGCAGGTTACTTAATGTTGGAAAATAAGTTTTTTAAATTGTAATTATTTTTGGGAGATAATAATAATGATTTACTGATACAAGTCTTAATTAACCCATAGCTGGGGAGGAGAAGAGGTGGATTTATACCTTTCCCCAACAGTCTTTGCATGTAACTGAATATAATGAACACAACTGGAATAAGAACTCAGCTCTCCGATTTCCAATTTTGAGCATTTACCAAATACACCACCTGCACATCCAAGCGGTCACCTAATTACTGAACAGGCTCAATGTGATTGTACGTAAAGTGGTATTTCAATGTAATATGGTTGTAAGCCTGAACATTACATAAACTATACAAGAGCTTAGAAATTGAAAATACCTTTGATACTTTGCATCTCACATTATTAATCATTTCATATTTATTGATATTGAGGGTACGATGGATAAATTGTTATCTAAATTACGAAAAAATGAAAATAACACTGACATCTCACTTAACAGATATATTTACCAAAATTACACAAAAATATCTAAATAAGAGTAAATTTATTCAATAAAATCACCACTGGCTTCAATCATGGCTTCCAGATGACTTCAGAATCTCCTGCAACTCTTCTGGGTGGTCTCTTTGTTTAAGTTGGTGAATGCTGCCATAATTCTTGACTTCAGTTCATCTTTGGTGTTACAAGGAGTTTTGTTGGTCTCTCACTCAACTGTGTCCCACACAGAATAATCAAGTGGATTGCAGTCTGAGGAGTTAGGTGGCCATATGTAAGAGGTGATGTGGTCACAGAAATTGTCTGACAGCCATTACTGGATTCTCCTGCTTGTGTGGCATGGTGCAGACATAGGGTAGCACTAACTCCTCAAGGCACTTGATGGAGGCTTCTGTGTGGAATTTGAGGCCCTCACCAACAAATTCAGGATTTCTTATCAGAATGATCAAAGTGAGTTTTACAAGCTGTCATACCTTTGTAATCCCCATTAGACTCATCCAACTCTTTCTGAATCCTATGCACTGTCTTCAGATTGACACACAAACACTCTGAAATGTTTGTATTGGAGCTTCCAACATAAATGCCAAGCAGTACAGCATGCCGTTTCCAAATTTCTGGTGGAGTGGATTATGTCACGTTGTTCATTTTTTCTCAGATGGTGCCCAACTGACCCTACTATAATAAAAAAAAAAAACAACGAGCATGTGTGAAATTAAAAATATAAAATGGCAACAATTTACCCATCACACCCTGTTTATAGAATATTTATTGGAATCTAAAGGTTTTACTTGTGGAGTGATGGCAACATCTGCTCAACTAGAATGAAGGCTTGTTTGTTCTGTGCAGATGTGAACAAAAGGCAGACATTTCTATGAGATGTCCTGAATTTCAAAGTCTCAATAGCTATATTGTGAGCTTGAATCTTTAAAATGGATTATAACATTGATTTGACAGAAACAGAGAAAAGTTTATTAATTTCAGAACTTGCAAAAAGTAAAACAAAGCTGGAAATTTCAAAAGTGATTGGCAGATATCACCAAACTGTAAAGAAGTTTTTTGAAGAGTTTGAACAACTCTGATGCAGGTCTGATAAATCGATAACGTTATCATTCCCAGCTGTGTATGGTATCTAGAGAGAAGTCATAAAATCTTCGCCCATTTCAAACGATAAAACTTTTAAGTATTGTGGCAACAAAGAAGTGTGAAAAAAAAAAAAAAAAAAAAAACCCCACAAAATGTCAGATCCCAAACCAAATAGTAAAACATGTGAGACCCAATCACTAGGCCTGCCTTTACACAACATCTGTAAGGAATATCAAATGAAATCAATTACAAAACACAAGGTTGATTTTTCAACAGTTCTTTTCACTGATGAATGATGTGCTATCTTTGAGCAGACTAAAGAGATGGAGCAAAGGGTGGGTGATCTCATAGGTTGAGACAGAAACAAGGTGTAGGTGGTGTGACATTTTAGGGTGGGATTATAGGTGACACATGACATGTGGCTAAGTGGTTATAATGTTCACTTTCCAACAATGAGATCCAGGTTTGAATCTCATCAGGGTCGATTTATCAGGAAGGTTGATGTTATCGAACAGGGGAGGTGATCTCAGTGTGCAACACCTTGAGAAAGTACCTGAAAACCATATCAAGCCTTGTGAGTGAAACTGGGTAGATAGAACTATTTGGGGGATATTAATGGTTGCGCTAGCACAAAGTCACAAGTCATTGTGACCGAGGGTTTGAGTGTATCGGCCATGTCCAGACTGTTGATCACACTCGATAATGCAGACTCTCCTAGAAATTGGGAGAGTGTCCAGGTCCACTTAGCATAGTTGTAGTATATAAACCACAAGAAGGCTCTGTGGGTGTTGAATTATATGAATTATTGAATATGTTTGAGCAGGAGTCTGCAACAGGGATTGGCTAGCCTTCCGAGTAGATTGGCATACTTAGATATGAGCAGCCAGCTATCATAGGTGATGAAGTGGTATTTGTATAGTGTTCCAGATGGTGTAAAGATGACAACCCAGTTATACATTGATGTTTTTGAAGGTAAGCATGAAGCCATGGTTCAAGAAGAAGCTAAAGACTCACAGAAAGATAATTCTGATGCATGATAAAACTGCATCATATTCAAAGAAAGTGAGTGAAAATATCTGAATAAAATGAATTTCAAAGACACTTGCTGGATGAAGTAGCAAGCTTGTTCACCTGACCATGACAGGATTGAAAACTTGTGGAGCACTCTGAAGAAGAAGGTTTAACTCAAGGAATATCAACTTACCAGCAAAGATTAACTTTGGAATGTGATCGTTAAGACTGCAGTCCATTTCATATGAAGTAGTACAACTAACAAAATCAATGGATCAATGACTTTTAAAACTAGTTTCCAAAGATGGAGCACATATTTCATATAAATGTTGTCTTTATAATTCTATCATTGTTATAATGACACTGTCTTCATAATCTTGTTAAAAATATGTGTCTTTGAAAAAAATTATGCATATTCTGTAATTGTGATCTTTAATCACAAGTTTCAGTAAGCTGGCTAATAAAGTAAGGACAGAGAAGGCGATTATCTCCCTTTGGTAGAGATAAGTCACATGACAGTCATTTAGTGATGTCACTTCATACAGTGCTGAAAGTGGCCAGTCATTCAGTCAGTTTACAATAGCCAAATGGAGAGACTGCTTTGTTTAGCCTGGGTCCTCGATGGACTTGGCAGGGGCTAAATCTGCCTCCACCAAAAACTTACAAATCCATGGTGCTCTTTCCCAGATATAGAAAGAAAATCTGGCTCACAGTCCTCAATTTGGGAAAACCCAAGATTTTCTGTTTCCCCTTCATGGAATATGTCCTCGCTTGAGACATAATAGATAAATCTGGTCTGTCTGAATCTGGAATTCTAAACATGGCTTCTCCAAAAACACAGATGAATCTCCGTATTATATGTAAAACCCTTTCTTTTTGTTTCTCCTTATACTATTTATACTGTTCTTGTTGTGTACATATACAATATATTGTTCTTGATATGGGACACATGTATATACAATTTTGTGTATGTCATAGCATTATAAAACTCTCTGAGAACAAAGCATATTTGTCATTCCTTTTCTATTCAGCTATTCCGTCCGTGAAATACGGTGTTGTTATATTACGGATATAATAATACCCATAATGGGGAAATATAATTGGAAGAATAAAACTTTCTCACATTATACTGGTAACCACAATGCGATATTATTTACCCAACATGTGATATTATTATTGCTCATTGACTGTTTGTTTGTTTGGGTTTTATGGCATATCAACCACTGTGGGTTATTTAATGCCAAATCCAGTTTATATGAATTTTAAATGCCTATTTTGTATGGAATAAAAAATGTATAGCTGGCAACATTATTCCTTTACAAAAAAACGTATAGCTGGCAACATTACTTTTTTTACAAAAAAACGTAGAGCTGGCAACATTACTTTTTTTTACAAAAATACGTAGAGCTGGCAACATTACTTTTTTTTACAAAAATACGTAAAGCTGGCAACATTACTTTTTTACAAAAAAACTTAGAGCTGGCAACATTATTGTTTCAAAAACAGAGCTGGCAACATTATTTTTCTGAAAACATTATCTGAGACCTTGCTGTTGGATGCAGATTATCACCGTACCCAGGACGCGGATGTAGTTTACCGTCATACCCAGGACGTCACATTAACTGTTGAACATTATATATTATTTACTTTTATTAATATGAAACAGAGATTCTGGTAAAATTCATAAAACTGTTGGCACTGAAAGAAGTGATATGTCATTTCCTATAATTTATCCATGAAATGTAGAGTATCCTTCACACTAAATAAAAAGGGGTAAATAATGCAAGATGCGGTGCATGTATTTTTTAGATTAAACAAAGTTCTAGAGAAAAGTTCCAGTGAAAACAATTATATAAAAAAAAAAAATGAACATAAAAAAATGAACCTTACCAAGCAGGAAATCTACAAGTATATGCAAGGTAGTGTAGTAGTTATTGGCACTGCAAATGGGGCCAGAAAAGCCAGTTCACATCCTGGGTGAGTGCATTTATGCTCACTTTGCACTAAGGTCTTTGGGAAAGGCATGAATCCATATGAACCCTGTCTCATTGTCAGATCACGTTACTTAGCATGCTATCAGAGTTAACAGAGAAGAGAGTGGGTGGATGAGTGAGCATTTGGATAAACCATTGTTGCATAATTACCTTACAACTCAGTAGCAAAAGTGTTTAAATGTTACACCCATTATCAACCTCGACAGAAAGTAACCCACAAAATGAAATGAAGATATATTTTTTTTTAAATGTTAATTTTATTGGAATTCTAACACTCCCCACTACTACAAAATAAATAAATAAATAAGAAAAATAAAAAAAAAAGTCATAATGGTTACTCCCGTTGCATATTTTTATGGAAGAAATTATAGTTTGTTCTTAAATCAAGCACTGTGTCAAGTCTGAAGGCTTCTAGTGTCATAAAGTCTTCATTTAAATTACTTAATTATAATCACATTCATCTCTTGTTCACAGGAGGTGTAAGTCGGTTAAACTTTTTTTTTAGTTTTTCACAAGAGAAAAGAAAAACCTTTAGCAAATATGGACTTTCAGGCTCAAAAAAAAAACAAAACAAAAAAAACAAAAAAACAAATGGAGTGACAAAAGGACAGTTTTTCCCATGAGACCATTTTTATTTTAACTATTCCTCAGCAATGCTTGTTTTAAAAAGTGATGATTTGAATTGGAATAAAACCTAAACACATGAGTGAATTTATACATTTTCTTTGTTCTTGAGAATTTACAACAAAAATATTAAGCCTGAGTTATTTGTTAGAATTTATTTATAAGAATAATTTTATATTTACAACATTCTAAAAACTAATACAACTAATGGAATACAATATTTATCATTTACCAATTTATAAAATAATATGAAAACAATTTTTTTATCTTAAATTTATAAACATTTACTAAATTATTAAAATATGTGAACCAACTATGAGAAAATCTTTATTTACCATTTTACAAAGTTTAAATTGATTGGCAATTAGCCACTGTTTTGCTAACTATTCCAATAGATAATATAATAAGTGACGTAAATAAACAATCTAATAGTGTTTATTTTTTGTTGTACTGTTTATTAACTCACAAATGTCTACCATCCCATTTTTGGGACAGTGGTTATTAGTGAGTTATAGGTGGAAACATATGATTAACACCAGATTTTTTTTTTTTTTTAATTATTATAAACAAACCTATTATAACTGAATTTCTATTTTTATAATTAATATCAGATTTTATGGTGGAATTTAATCCTAATTTTTCCATCAGCAATGAAGCATTCAATAATACCATAAACAGGTGTACACAAATTTAAATGATCAGTCGATCAAAATCATCAAATACTAGTGAAAAAATTAGTATTATTTTTCAATGAAACTATGAATTAGAAAAGTCCATCTCAGTAGATTTGATGGAGTACAGGTGTGTAAAATAGTTGGAATTTATCTACAGTCAAAATTGATTGTTTCATTTTTTTTATGGCTTATAAAACCATTACAGGCTATTTAAAATCCGAAAGGATTTTAACATTGTAAGAATTGGGGTGGGGGGCATAATGATTTAGTGATACAAGTCTTACTAATTAACCCATAGCTGGGAGAAATTAAGTGGATTCATTAATTTTCCCAAGGGTATTTTCACATAAGTGAATATCACAAACCCAGCTAGAATTGGGACTGTCTCCAATTAACAATTTTGAACCATTTTTCATTACACCACCTGCACATCCAAGCTTACAGCACCTGGTATTCACAAGCAGTCACCCATCTAGTTACTTTGCTTAACTTTGGTGATTGTATGGTAATTGGTGTTTCAATGTTTTATGGCTGTAAGCATACTGTCAAAATGAATGGAGATAGTGGATAAGAAAGGTGTTAGGTTATATCTTTATAATAGACTAATATTTCTTAGCGGTTGCAATGGCAAAAGTACAAAAAACGGAGCAAAAAAGAGAATTATAAAAGGTTTCTGAGATCCAAATTAAGACAAATTTGGAAGAGATGTGGGTTTTCTTGAATAAATGTGCAGTGGATTTAGTTTGGAAGCGTAGAAAAAGCAAGAAAAATTTCAGCAGTAAAGTAAAAGGAAAAATTATCTTCTTTACTCCTATCTCACGCCAAATCATATAACAAAGCTATAAAAACAAAAGTGGGGCGTATGTTTTGCAAGCTAATTAAAAAAAAAAAAAACACTTCTTGATTACTAGTAAGCTCCATAAAACATTTAGTAGAAACACAATAAAACTGAGTTATTGCTGTACGGACAACTTAATTTGAAAAAACAAAACAAAAAAAAAAAAAAAAAAACAAATAAAAAAAAACAAAACAAAACAAAAACACCCCCCCCCAAAAAAAAATAACACATCAATGCACTGTCTACATGTGATTACAAATTCACTGTCTCCCATAACTGCAGAAATAGAAAAAGCTGCCCTCAGGGTGGGGGACAAATTTTTAACTAATATAGTTTAGGAGGCAACTGTGAAAACTAGAGGTGAACCCAACCTGCCCCACATTAGTGCTACTGAATGTCCAGGGAAACAAATATACTGTTGCCATAAAACTTGTTTTACGAGACTGCAATACACCAACAGTAGAAACGTTTCCTGCCTTTGTACGAAATGAAAGATAAGGGTGGAGAAACACCCGAGATAAAATGGAGAATATTCCTTTACATGAAAAAGGTATTTCTATTCAAGTGTTCAAACATTATTATAGTGGGTACCCTGTATTTGAAATAGATGACACATTTTTCATTTATTACTAGCCTTCGAGCAGACTTTAGGTTAGTTCCTGTGAAGGACTTTAGGACCTTGGGCCTTTTACCTTCAGCCTCATATGTATGTAAAATTTATAAGAATTTAGAAATAATAAAATCATTTTATCTTTATTCGACACCTTAATTCAGCATACACAAGTGATCTCCATAGCTTGCTTACATTTATTTTGCACGCAATTTTCTTTTCTTTTAAAATCACCTTTTCTTTATGATCCCTTCACACAAAAACTCTCAAAAGACATTAGGGAACTCAAACTATGTAATATTTCGAATATGCTACAGTATACATGCTAGAAAAGAAAAGAAACAAAACATACGGGCAACGTACCATGCACCGCTTAAGCTATAATTATGGTTTAATTAGATGATATCAATTGCAAATATGAAGAAAAGTGAAATTAAAGTCAAACCTTTAATAAAGAATTGTTTTTTAAACCTTTCACTCTGTTCGATATTTAAATTTAACTTTAAATGAGTTATTTATTGAATTTTTTATTGCATGTAACTACGGTACCTTCAAGTTATTTATGATTTAGTGAGATCAAAAAACAGATGGACCAACGAACACACTTACAGTACACTTTATTATTATTATAGAAACAGTGTGTATTACCTCTATTGGTTTGTACATTTGAGAAATCTTAGCAAAGAAAAATGTATTCCCTGGCATGAATTGAACTTGTGTCCCTGCTTTTTAAGGGAAGCAACCATTTGATCCAGTGTAATTTAATCCTTAGCCATGAAGAACAATTCAGTGCATATATATATATATATATATATACACACACACACACAAAAATAGAATATATAATATAAAAAAGTGATACTTAAATTTTGTTGTTCTCATGACTTAAATGTACATGCACCGTTTATTTGTCAGTGGTCATACAATTGACAAGCAGTTTAAAAGGACAGGAAACTCAATGGAGTTGTAGAAAACAGCAAGTAACACTTTTTTATATATTGTATTTTGTATATTTCACTCTCTCTCTCTCTCTCTATATATATATATATATATATATATATTCTATAGTTTACTATATTCTGTAGTTTAGTGCTAGCAGCAAGCAGAAATATTTCTCCTCCCGATGATGGCCATTTCGGCCGAAACTAGTCGAGGAATCTAAATGGAATAATAATAAAAAACGAAAGAATATTAATCTACAACCCAGTGTGTCTGAGGATTTTAATTTTTATCGTTCAAAATATATATATGAGAGAGAGAGGTACCTGTAAAGATTCACCAAAAAAATTATTAGGTTGGTGCAAAAATAATGTCGTTTTTCTTTTGAAGTTGAACGTCAAAAAACGACATTATTTTTGCACCAACCTAACAGCTTACCATGGTGAAAAAAAGTCCCAAACATAATAAAAACAAGTTTGTATTTTTTTTGTGGGGGAGGTTAATTTATTGTTTTTATTTTTTATCTTTTTTAGAATTTTCAAAAATGTTGGCTAAAAACCTTGTTCCTTTTTTTTTTGCTAATGTGAGGACCAAAGATTAGTATAGGAAATTCTTGTAAAGGACTTATTCACAAATAATTTATTTCTCGAAAGTTTTTTTGTTTTAAGAAAATCTTGTAAAAATATTTACATCTGTTAACTCTCCACTTACTGAATTTTATGAAATTTCAAGAAATTAAATTTTGTTCCTCTTAAATGTTTATATTAGTTAAAAGCAGAACTCAAGAACTAATAGCAAAATTTAAATCATCAACTTCTTTTTGTAAAACAGGACACCCAATGACAGAAAATCTGTTTTGAATCATAAAATAAAAAATGCAGTTAAATTCAGACATTTAATTAGCAAAGCTTTTAATTGCTTTTATGAATAAGATATATTATGAACACTATCATATTAAGAACATTTTTTTTTTCAATGAATAATGAATTGTTTCTATTTTTTAAAAAAAAATTAATTAAAATAATTTATAAAATTTTAAATCTCTTAAATTTCTGTATTATTTTGTCCCTTTTAAGTGATATTGTTATTAACAGATCGCGTGACATCTATCAAAGAAATTTCAATTTTTATTATTGCATTATTCCAAAATTTTAACACCCCAGCAGATAGATATTAATGTCAACAACTGAGTACAAATAGTTAATTAAAAAAAAATTAGTAATTAATGTATAATATTATCCATAACTACATCTACAAGAATGTCGTTTTTAATAAAAGTTTAAAAATAACCATAAATACGTAAAAAAATGCGTATATTGTTAAAAATTTGTTTTTCCACAATATAGCTATTTGTGCTAATGCTTATTACCTAAACCATAATACTAAATAAATTTCTTTTAAACATCAAAGTATATTTAATCACATCTCCCTAATAGCTGTCACAATCTGTAAGTAAAAACTATATTTACTAATCATAAACGGAAATGCATAATACAATTTATCGCCCACCAATATTTTTAAAAGAATTTTGAATTTTTTTTGTATGTGAACATGCCAATTTTTGTAGATCCGGTTGTTCATACATGACATTAAGATTAAGTCACGTATTATAATGATATTATATAGAATTGTAATTATAGGTGCCTGTCTTATTTCTGGCATGTTATTTTATTCATATTAACTTTATATTATCTTATTTTAAGAAATTTTTATACTTATTTTAAATGAAGATGTTTTCTGAAAAAATAATAATATTACTTATGTTTTCAGAAAGCATCTTCAAAACACAAAAGTACCTAAAATAAATAAAATATTAGATTTCTTAAAACATTGTTAATCTTTACAAATTGCTGTGTAGTTAAAAAAAAAAAAAAAATTCACTACTCCTTTATGTGCTGTGTCCCTTCAAGACCTGGGCAATCATGGCTCTCCACAACTTCCTGTCATTTATCCTAAACACGGTTCCGCCATCCATTTACTCAAACTATGTCATGTACAGATTTTCTGTCTCTTTTGCTTTCAAGCTGTCCTGTGAGTATCAGAATTTCCAAGCCCTCTTTCCTCATTATGTACCCTAGAAACCTCAACTGACTCTTCCTGGTGTTAAGTCTAAATTTCCTTTTTGTTTCCATTTTCTCTAAAACTTTGTTGCTACTCATATGTTCAGTCCATGCTATTCTCAGCATCCTTCTGTAGAACCACATATCTGTTGCCTCAAGTCTTTTCTTCATCTTTGAGGAGATTGTCCAGCACTCACTGCCATACAGGAGGACATATCACATAACAGGTCCGTACTCTTTTTTTTTTTTTCTAGTTTTTCTATTTCTTAATCAAATGTGAGAATGCTGAATAAAAAAACCCCCCAAAAAACAGATGTGTAAATATACACAGAACAATCCTTGTAAACTGTTATATACTGTACCTATGAACACTAACAGGTATGTCCTAAACCTCATAAATACATTGGACACTATTGTAAGGTGGGGGGGGTAATATGCCATCTAAGTAGTCCACTACTAGCAGTGGTTTACCTACTTCATGCCACTGGCAAGTATCGTATTTTGTTGATGTTATAAAGATTACAATTTCATTTCCAACATCCGTTTTGGTTATTCCTCATTCAGTAACCATTTCTAGGTTACAACAAAAACTAATGTAGCAACATTTGAAAGTACTCGGAAAAATTAATAATGAAAGAAAATAAATATGAACTTTGGCAAATTTACCGAAAACATAAGACAACTAATTCGGAAATTTGAAAAACTTAATAAAGAAAATGATAGACAGAACCAGAGATTTAACCAAACATGTCTGAAAGGATTATTCTGCCGAAATACACCTTACACACTCGTACCAAATGTCTATACATCTAAACAAATCATAGAAATTTTAAATAAAATTAGCTACTGAAAAAAGTTGTTTCCTGCTAATACAGATGTTTTGTCTTTCATGCCAGAATAACTTACAAGACAATGAAGTTGTGATATTACATAAAGTTATTTTGCTTATATCTTCATTTATTTTCCTTTGTCTATATATATATATATTTTTTTTTTTTCTTACAGTAAGGTTCATTCTGTACAAAGGCCCAAGAGCCACTTGAGGTACAGGGTTATGTTTATAGAGATAGTATATACAGATAGGAGAAGGTAAAGGTTAACTCTAGACTTGAACAAGTTAAGATTGTAGTGATCAGGGAAACATCCTTGTGGGAGTCGGTTCCAGAGAGCAGCAGTTCACAGGAAGAAGATGTTCAAGTGGAACTTATTTTTCCCTGATGGAACGTGGAGTAAATGTGGATGATTTGCTACAATGTAAGTGGCATGCCAAGAAGATGAAGCCTAACGCAACCAAGGAATGTAGTTTGTCTGAGCACTTTCTGTGAAAGTAGTGTCAGAGCAATGAGAAGCTTGCCACATCCCGCTTGTGAGAGAGAGAGGTCGGAGGTTGTGCAAAATAATTTGTCATCAACAAGAACTCTTTTGGAATGAACAACTCCAGCTCACTGCCCATGACAATAGTACTCCATTCTTAGACTGATCTGGCTCTTGTAAAGATAGAAGATAGCATGTGGAATCAGGTATACTTACTGGAGTGGTACAGGGAGCTGAACATTTTACCTGCATCTTTAGTGATGACTTGTATGTACGAGTTCCACTTGAGGCCAGGTGTGAGTTTAAGACCCAGTAATTTTTCAAGGCATGGTACCTGTCTGAGGGGACATCTGTTCATTGTGACTGTTTTTTTTCTTATTCCCCCCCCCCACCTGCAATCTGACTGTAGGAAATCCTGTTATATTAATCATATTCTATTTTAAAATTATCTGCTTTTTTAATTTAAATATCAAAACACACTATGATGGATCAGTTCTAAAAAAAAAAAAAAAAAAAAAAAAAAAAAAAGGCACAATGTGTGACATTCACCTCTATGACAAGAGTGGCGTAAACAAAGTTAAAATTTCCAAATAAGCTTTGTGTTTACCCCAAACGTTACAGCCAGCAATGAAATGGCCCTGAAATGAGGCTACAAATTGAATATTAAGTCATGAAAAAGTTCAGAATATCGAATAGCCTGTTAATTTGTGTCTCTTGAAAACAATTTCAACAAGTGAACTTTATTCACCATAATAATGTCATAAAAAAGGAAAGTTAGCCATGGCTCTCCTGATTAAAATAGCTTTCCACACTGTTAATGTTTTCTTCTTTTCTAATTTTATCTCATCTAATTTGACACAAAATGTGGGATGGGGGTGATTAACAGGAAGAACTAAAAACAGACCTATTTGCTTTAGATATTAACACATTAACTGTGGCAGAAATTTCCTTTGTTCACAGCTCAGATATTAATTGCAATGATAGAAATTTAACAGAGAAGATTAAACAATCTCACCCAGGATTTATGTGGTCATCCAATATAAGCAATGGTTGCCCAAAGCTATTGTTTACGAAGAATCAGTTTTACTTACAGTTGGTCAGTAGAGGGTCATGCTTGTCCATGGTTTAGCAAGAATCAATTTTACTTACAATAGGCCAGTAGTGGGACGTTCTTTACATGAAATTAAACTTTAACCAAGAGTTTCAAAATTACTTGTGTCATGGGCCATCATGGCTCTGCACAATTTCCTGTTTACTAATGAAGCAAAATATAATTTATGTTGGGATTTTATACATGAGGAAATACTATTACTATATGCCTTTCAATTTGGACTAGTATCCTCATCTTGTTTATTATACTCACAACATTTCAGCCACTGTACTCTGCAGCTTCTTCAGGTGTCTGTTATATTCAATAACCTTCTTAGGAATACGAGTCAAACCCTTTATTCAATCAACAGGGTAGATTGTTCTCATTCTATTGTCTTTGAATCATTTATCCTTTCCTTCCACTGTTTTTGATTTTTCCAGACTATTTGATCCAGTGATTGAATTCACAACTACTAGGAAACTAGCACTTTAATTCACTAGGCCATGTGCATCTTAGGCAAGCAATGTACATGAGGAAATCCTTAAAGACTGTTATAGTGCTTCATGATAAGAAATCCAGTTGAATTCCCTGCATTGTATCTTGGCATCCATAAAAAAAGTTTCAGTGGATCATCATGTTACTAGCCAAAAACAGATAATTTTCTCCTACAACAAGAAAATTATCACACTGTTTCCAATAAGCCGATATGATGAATGCAAAGTTGATCCTGGAATGATTCACGTGACAGCTCAACAATCATCTTATAAGCTATTAAATACCTAGCTAAATTCCTCATGTAAGTAGGGGTTCAAAACAGTGACTTGGTTTACTTCATGAAAAGTAATGGTACAAGTCTTTTTCTAAAGACAGTAAAATGGTGACCTATTCTACTTCATGAAATAATACAAATGTATTATTGTTATTTGTCATGTACATCAAGTTTTACTTTCAGAGAATTTTTATTTGTGAGAAAAACCTTTCTGTGATCTCTTTTGAAAGTGCATAAATATTTCTCTTAACATTAATTGTTAAAGCAAAATTGTAGCCTTACACTCAATGGTTGCAAGTGGTATCTGTTAATAAGAAAGTTATTTCTGCATAAAAGCAAACAGGTAGGCTACACTGCCTTTCATTTTGAGGAAAAAACATTTTTGTGATAAAAGCCTTCTATGTCTAATAAATAAGAACACCAAATTTGAGTACTATATGTTGTTTAGTTGTTTATAGCAAACAGACCGAGACTGTTCTGCAAATTTAGAAAACAAAAGTAATTGTTCTTTTTTTTTTTCTTGTGACACTATGATTGAGAATCCCATGTAGAAGAGGAAAGTGTGATTTTATCATAATGTCAAGTGTTGCTGCTTTATAGCCAACAGATGAGGTCTTTGAAGTCAAATATTCTAAGCAGCAACCACTCGACCAAAGAAGTAAAGAAGAAATAAGCAAAAGAAAGCATCTGAAGTCAAATGACAATACAACTGGACAATAATGATGGCAAATATTAACAGTCACAGTTGGGATTGAAGCAGTCAGTTCTAGTCTGCTGTTTGCAAGGAACAGGCTGTCCTGTGGGTAGTCCCAATCTCTGCCGTTTGTGTTGCCAGCCACATTTGGTGATGTGCAGATAGGCAGAGTTGGTAGGAGGAAAAAACTGACGTGCTGGAAGTAGTCCCAAGTGTCACCTACTTACCCACCCAAACAGAGCAAGCGAAGTCCTGAATAAAACACCCATTTTTAAACACATTGGAAACGGGGCTCAAGTTCTCATTTCTTGATGTGGTATTTATTTTCAACTTTTGTTTCTTTGTGAATGTGCAGTGGACCTATTACAGTTTTTAATACATATTCTTACAATAAAATAGAATACATAGGATAATGATGACAAAATTTGCTTACAGAGTTTTGACTTTATTCATTAGCAATTACGAAAAACAAAAATAAATCAGATTTAATGCATAGTAGTAACTGGAGAAGTAAAGAACAGATTTATATGACTTATCTGAAAAACATCTACTAGTAAAGACTTCCTTGTCAAACTAATAAAGACAGGCTCCCAGTAATAAGTGATAAGAGTTCAAATCTTGCATGAGGCTTATCATTTATTTTTTAACCATGCTGTTTATTTAACAGTCATAGAATTAAAAAAAAAAAAAAAAAAAAAAAGAAAGAAAAAAAAGGACAAGCCAAAAATTAATGACAGATTCTATTTGTTTTTAAAAATCAAAACTGGGATTTCTTAGGCATTTTTCTGACATTACCTTGTGTGAAGAATTTCTGGGAAAACATTCTGCTAAAAATGTATCTTTTAATCATTAAATACTTTCAAAATCTCAGCATGACTGAAGAAAATTCTATTTAACAATGATCTTTTTTATTTTAATAAGAGCTTTTTGAACCTTTTAGAACTTAATACAGAATGCAAGGATATTGTCAACTCAGGAGAAACACTTGTATCATGTTGCAAGAATTTGCCAATGTGTATATATGTATTACACTCTAGCTGTATAAATGCTAAGTTAACTGTTAAGATAAGGTGATTATGGTATGACCAATATATGAAAGTGGAAGTTTGATACTATAATAAATAACAGATTGTTGATGATATATTAGGGTGTGTGAATATGTATCTATATGGTGAAGAAGCACTGTTCTTGCTCTGGACATAATTTACATCTGCCACTTTATTATGATTAAAATGATTGTCACATGCAAAAGGGGGAAAATAGTAAGATTAATAGATTTAAAGACAAAAAAAAAAAATTCTCAAACTCCCAAAGTAGAGAAACAGAATGAAAAAAAAAAGAAAAAAAAAAAAAGGATCATTAAGGGAAGGATCAAATAAACAATTTATACTCTCTCTCTCTCTCTCTACATACTAAAGCACACAAAGTATATGTATAAAGAATTAATGGATTTATTTTATAATACAACATATTTTTATAACTTCCAACATTATTTTTAGTGGATACTAGTATTTCAGTAGACACTCTGTTTTATTTTAAAGTATTTATTTCAGCTACCGGCCTGTACACTCAAGAAAACTTACTTAAAATAATAGAGCACATTTCCTTTAATGTTTACTCGAGTGTGCAGGCCAGTAGACAAAAGAAATGCAGTTTAAGATAATCAAAGCATTTATTCAAATGGGGTATCCACTAAAAATAACATCTGAAGTAATTTGCTGATACTTCTTCATGAGTGCACTGAATGATTACAAAAAGGCCTTGTCTACAAAACTCTGAAGTTAGGATGTTGAACAGAACATCAATCAGCTAGGTGACAAATTATATATATATATGTTTGTGTGTGTGTGTGAATATACATACAAAGGCAGATCAATAAGTCTGTAGGCGGACAAAGCTATTACTTTATTTGAAGGCATATAACCACATTTTTTTTTAAATATAAAGAAAAATGTTTGAAAAAAAAATCATCCTGCATCTTAGCAGCATGTGATTACTTTTCAACATTATTTCTGTTTTTGTTCTTATATAGATTTTTTTTTATTAATTTTATATGTATGACGTAAAAGATGATTTTTTTCATGTTTGTTTTGATGGCTTGTCTAAAATACTCATGGGAGTTACATGGTAACAGCTGACATCATAGAAAGCCATAATTTTTTTCTTTGTGCTTTTGCATGGTACACTCAAGTAGACAGATCACCATTACGACATAAGTTATAAGCTTTTATTAAAACCAGAAGTTATAACATTTTCCTTACCAACTGTATGCGTCTGACGAATAAGAAACATAAAACAAATTAAAAGATAATTATTAATTTATTATGACAAGGAAGGAAATAATACTGAAAAATATTTGTTGTGTAGAATAAATGATTTCTTTATCATTAGATTGTGAACTTAATGATTTGTCTACTTTTTTTAAATGCTATGTCCATTCAAGATGTAGAGAATCCTGACTCTATGGATAGAAGAAGAAGAAGGCAGAGATTAACTCTAGACTTGAACAGGTTAAGATTGTAGTGATCAGGGAAACATCCTCTTGAGAGTCAGTTCCATAGTGCAGTGGTTCACAGTAAATTGTTGTTCAAGTGGAACCTACTTCTCAATGAGGGAACGTGGAGTAAATGTGGGTGATTTGCTACAATGTAAGTGGCATGGATGGGGGGGGGGGGGGTGCCAAGAAGTTGAAGCCTGGCGGAACCAAGGAATGTAGTTTGTAGTACTTTCTGTGAAAGTAGTGATAGAGCAATGAAAAGCTTGCCACATCCTGCTTGAGAGAGAGAGATAGAGAGAGAGAGAGAGCCTGGAGGTTGTGCAAAATAATTTGTCACCAACAAGGACTCTTTTGGAATGAACAACTCCAGCCCACTGCCCATGACAATAGTACTCCATTCTTAGACTGATCTGGCTCTTGTAAAGATAGAAGATAGCATGTGGAATCAGGTATACTTACTGGAGTGGTACAGGGAGCTGAACATTTTACCTGCATCTTTAGTGATGACTTGTATGTACGAGTTCCACTTGAGGCCAGGTGTGAGTTTAAGACCCAGTAGTTTCTCAAGGCATGGTACCTGTCTGAGGGGACATCTGTTCATTGTAACCATTTTTTTTTCTTATTCCCCCCCACCTACAATCTGACTGTAGGAAATCCTGTTATATTAATCATATTCTATTTTAAAATTATCTGCTTTTTTAATTTAAATATCAAAACACACTTTCCTTTTCTTTTATTATCTGTGAATTGTCAGGGGTTTTGAGATAGGTACTTGAGCAGTTTCCTTCTCCATAGTTTGAAATTGAAAGTTTTCCTTCTCTTAGACTGGCTGACAGTCAAGACTAGAAAGTCCAGTCAGCCTGCTACTTAATGCATAGATGCAGATGTGGTTCAGAATGAGAAATCAGAGAGATGTGTTTTAATTCCGGTCGAGTTCATTACATTCACTTGTGCACAATTATCCTTAGGCAACATATGAATCCATCCCTTCTCCCACCTACTATGTATTAAATAGCAGGACAGACTGGTCTCTATAGCCTTGGTTGGCAACCATTCAAGAAAATGTGACTTGATAAAAATCACCCATCTCTTGGCAAGACTGCACTACTTGTGGGAATATGTTGGCCCTTGAAAATGTCCAGTGACTGTAATTCTTTAGCTGTGTGAGAGTTGTGCATTCAGCTACAGGTGAAGAAAACATTTACTTTTTTTGTGGGGAGAAGAGATGGTTTGACACCTTTTCCAGGGATGCTAGTGCAAAATATACATCAGACAAATCCAGAATTTGCTCTCTCCAATTCCACTTTCCATGCTGAGAGTATTACACACACAACCTCTTCTACGTTTATTGAATTGCTTATGTAGTAATTACAATCAGGTTTTTGCAGTAATCACATTTAGAAATAGCTTATAGTGCATTATCAACTGAGCAAAAGACCTCTCCAGTGCAAGGCATGAATCTAACCACCACCACCTATGGATTAAATAGCACCAGACCAGACTCTCTTGACTGGCAGCCAGTCTAAGAGAAAGAAAATAAGTTAGTCTTACACATGGGAAGAAGAATGAGATGGATATCCCTTTTATTGAAGTTTGCTCAGGCTATTTATTGCAACTGATGCATCATCAACCATTTTGAAGTGACCTTGTCAGTAGATCCTGGAGAAGATGTTAAGAGTATGGATGCACACTTGTGCAGCCACTCACATACATACATAAAAAAAAAAATACTCATGCACATACTATTCTTTGAAAGGAACCATCTTCATCCCTTGAGATGGATAATGAACAGAATAAGATTAGATAAATGATCAGGAAAGACAAAGATAGAGACTTACGCTCAAGAAGGTTTCTTGATGCCAAAACATTGCTCAGGCAGTTGAGGGTGCTGAAAACATCCATTGACTTCCCAGCTTTGATGACAGGCTCAAGAATGGCCTGCAAGAAGTGTGGCGTCCATTCAAGGATTCGGTATGCTGTATCAGCATTAAATGCATCAGTCTGTACAGTTTCCTCACTCTTTATTTCTTCTTTTGTTTCTTCTTCCTCTTCTTCTAAGCTGCTTTTTGAATGGTGACTCTCAGAGAAATTCACTATCAGGGACTGTTTCCAGAACGTCTCATCGGGTACCAATTCAGTTTTGTTTCTACAATGAACACAATGAGATTACAAGCAAGGATGGTCAGTATAACACAAGTTAAAAACATTTTCTGATATTAAAATTTATTCTGTTCACTAATTTTGTTTCAAGAATTTTTTCACAGAGTAATATTAATTTTAACCAACTCAGCCCACTGCTTATGTCCTAACAGTTATTACTCACATAACAAATATATCTCAAGGGCACTAACATTAGATATTTCAAAGGCCATTGACAACGTGTGGCATAGAGCGTTACTACACAAGTTCTCTAGCTATGGAATCACTGGAAGAGTAGTCTCAGATTTCCAGTCCTTCCAAATGGTTAAGTCTCTGAAGGATATGATATATGATCAGGTCATCCCATAAGTTCTGTCTGAATTTTAACTTTTTGTTAAAATGAACAAAATTTAAAGAGTATTTTATAATGTCTAATAGAGCTAAACATTATTTTTATGTTTAGATGCATTTAAACTGATCAAATTTTATTTCAGAGAACAATAAAATTAAATTTTGTTTGATTAAAACCCTGATAACATGGAAGTACCCAAGAATCATTTGAGGCACATAATGCTTTATGAGTTCAAGAAAGGAAACACTGCAGCCAAAGTGGCTAGAAACATTCACTCAGTTTATAGAGAGGAATGTGTGAATGAAAGAACTTCCAGAAGATGGTTTGCAAAATTCAGAGGTGGAGATTTCACCCTTGAGGATGAAGATCGAACTGGATCCAGTTGAGTTTGATGAAAAGCTTCTTGAAGCAGCCCTTGAAGAAAATCCTGCTTTATCATTTGAGGAATTGGCAGTGGTTCTCAATTCAAACCATACAACTGTTCATCGTCATCTTCAACAACTTGGAAAAGTTCCTAAACTTGGAAAATTGGTGCCTCATGAATTGTCTGAAAACCTCAAATCCTGAGTTGACATCTGCTCTTCTCTCCATTCTCGCCAACTTGTTTCACCTTTTTTGGATAGACTTGTGACTGGCAACGAAAAATGGATCTTTTATCGAAATGTTAAGCGTCGTAGACAGTGGCTTGGTAAAGGGGAAGGAACCCAGCCACAGCCGAGAAGGGAACTTCATAGGCAAAAGGTTCTTTCAATCTGGTGGGATTGCCAAGGAATAATCCACTTTGAATTCTTACCACCTAATGCAACAATTAATGCTCAAATATACTGTCAGCAATTAGAGCGTTTGAACCAAGCTTTGAGGAAAAAAAGACCTGCTCTAGTGAATCGAAAAGAGGTGATGTTTCATCAGGACAATGTGCAACTTCACACAGCAAGAATCACGTCACAAAAGATCGAAGAACTTGGTTGAGAGAAAATTCCTCATACACCTTATTCTCCCGATCTTGCTCCTTCAGACTACCATTTGTTTCGTAGCTTACAGAATCATTTGGAAGAAACAGCTTTTGTAACACAGGAAGAGATTAAAACTGACATTTGTGAGTTCTTCGAATCAAAGCCAAAAGAATTTTACAGTAATGGAATTAGTAAGCTTGTTAATAGATGGAAGGAAGTCATAGATAATCAGGGAAAATACATTGTTGATTGAATCTGTAATTAAATGTAACATTTGGTCACTTGTTTTCTTTATTCAAAATTCGGACAGAACTTATGGGATGACCTGATATATATAATTAAAGGAATAAATATATGTCTTATTGGATAGATAGTGTTCTAATGTTAATCTTTCTTAATAGAAAGGCTTACAATCAAGAACATAGCTCTAAGCAATATTTATCTTTCATTATTTACTGATCTGCTGGGCAGATTACTGAGTGATTCCCTCTGCTGCTTTTGCCTTCAATATGCCCCTCTGCTTTCCATAAAACTGCCCACATATTGCTGCCTAATGAGAATGAGTTTACCACACTCAATCAGATAGTGCTTCACTGTAGATAGGTGCTGAGTATGATGCATAAACTGGTTGCTCTCCCTGTCCGAGAAGGCTTACAGCCACATCATATTGAAACACCAGTTCCTGTATGGAGACTGAAGTTAAGCAACATCAAACCTATTCAACACCAAGATTAGTGAATGCTTGGTAATACCAAGAGCTGGAAGATTGGATGTGCAGGTGGTGTAATGGACAATGACTCAGAATTGTTAATTAGAGAGCAGAGTTCCAATTCTTGTTGGGTTTGTTATATTTACTTACATGCAAATACCCCTGGGAAAGGTATGAATCCACCTCTTCTCGCTGCCTCCAGCTATAAGTTAATTAATAATTAAACCATTATTATCTTAAAAAATAATTCTTACAATCTAAAATTTATTTAAATAACCTTCAGTGTTGATAAGCTATAAAAAAGCTAATCAATCAATGTGCTCAAGTATAAAAAAAATGTGTGAATGTAAGGTGAATGCATGGTTGGCACAAGGTTACGAGTTATTTTCAAGTCTTTCTAAGTCCGAGTTTCCATTTCCCAAGGGTGGGATTCAAATTGGAAAGCTTATTTTATAGTTTTTGAATCTAATATTGTTGCCTTTTGTTCACGTACAGCTTGTTGGTTGTGAAAATGGTACATAAGAATAGAGTCATTGAGATTCTCATTGAGGAAAATAGTTATAAATAATAAAGCAACAATAAATGTATAAAAACTCATAATGTATTCTGTTCTATTCCCATTCAAGTCTTACATGCTAAGTTAGCTGGAGCCCGACACAATCACAATATCATTTTTTGTTCACTTCTGGTATTGTTATTTTGAAGACAGACAGACCTGCACAATGTACTCAGGAAATATTTACATGTAGAATGAGTGGCCATTGTTAAATGCAAAATAAATGACAGAACTTTCCAACAAACAGCATTGACAAAGTTTGCAATAATAACAAGTAAAAGAAAAGAACAAGGAAAAAAAAAAAAAAACTAATATAAAGCAAGCAAACAATATAGGCAAAGCAACAGTAATAAGACAAAAAGTTCACAAACTAAGAATTGGGGATGAATGACACACAAGAGCAAATTCAGTAAATAAGAATAGTTTTCAGACTTCAAGGCAAAACAGACTGGGACCGAGTCAGATGACACAGAGAACTGGCCTATTTTATTGGCTCAGAAGAAATCCCAGCATGTGCTTTTGCCCATAAATTGGGAAGCGAAAAGGATTTTCCTAGCAGGATTTGCTGATTATTAAGTAAAATGCAATAAATTTTATTGGATGAAAATAAATGAAGAAACACTGAAATTATGCATTCACCTGCAAGTTGCCAGACCAAAAATATTCTGTGTTTAGGGGTTGCGAGCAAAAAATGTCTGGAAAGCACAACCATAGACAAATATAAATAAAAGGGGGTGAAAGTCTATTTGCTTTATTAAATACTCAGAACCAGTTGACAAGAGGTCACAAGAGACATTTCTGTTCTGGAGATGCTGAAATCTTGTGGAATTTGTTTTGCAAAGGCTGACAAGTGATCATGGAAGAAAATTGCCTTAGAGTAGCTGCTCAGGCGTCACACATCAACAAGTCCTGTAACTATGTATTGTTATGTGTCTAATAAAATTGATGGTGGCTCAAAATATTTCTCAATGGGAGGAATGTTCTGAATAAAGTGGTGGGACAGAAAATCCATTAAAGGGTCAAAAGGTGAAAAGTTAATAGACTGAGAGGTCTTTATAAGCTCAGCATGTGGGATGGAAATTCTGGAAAAATAAATTAAAAAAAAAATAAATAAAAAAATAAAATAAAAAATAAATGTTCTCCCTATACATACTGTACTGAAAATAGTAAAATTAACTCCTCTCCAACCTTGCTAACAAGTTCTATATATTTTAGTTAGTTAGGTAGTTATGATAAGGCTTATGACTTTTTTTTTTTTTTTTTTTTTTAAGTGTGGTTCACCCTGTACAATTCAGGGGGTGGCTACTCAAAGTAGGAGGGTTACATTAAGAAGCAGTTTATACGGATAGATGGGAAAGACTTAGACTAAGATTTTTAGTGATCGGGGAAACATCCTCTTGGGAGTTGCTTCCACAGAGCAGTGATTTGTGGAAATAATCTCTTACTTCTCACCAATGGAATATGGAGAGAATGTGGGTGGTTTGTTGAAATGGAAGTGGTATGGCAGGTCCTGGCCGTGAAGGTTAGAACTGGAGGAACCAAGGAATGCAGTTTGTTCAAGTACTTTCCATGGGAGTAGCAATAGAGCAATGAGAGGCTTGCCACACCCCCATCTGTGGGATAGAGAGTGGACTTGGAGATGCAAATGAACTCTACTGAGACTAGAAAGTGAGGACTGGGCAACTCCTGCCAAAATGTGTTAGCCGTACTCCATTTTCACCTGATCAGGTTCTTGTGAAGGTAGAGGATAGCAGGAGTAATCAGGAACTTACCGGAGCTGTACAGGGAGATGACTGTTATTTCCTGCATCTTCAGTGAGGAATTGCATGTAGGAGTTCCACTTGACATCAGGTGTGAGTTTAAGGCCCAAAAGTCTCTCGAAGACAGCACCAAGTAAACAATATTTTCTTTTCATGTGCCATGTCCTTTCAGGACATAGGCATTCATCGCTCTCCACCTCCCTCTATCCCTTGCAACTCTCAACAAGTTCCTTCCCTCTACTTCCTCTCCCAAACCATGTTCTGTCATCCACTTGCTTAAGCCTCCCAGGTATGTCACACGTTGTTTTCCCTTGTCTGTGAGTATCAGATTCTTCAGGCCTTCCTTCCTTCCTCATTATGTGTCCCAGAAACTTCAGCTGCCTCTTCCTAATGTTAAGTATAAGCCTCCTTGTTTGCAACCTCTCTAAGACCTCATCATTGCTCACACTTTCAGTCCATGATCCTTAGCATCCTTTTGTAGAACCACATCTCTGTCACCTCGAGTCTCTTTTTCACCTTTGAGGATATTGTTCAACAAAAGAAGAACAGATGTCATAACAGCTCAGCATTCTTTTCTTTGTTACCAAAGAAATCCTCCTGTCTCATAATACGCTGCCCAGCTTTTGGAATGTGTCCTTGGGCATCCCGATACGTCTACGAATCTCAGTGTCGCACTTACTGTCCTCTGTGAAAACACTTTTCAATATTTAAACTTCTGCTTGATTCTAGTGTTCCCAACCTTCAAATCGCATTTCAGACTCATCCTTTTACTGATGACCATGCATTCTGTCTTTTTGTAGTTTACACTTAGTCCCTTCTTCTCACTCTCCTTCGCTACCTTCTGTAGGAGATTTTGTAATTTCTTTTTTGTGTCTGCTATTGGTACTGTGTCATATACTGGCATTTAAAAATGGCAAGCCCCATAAAAGAATGTTGTGTATATTTTGATTAAACTTTGTGCCATTTTTGCAAGTTCTGGGTCTTCTTACTCTGGCAGTAAATCCATGAGGATTTAAAGATGATGACCAAGGCAGTGAAAACAATGATTATTCTGTAGTAGCTGATGTTTTGCCAATTTCATGTCAGACATTGACATTGTGTAGTAGCAGTTTTCTATGTTTTCATTACAAGAGCCACTTTATATATTTTACACATTTTTGTAGGCTTAAGAAAAAAAAAATCATTTTTTATAATTCTGTTATGCAAACAGAGAGAGACTTCAAAATATGGCCACCACCAAAAAAGAGTACTCACTCGAACACCATAAATCTTTGAAAATACAGTACACTATTATAGCTAATTGCAATCTTTTCTGAACAGTTACTGACAGCAGTCAAGCTGTCACTTCAAATGAATACTTAAAAATACATTGAACTCATGAATATTCAACAGCTGATAGTATTATAACAATTTCCGTTGTGTATTCACACTTTTCCCATTGCAAATAGACATCTACATGCAAAGCTCACAAAGCATTGTGCTCATTTAGCTTCAGATAATGTGCCACAGTTGGAATCGGCACAGGGTTCGAATCAAATGAGAAATGTAGAAATTACAAACAAAATTTCAAGGTGGACTGGACATGGAATCAGCTCTGGTTAAAGAACCTCACATATGTGATATTTCCAATGGAAAAATAAAACAAGACATCTAAGGACAAAAAGAAGAAAAAAAACATAGGTTCAATTGCTATAAATCTAATATATACATTGGTACTTGTGTGTCATGTTGCCATTTTTTATAAAGTTAAGTATCGTATTTTTTTTTTTCAGACAGCTAAATGAAACTTTGGGACCTGTCAAGAATTGAAATGGTCATCCATGATCTACCTCAGTTCCAGGATCTATTCAAAATGTAACACAAAGAACTGTAAGCAGAAAATTGGACTAGGAACTGGCTGTTAAATCCATGCCTTAACTTTGTCACTGTACTTCGCTTCATATACACCTGGTGCTGGGAAGCATTCTCCTTTCAAATGATATAAGCGAGAACTGGAAATTGGGAATAACTGTGTGATTGACAGAGGAATTTGTCTTGAGACAAATGACTGCTTCATCATTCAAGTGCCCAATTGCTCTGCTACAACTTTCTTGGTTGCCATTGTGGAAAATACTGCTAAAGGTTCCAATATCTACTCTGACAGCTGGCTAGCATAGTATAAGACCACCAAGCTGAAGGAGGATAGTTTCTAACATTTCAAGGTTAATCATCGATACAATTTCATTGATGCAGATATACTGGAATCCACACACAGAATATATCCCAATGTTTTTTTTTGGGGGGATCAGCAAAGTGAAGAAATAAGCATCACCGAGGAATGATACAACACCATCTTGAGACCTACCTGGCTGAGTTCATGTGGAGAAGGCAACTAACCAATGGAGTCAACCGATTTGACACCATCTTGCAGACTATGGCCGTGTTCATGCCACCCGAATAACACAATGAACGTTTGTTATTTGGAGAAATATAATTTAAGAAACAACAAGTATATTTTTATACATCTGCATTTGTGAAAAGTGGTGACGGATGACCCACAATTTTTTTTTTAATAAGCACTTTCATTTAATAACAAAAAAAACCCCAAAAACATTTAAATACATTCTTTGACATATCCTATTATAATTGTGCTTGTCCCTCTCTTTGTTAGTTCACACAACATTTACGCCCTGCCATTACCTCATAAATAATGGACTATTCCGTTTTGGTGGGGTAGAAAGAAGAGAAAAGATGCTACTTGTTTTGGTGAGAAAATGAAAGAAAGAAGGGAAGTTTAACAACTGTTTCAGTGAAATGGAAAAAGTAGTCAATTTTAAATCTTTTCATTTCTACTCACTTTTTAAAATAACAACCGGCATTCATATTTATCATTGATATTGCAATATCTTTTTAAAGTTGTTAAGCTCAAATATATAATGATGCGAAAGGATTTCTATAGACATTTTATTGTCATGGAAGTCACCAATAACTTAAGAATTAAGATTTATCAGAAAATTCAAATAGGAAAACATGAAATTGGTTAATATGAATTTTTTTTTTTTTAGCTAAAACTAGTTACTATAAATGTTATAATTAGTAGGTAGATATTCCCGATTTTTAAAATATGAAATTAATATCAAGTGGCAAAAGTCTGACTAAAGAAAAATGTGCCTCCCAATAGGAATCAAACCTGTATTTTCCTTTTTCTATCAGGGGAAACAACTTTTAAGCCAAGTGTGTTTTAACCAATTAGGCTACAAGATGCCATCATAGCAAAGGAAGGTTTTTAAGGAATGCACATCTCTTATTGTGATCTTTCAATGTTTATGTCCACTAAATATAACATTTATAATAATATCAGATTAAAAAATACATTAATTGCTTAAATATTCTTTGACATATATATATATAGCAAATTTAATGATTTAGGACATAAATTATTCTAAAAATCTTAAAAAAATAATACAATTCAAACTTGTTTCCTACACCAAGTACTAACACCTCAACCACTTGGTCATAAGGGCTAATATCCTGATCTTTATGCTTCTTTTGTTGGTTACTTATTACTATTGTTATGATTAGTAGTATTAGTAACAATACTACTAGTATTACTTCAAACAGCTTGAAATTCTGAGCTTAAAAAATTTTTATTCCTTCAATTTATATTTATTTTGAAGATCAAAGAACTGGTTAAAAAAAAAAAAAAAGAAAAAAGAAGAAAAAGAAAAAGAAGAAGAAAAAGAAAAAGAAAAAGAAGAAGAAAAAGAAAAAGAAGAAGAAAAAGAAGAAGAAAAAGAAGAAAAAGAAAAAGAAGAAGAAAAAGAAAAAGAAGAAGAAAAAGAAAAAGAAGAAGAAAAAGAAAAAGAAAAAGAAGAAGAAAAAGAAAAAGAAGAAGAAAAAGAAAAAGAAGAAGAAAAAGAAAAAGAAGAAGAAAAAGAAAAAGAAGAAGAAAAAGAAGAAGAAGAAGAAGAAATGAACAAACTCAGTTGAAAGGTTAGTTTGGTGAACACTTGTCAGGATTTTTAATGTTGAATTTTGTATGGAGCATCCAGTGAGGTCTAAACTTACTACTCATTAATAATAGTCAACCAGACTAGGCTAACTTACAGTTAGCCTTGTTTTGGTGAGTTGATTTTATGAATTGCCAACCCTTGTTGTGTTAGTTAATGTTGAATTTTGTATATGGCATACAGTGAGCATTGAACTTGTGATTCATTAGTAACGGTCAAGTAGTCTTGTTATTTTCAGAAAAAACTACCAATGGTACTCACGGGAACAGTGAGAATGCTAGTGTCCTTATAAAGTAACTAATAGTGAACTGGATACTGATTAGCGGCTCTCAATAAATGTGCCAGACTTGAAAGCAAGTCAGGCAAAATCGACTCAATTTACCTTATACAATTTGTTTTGCTTTGTAAGATAAAACACAAAGCAAATTGTCTGTTGTTGAGGGCAGTAGCTTACAGGAGTGTGAAAAAAAGATGGAGGTACTGTTGATTTGTTTGTCCTTTTAGAAAAGTCCTTGAAGCAGGTGCTTGCATGTCATTAATTTTATTTTTGCTTATATAAAATAACAATAGATTATTTGTTGAAAAGGGATTCGTTAAGTAAAGACTACATCGATGTACTTCTTTTGATTTTTATTTCCTGTGTTTTATTATTGATATTTTTCTTTTTTTTACTCATTCTCATATTCAAAGTATTACTTTAAAGCATGTTTTTTTTTAGGTCACAGAAAACATTGAAACATGTATTTATACCATTATTAAAAATATATACATGCTCTCATGCAAATCTCATTGACTGTAAAATACTTTGCTGAACAAAAGATAATAAACTTACTATAAAATCCACCAATATATTTGTAAATTTTTTGTCAGTAACTTTTAATGCAAGGGAGATAATCAGCAGTGTTTATAACAATGGGAGGAGACTGTTCCAAAATGCTTATGGGACTGAGACATGGAAAGACTGACTCCATGAAAGAGCAGGTAGAATAGAACAATAAGAACTGAGATAAATATATTTAAAAATTTCATGTCAACTTTTAGATGAGAAGATAAAGAACAAATAGGAAGCATTTATCAATCCAACATGTTTCACTTTTATTAAAGCTTCATCAGAGAATGAGATATGGAGAAAAAGAAGAAAGAAATTCTGGCATTTTTACTTTTGTTTGATTTTGATTGGTTAATCAGGTTTCACGCGCATTCAACATTTTAAAACGTTAGCATAATTTGTGGCATTCTGAATTCAAGCAGAGACACTGCATCCAACTAAAAATCACAAAAATAAAAATACTATAATTTTTTTTTAATTTTTTTTCTCTCCATCTCTCATTCTCTGATAAAGCTTTAATAAAAGTGAAACATTTTTATTAATAAATTTGTATTTTAGTCATTGTTCCTTTTTCTCCTACTTATATTTTTCTTGCAGTGTGACTTGTTATTCTGTCAATATTTACCAATGTATTCTTCTGAAAAAGAGCTTGTCGAAAAGGATTCTTAAAGAAAACTGCTTTCCTGCGGTTTCAAATATATATATATATATATATATATATATATATATAGATATGAAATAATGATATATATTTTTATATATGAAGAACAATATTGGGGAAAAATGTATGACAGTGTAGAAATAATTTTCTAGTCATGTGTTTCATCCTTTAGGACTTCATCAGACTAAATTTGTTATGTTGGAGCGACAACACATGTGCATGAATGAAGGATGCTGGGAATTTAAATTTTTTTTAAATCTATACAATTTCATTATCAGTAGGGGATATCTACTAACAAAAGTGACAGAAAGTAAAAGAATCTATATTAAATCAGCTAGATAAAAAAAAAACAACAAAAAAACACCCCTCATTTCATGTGCATAAGTAGTCGCACCAACATAACAAATTTAGTCTGATGAAGTCCTATAGGATGAAACATGTCACAAGAAAACTTTTCCCCCATATGCACACACATGTGTGAATAAAAACTAAAGGAAAACTTATCTTACCAGACATGCTTTGTTGTCTGACACACAACACACACACACTATATATAATAAATAGGAAATGATGGTAACTTGGTACACAAAGAAGATAAGTCTAGTTTTTCTTTTATTCTTTCATAAGGATTGGTTTTATTATTTTAATATGTTTAATACAGAAACATTAGTCTGCAACTAAACAGCCTTCATAAATCAAGTGTAGCGTCATATCGCCAAGTCGAAAAACCTGCTGGCCACCAAAAAAATGTAGGGAAGGTCAAAAAGAAGGCATGATGGTCAACAAGTGCAGGAATTACAAGCTTGGATGATTTCTAGATAAATTTGTCAAATTTGTCACTTGTAACAGATTTTATTTTTATACTTCAAACAATTAACAATTAACCCCCCCCCCCAAATAAAACCCACCAGACAAACTTGAAAGTATTAAATAAGGTTCTTAACTGTTGCTCAAGGAACAGCGTATTCACTGTTAAAGGTTTAGGACCTCAAAAAAAATTAGAAAATAGATAGAAAATTGGAGAAAAAAAAAAAAAAAAAAAAAAACAGCAAAGGCAAGGCAAGGCAATAACTTTTATAAAAAGATAAATTCAATTAAATATAATAGAAAAATTTAAAAAAACTAAGCAAAAAATAAAACTAAAAAAATTATAAAGTCAAAATAGTAACCACTTGCATCTCAGTGGCTTATTGCTTTGCCTGGAGTGAAATGATTAAAAAAAAAAAAACAAAAAAAACAAACTCTTACTGCATGCCATATCCCTTCAAGATGTGGCCAATCATGGCTCTCCAGAAATTCATGTCTTTTATTAAAAAAACAAAAAGTGTATGCGAGAGAGAGATACAGAGTTTCATATTGTATCAGAACCCGACGGAATGATAAATATAGTAGACAATGTTTAGGAAATGAAATGGCATCATCAGAATGAAAAGAACTTTATTTCACAAGAACAACATCTATTTCTGAATCCACAGCAATCACCTGAAGAAGCCCTTGGAGCACAACAGACAAATAACAATAACAACAATGAGGACAAAAGTCTGAATTTAAATCATGTACAAAACAAAATCTACATTAAAGCTATCATGATTCACGTTAAGCCTCTAAACATTTTATTTTTAATTTAAATATCATTATAGAAATTAAATTTTATGGTAATGGTATTATTAGCCATTTCCTTATAAGGAAACATTTGGCATTCATTGACCAAGCAGTCAGTACTGCTGTTGCTTGAAAGTTATAACTTCTTTCTCTTAAAACAATTTTTCAGGAAAATATGTTCCACAAGCCTAGTATCTATTATCAAACTTTCCAACATTAATGCAAGTTTCCTTCCTAATCTTTTATGTGAAGTAGTTTGGAACGTCAACCTCTTGATCATGTCATTATTTTCTCTTCAAGTTATAAGTGCTGTTGCTGCTGTTGAAGGTCCTCAAGTAATGCCGTTTCCGTTATTTGGCACAGTTCATTTCTTGTAATTCGATGAAGTGTGGTCATTGCCAAAACACACAAGTTTAACTTGCTCAAAGCTATTTTTATCCATTGAGAAAGTGGTTGTAGACAGCTGACAGTTTAGATACTTCAGAATGGGTTTAGCACCATGCATGACATCCAAATGAAAGTCTCAATCTGACAAAGTTACATATGAACACAAGTAGAGTTTTCAGGCTAATGTTTTTGGTTTTGTAGCAATTTGCAGCGTTGTGTGAAACTACATCTAGCACAGTTCAATTTCCTTTTCTCCTAAACTTGTTATAAATGATCCATACACCAAAGTATTTCAAGTGTTTAGCATTTACTAATTCCACATCCTGAAATTTTATGATATATTTAGGGTATGTGCTATTATTGCTTTCATTCCAAATCATGATCATAATTTCTGTTTTGAAAAGGTTTAATTTGGGTCGTATTTCTTGGAACACTTGGCAGAAGATGTTGATTTTCTGTTCAAGATCATTCTTATCCCAACAATGAATACCTAGGTCATCAGCATAGCCCCATCTTTCATCGGGAGGGAAAACAGGATCATTGTCTTCTATTGGTAGATATATTTAGGATGTGGTATGGAATGCTTAAATGATCAGTGCCCATCTCATCACATCTGTTTGCAAATGTACAGGATATAGTTGAGGGGAAGATTAAATAGAGTGGGGCTCTCATTTCCTCTTGGTACTGCTGATGAGGTTTGAAATGTTTTCATATTGGGGTCCTTGCCAGACAGACTGATGAAGTTCCACCATTAGATCCTTGCATTCAGTGGATTTGGAGCATAGAAGGTGGTTTCTAATGGATTAGAAGAGGGAGTCTCTATTGATATGATCATCTGCTGCTGTAAAGTCAACATACCAGGTATACAATTTCTTATGAGAGAGGTAAGCAATTTCCTGTTGTTTAATGACATATATGCCATCATTGCCTCCTTTATCAGAACAAAAACCAAACTAGGTTGTGAGGGGTTGACTTTCATAAAACAATGAGAGCCTAGTTGATATAATGTCCATTAATACTTTCAAGATGATGGATCCAATTAGGATACCTTTGTGTGTGTGAGAGTCTTGAGAGCAACCTTTTTTTTCTTTTCATAATGCATTAATGCATGATAGATTCCACTTTTTGGGAACACCTTTTCTGATTCTAGACTTCTTTCATGAAATAGAGTAATTTGCTATTAAATTCAGGGGAGAAAGTAAGCTATTTTCAAAAGTTCAGCCTCAATATCAAGTGATACTTTATTAATTCCTTAGTTTTTTTTTTTTTAAGACTTTCTTAATTTCCTCACTAGTGATAATGTTCCTCTCTTAGATCAATGCATTCGGACCTTAGAAGCTGGTTTCTAACAGATGAATAGAAATATTTATTGGTATGGTCATATACTGCTGAGAGGTCAATATAGCAGGTATACAATTTCCTGCAGTTGTTTGATGACATATATGACATCATTGTAGCTATTAATAGAACGAAAACCAAACTGGATTTTGAGGCGTTGTCTTTCATAAAAGGATGAGAGCCTTGTCAATATAATGTTCAATAATACGTTCCAATTGAGTTCCTTTGTATATGTGAAGATGTTGAGGGTGACCTTTTTTTCTTTCTATAATGCATTAATACGTGATAGATTCCACATTTTGGGAATGCATTTGCTTCCAGGTTTCTTTCATGAAATAGAAGAACTTGTTATCGAATTCGAGGAGAAAGTAAGCTGTTTTCAAAAATTCAGCCCCAATGTCAAATGATGCTTTATTGTCCCTTAGTTTTTTTTAATAGATTTCTTAATTTCTTCATCAGTAGATTCATTGCTGTTTATGTTTGTGGATGAACTTTGAACTGATTGGGTGTATGATGGTACATGTTCTATTTCTATGGGCATCTGAAGTTTAGTGCGGTTGAAATGTGATTGAAAGTGTTTTTCGAGACCAAAACGTTTCTTCTGTCATGATTGTTTGTATTTTAATTTATTCCAATTTTTTTTTAGGGTAAAGATTATATTTCTCCTTAGCTTAAATTGAGTGTTTTCTGATTTTGTTCATGCCTAAAACAAGACAAAGCTAAAGATTCATGTTAATTCAGAAGTTAAAAAATATCTTAGTTAAGGCAGTGAAAGTATAAACGTTGGTTGTTTTGTTGTTGAGCTTACACACTTCAAATTTATCTTTTACAAAATAAAAGATTAAAATGGGATGGGTACAATTCACCATTTTTATTTTAAAATGAATACATTTTATTATCTTAATTATGGCAGTAAACACATCTTGAAATTCTTTTCTGAATAAATACTCAGAACTAACCTCTGACTGATGCAGAATTTTCTATATGTTTTTATTTCACAAAACACTCCCAAATGAACTCATCAGATAACTTTTTATCACATTTTCATATTCATATGGACACAATATTCACAAACTAAATTATTATTATTAAATAAAAAAAAGAAAATCATTAGGTTCCTATTGACTTTTAGGAGTTGCTTAAATTCATCAATTTTCATTTGCTATGAAATATCCTGTTTTCCTTCTTGATAAAATGGCAACACAACACTATCTTCTGTACATGCAGAGGGGGGGATAGATTCTGCATTCTCAACAAATATTAATAATGTTTTTATCAGATAATTTTTATAATAGACAAAAATAGAAAATAATGCCAACAGAATTCATTTTTCTTTGATCTATTAGGTTAAACAAACAAACAAAAAAAAAAAAACAAAAAAAAACTGACCTTTGGATAATGAATTCGTCTCGAGCATCTACAAGGCGTCCGTTCGTGATCCAGTCATCAATAATATCTATATAGGGACGACTGGTCTCTATCCAAATAGGCATCAACACACTCAACTGGAATAGTAAACAATATGCAAGAATTACAAAGTTATAATCCCCCAATTAAACATAATTATTTGCAGTCATTTTAAATATAATTATTCTACTAGTAGGTTTGACCTGTCTAGGATCAGAGTGTAGTATATGTCTGATCTCTAGTCATTCTCAGCAGAATATATATATATATATATATATATATATATATAACTCAAAAAAAATCCTTAAAGATCCATTTCAGTTACAATTTATTTCATGAATATTGCTATATTCATCTCTTCAGACCAAAAGTTTCCAGATGAATTGTCTTCATTTATTAAGAACTCTTGATTTGAAGTGATGAATATAGTAATATTCATGAAATAAATTGTAACAGAAATGTTTTTTTCCTTGAATTATCATTATAATTCTTTGTAATTTACATTGAGCTCTCTTTGGACTAATATCCTCCTTGGAATTATCCCTACCAGTCACAAATTGGTATTATTTCTATTTCATTCATTCATATATATATATATATATATATATATATATATATAAAATGAACACTGAGATCAACACCAAATGGTAACAGTGTGTTTCAGGTTTGAACACGTTTACTCTTCAGGTTATCTGTGTTGTATGGTGGACTGACTACAATTGCTGGTCAATAGCAGACCTTAAAACTATCTCTCTCTCTACATGCACACACTGCACAATGTTGAATGTTAACATTGAATGTATTTTAGAGATTGTTGATAACATCCAAAGAATCTGTAATGATCCTGATCTGGCTTCAGTCACTTTACCTGTAGCCTTTCCATAAATATTTTCATGGCAATTGTTCTGATGAGCTTTCCTCTTTGGTACCTCAACTTTACAAATGTAAGTGCAGTAGTAGATTGGCAGCTAGGTCTTTGTCATCTTATAGCTGAAATGGCTAGATGTGATCATAATTTCTATGCTAACAGTTTCTTCAATCGCACTTCTCACTTGTGAAATTCTTCCACTTTCTTGCTTTCCAGTCAAATTTGATTTTCCAAAATTTAAATGCAATGTCAATCGTTATCATCTTAATTCCTGTTCTTTCATTATTTTCTCTTATATTTTTTCTCATTCTTCCACACTCGAGTCTTATATAACTATAAAATTTATTTTAATAGATACAGGTGCTTGCATGGTCATGCCCATTTTTTTTTTCTCCAAACAGTGAAAATTTATGTCAAAAGGCCAAGACAGCAGAAAGTCTTATTAACAGTTACTTAGAACAATACTAACCGATTCTTTCTGAGCTATAGAATCCAACTCCATGACAGTGTCAAAAAGACAACTCAAAAGCAAAGCAGCTTTCTCATTGTTACTCTTCAGAGATGGAAATTTATAGACTCCATTCCTGTAAACACTGTGAACCAGGAAGAGCTTCTGAAACCAGGGCCGCAGTTGTGCCTTCAGCTGCATAATAGTGTGCGTTTGTTCTAGAAAAAGAGGAAAAATTTATAAAAAAAATAAAATCTATATATATATACACTAGCATTTTTAGCATTGGTAACTCACTTTCAAAAACAAATATTTTTGTGACATTAAGTTTTGTCAGCCAACCTGAATATAGTAAATGGTAATATTAAGGAACATCTATTCAAAGGAAACATTTGGCATTCATTGATCGAGCAGTTGATGTTGCCATCAGTTAAAATTTATAAAATCTTTCAACAGAGTACCCAGTAAAAAAGCAGCAAATTTATCATCACTGTTTTATCTTTCAGAAATAATTGATCTTGCATAACCTTGAATAAATTTCTTGAATATTCATGACCTTGAATAATCATTTGGCTCTTGCGTAATTACTTATCTCCGATTGGTTCTTTTATGATTGATTAATCACTGCTTGATCTTGTGATTTGTCCTTTAAAGGTTATTTGCAGACAACTTTTATCTTTCTTTCTGTCCTTCTCGTATGGCTAAACAACTTGCTGACTTTGAGTGTCAAGTTATAATACTTTTCAAAAGAACAATCAACGTGGGGATTGACGAAATGTGCAGAAATTCATCCTGAATTTTTCAGTCATATCAGTTGTCACCAGTTTTCAATGGTTGTCTCACACCTTTCTGAATTTACCGATTTTTTATTGGGCACCCTGTATTGAAAATATTTTTCAGGAAAATAAGTTATCCAGTAGCTATTGCTCTTTCCAGTACTAAGTGAAGCTGGCTACATTGCCTTTTGTTTGGGTTAATGTGGAACATTTTGATTATGTCATTATTATCTCTTCAAGTTACATATGCTATATATTTTAGTTGAAAGTTCTCCGTTCCTGATTCTCTAACATCAGGCTCACACAGTTCAAAGAAGAATAATCGTAGCTAAGACCTACACACATTTAACTTGTTCAAAGCCATTTCTAACCATCAATTGGAAAAAGTGGTTGTACATAGCTGAAAGTGAATATATTTCTGAATGAGTTTGGTGTCATGCATGGCATCCATATGAAATTCTTTATCTCACAAAAATATTTAAGAACAGGATTTGAGCTTTTAGGTTAATGTTTTGTGTAGTAACTTTACAGCGTTTGCAAAAACTGCCCCTAGCACAGCCTATTCTATGTTCAATTTTCATATCTCTTATACTAAATTTGTTTTAAGTGATCCATACACTGTGCTATTTGAAGTATTTAGTATTTAGTAATTCCACATCACAAATTTTTACGATGGATTCAGGGTAGGTGCCATAACTGCTTTCATTACCATTACAGATCACAGGGTTTGATTATGGAAATGGTTTATCTATTTTTTGGAACACTTGGTAGAGGATGCTGATTTTTTGTTCAAAATCATTCTTGTCCCAACTATAAATGCCTATGCTCTCAGAATAGCTGTCATCATCTTATGTACATTGGTCTCAGGATGGGAAGCAGGAACATTATTTTCTATTTATATATTCATTGAGGTTATGGTATGGAGTGTTTAAGTGATCAATGCCCATCTCTTCACGTTTGTGCTTATATATGCACTGAGCATAATCTAGGAAGAGATTAAATAGACTGAAGCTCTCATTTCTTCCTTGTCGTACTCCTGATCAGGTTTGGAATGTTTCAGTATTGGCATCCTCACCTGACATGAATGACTTTATGGAGTGATACAGTTCTATCAGGTCTAGAGATTCAGTGGATTTGGAGTTTGGAAAGCGGTTTCTAATAGATGAGAAGAGAAGTCTCTATTGATGTGATCATGTGGAGAGGTAAGCAATTTCCTGGAATTGTTTGAGGACATATATACCATCATTAAACCCCTTACATGACTTAAAGCAAAACTGGGTCATAAAGAGTTGATTTTTATACAATGGTGACAGCCTAGTTAATACAATATTCATTAGCAACTTTACCATAATGGATCCAGTTGAAACACATCGGTAAATATGAGGATCTTTGAAGTTTATCTTTTTGTTTCCATAGTGCATTAATTCTCAATACACTTCATATTTTGGGAAGGTACTTCTGATACCAAACTTCCCTCTGGAAATTTAGTAATTTCTGCTTTATCAACACATTCTGTTTGACTTTATAATTTTCAAGGCTTTTTTGGGATTTTTTAAATTTTTTATAGAGATAATTAAGTATTTTTTTTTTAATTTTCTTTGTTGTTTAATGTTTTCCCTTCCATTTTCCTTCCTCTTCTATTTGTTTCATCAGCACAGAATTGAAAATGAATGTAAAAACAGGAATAATCCAGTCTAAAATTTAGCAAATAATTAAAAAAGTAAAATAAAATAAAGAACAGTTAATCACACAGAAATGTTATGACACACTAGCTTAGAAAGCTTTACTCACATTTTCCATATAACAGTAAAACCCTGGACTTAAGGAACCACACATGGATCACACTGAATTTTTACTGGACAAATATAAATGCTAGAACAAATAATTCATCAAATTTGTATTAACTAACTAGGTACATGTCAACCTTGTTAGCTATAAAGTTAACTGGAAATTAAAAATCTTGCTGGTTTCAGTTATTTTTAACAGTTTCAACTATAGTCATATGTCCCGGAAAGCAAAATATTTGATCGAAGTGGTTTTGGTTACTATAATCTAGTACATGGTAGCAGTAATCGACCGGTGCTTGTCGTAGTCACAGGTAATAGGTGTAGACCGATAGGATAGCCAATGGCGTAGTCCAATGGGCGTCATCATAGACTTAAACTCTTTCGTACCTACACGTCCGTCTGTATTTATGATGGACACCAGCCAATCATATTCCAGTGAGTGGGGACACAGGTGTATGCACATTCCATTATATCAGATAGCAAACCCTACTTGACAACATTATGTGTATGTGAGAGAGACAAAGTGAGGAACACCTGTCTCTGTTTTGGGTTGTTTAATGTGTAACCAAGGTTGTTTGCTGATTGTAAATGACTGCTCTCAGTGACCCTTCGGTAAGTACACCATAAAAACAAAAACAATTTTTCAAAGGATAGTTCCAGCATGCATGTGCGTGGTTATAGCTTAATTTCTTCAGATAGATACGCTTTCAAATTGACACAGTTTTCGTTCTAGGCTTATCATCATCAAATTTATCGGGTATTAAAAGATTCAAAGTGTCTTTTGTGAATTTTGTTTCCAAAAGGGGTTTATTTTTTTTCCTCTTTTCATATCATGTATTTGTCTTGTTGATTTTTCAAATTTTAGGCAATGATCACAAGTAAACGTTTTACACATTTCTTTTTATATGCATTCTTGCTTTTTTTTAAAGGCTTGTTTATAAGTAGAAAGTAATTTACAGTGAAGAAAGGGAGATAAATTTAAACTGCTTGGCATTAAGTAAAACTAGATTGAAAAAAAAAAAAAAAAAAAAAAAAAAGAACCAAAACAAGGGCAGAGATGCTGCTAGGTGCACGTCGTGTGTCCCTGATGCATAAAAAAAATTTAAAAGGACAATCTAAAAGGAAACTTTTTATCTGTGCACCCCAGGACGA
The DNA here is from genome assembly GCA_963932145.1 of Acanthosepion lycidas. Classification (NCBI taxonomy): domain Eukaryota; kingdom Metazoa; phylum Mollusca; class Cephalopoda; order Sepiida; family Sepiidae; genus Acanthosepion; species Acanthosepion lycidas. Next base: position 39,090,195 of record OZ010583.1, on the reverse strand, counting down.
ACCTTAATTCTCCCATGAAAAACAACACATTGAACACAACCAAACCATAACAGTCATGAGAGAATAAAAAGGAATTTGTTGTTTGTTGATACTAAGTAAACAAAGACATTCAGTCTAATGATGCATCCATGTTTAATTTAAAATGTAACTGATATATTCTTTCTCTGTGGCACCTCGAGGCAGTATAATGATTAGCAAGCTTGTCTTGCTAGAACAATTACTGAGTAGTGTGTTTGATCCTCACTAGGTGCCCCAACTTTCAACCTTGTGCCACATCTAAGCTATGCTTGGAAAATCACTATATTTGTTCTGCAACTGAATGGGAATAATTTGTCAAATGAACTATGATAGATATTAATGAGAATTAGTACTTAGATTTTTTATTAATTTTAAACATTTTGTATTTTTGATGTTAAATATATTATAAAACATTTTTCTTTTAGTACAAATGTTATTAACAAAAGCTGAATAGTGGTGTAGTGGATATAGGAATTAAATATGTGTTACTGTAATCTAATGGTTGTAAGTTCAATCCCTGGACGAGGGAGTGAAAAACTGGAACAAAACATGATAATTAACAGATATCCTATATCAGCCAAAGCAATGGACACCTGATGATTGCCAGAGGGTACGTGGTTGAAATGTTGTGTCTACAATAACATCTATAACAAGCAAGATGAGAACAGCACATTGAACTAATTGAAGCATATATTTTGCATGTTTAACTTATTTTACATCACAAATTCTCACCATTCTTCTTAGAAATCATAATTATTCAATGGTGAATAAAATTGTAGGGATACAAAAGGTGATTATTTCCCTTTTAGTCAAGATGAAGTCACAGGGGTTAGTTCAGTTACATCACTTCATACAATGACAAAAGTGGCAGCCAGTCTGTTAAACTGAGCAGATGCTTTTTTAGCCTGAGCCTCTGAGGGTTGAGACTAAATCTACCTCCTCAGCCAGCTACCACATGGTGCAACTTACAAGCCAATGACACTGTTTGCTTTTGAGAATACATCTTCCTCAGGTAGAAAAGGAAACTATCCCTGGTTCAGAGACCTCAATTTTGGAAAAATGCAGGACTTGCCGTTTCTCATTTGCAGAATATTTCTTTGATATTGAAATAGCAGATAAACACACAAGAACCTCAACATTACATGCAAGACCCATATTTTCATTCTCTTTTCACGCTGCTTGTTGTATAGACATGTGTTGTAGTTTCTCTCTGTAGAACATAGTGCCAAGATGTATATATAATTTTGTGCATGACTTATGCAGCATAAAACTCTGAGAACAAAGTATGTTTGTCATTTCCTTTTCCTTTCAGCTATTCTGTCCCATCTGTGAAATAAGGTGTTATTGTATCATGGATGCAATAATGGTGGTAGGGAGGGGATACAGATAATTTCATTTCTTCCATCACTCGCCCATTAACTGGTGATATACCAGACATGACATGTTATTATTTACCCCATTAGAATGTTATTTGTTTAATTTAATATTTGATAAGCACCGAACATAAGCAAGAAAAACTTTTGCTATCTTATAAATACAATGCAAGTACAAAATTAAACAAGTATTTAATAAATTATATTTTTGCTTTTTTGCTATGAAAAGGTTGGCAGTGTAATGAAATGTTACCTTGTTTCTGCAGATCCTTTTCAATACTGGACAAGATGGCTTTGTACTCATTAAGAAAGCTGCAAACAGAGTGGGCAAAAGCCTGGAATGTGAGAGACAAGCCTGGTTCACTGGGGTCATTGCCATCATCTGGGTTCAAGTCAGGTGTGATCACAGATTCAATAAAACTTTCCAGTTCCCAAATCAGGGTTCCAGCAGTCATGAATTCCTGCAGACTCTTTTTCAAGGCCACCTACAAAGGGATACAGACAACCAACCATTTAGGTGGCTTACCAAAGGTGAAATACTTACCTGTGTTTGTTTTTCTCAATTTTAAACAAATGCAAAATAGATATTCAGTGTGCGTGGCTTGTGCTGGCTGAAAGTGCTTAGACATGGGAAGATATATTTGTTAAAATGAACTAGAGATCAGAAAAATGATTATATACATTGAAAAAGTAAATAAAAGAAGAATCAATGTGCATAAATGAAAAATTGATACCCAAATACACACACACATTATATATATATATGTATGTGTGTGTGTGTGTGTGTGTGTGTGTGTGAAAATATTGTAAAAAATAGGAAAGAAACTGGTTTGGTAAATAATCCAAAGTTCCTTAGTATTTTTGTTATTATTTCCCAAAAAAAATTTCGCTTGAAGATGGAACAGAGCCTACTTTAACTCAAGTTAATTCAAATATTATTTTGAAGTTTTCGTCTCTTATTTTGAAACATGAGACCTCTTATGTAGCGAGTTGGAATCATATTTTTAAATAAATAATTATATATATATATATATATATGAGAGAGAGAGATTTTAATCAAACATTACTTTCAACATTATAAATGTTATTTTAGTTTAGTGGATACATGTGTTTGACTGGACATCAGTTTCCCCCCCCCCCACAAACAGTGAAATTAATGTATATCAGCCTAAACAAAAAGTCTTATTAAATCTCTGGTTAAAAGGTGGTTTCCTAGTATAATGGTATATCTTCTCTAATAAGACTTTCTATTGTCTAGGCTGGTGGACATTAATTTCACTGTTTGAAAGAGAAAAAAATGGGAATTCCACTCAAAAATGTGTATGCACAAAATAATTTATATATGATAAAAATATAGTTTTAAGGTATGATATATTTATGAGTAAAAGTGCTCAGTGACAGGGACAGAGCATATGTAAACATAAAAGTAGACACAGAGGTCAACATCAAGTGGTGATGGTCCGTTTCATGCTTGAATGCGATCTTCAGGTCAAAAATTATTATTCTATTCACATTATTCTTTGGATATTGTCAAAGATCTCTGGATACATGGAAAAGCACTAGACCAGATGCGACTTATCAATATATAGACATTATATTTAGCGGATATACATGTTTGAGTAGAGGTCTCCGTTTTAAAACAGTATAATTTTCATTTACCAGTCTGGATTTTTTGAGAGTCTTTAATAAGAGGGTTTAAATAGCCTCAGCTTCTGAAATTGTTTATCATTCTCGTGACCTAATTTTGACCAGTCATCAAATCTTGGCTGGCCAAAAGAAGTGTTAAGATGCTAAAGATATGCAGACAATGTATGCTGGGTTTTATAATTCATGAGCTGAATGTGCAGAAGATGTCAACTACGTGGATTGCAGCATTTTCAGCAACCTGGTGACAATGTTTTTGAAACTGTTGATAAAACACATTAATGCCATTATTATATGGAATGTTTTTGTTTTTTTTAATGCTGCTTGATATCTAGTCACTCCTCTTCATTAAATCATGGGGGGGGGGATTAATATGATCCAACAATGCAGAAGATAGTACTGGGTTACATACTAGCAATAACACTCAGAGAGAGACCATAAAAACTGGAATTATAAAATTTAAATAAAAATCAGGTATTATTTATAGGTTTCTAAAATTAAAAAAAAAAAAAAAAAAAAAAAAGACAGTAAGAATTATAAGTTACTAAAAATATCAGTACTACTTATAGGTTTCTATTTAGAACTCGTAAATACCCACCACCCCATTTTGGTCACTGTGGACATTAATTGGTTAATGTTACTATAGCATTTCCATTCATTCATCATTACTTTCGATAATTTTTAGTTTCTTGCACCAAGACTAACACTTGGCAAAAGTGGCTATGACTAATTCTTCCATGAGGATAGACAGTGATCCAAAAATCTACTTTTTACATTCCTAGGTATG